>OY829544.1:25271082-25591082 GCA_963691705.1 Viola odorata | reverse complement strand
TGGGGATATTAGTCGAACACTTGGTGTGCGTGACAAGTATTGAATGTAAGCAGACGAAGATAGACCTGGTTGCATAATTTCTCCGAGAAACGGTTGCCGACCGGAGTGAATTGTCGTTGGAAGTTTGCGGGTTGAATCAGCGGGTGTGACTTATTGTTTTAGACAATGGGCTTCGTTTTGGCTACAAAATAAATGGTTGGGTCATGGTTTTTTAAGACATGAAAAGTTTACATTAAGAGTACGATAAAAAAGAATAATACCCAAAATTCACACCAAAATCGGCCTGAAATTCTTGATCAGGTCGTGTTCAGCAAAAGGAAATTTTCGGAAATTTTCCAATTATTTTTGGAAATGAAGACTGAAAAATAGAGAATATGTTTTGAACGAGACTTTTTTCCTGTTTTAGAAATGAAAATTCCCTTTCCCGTTTCTAAAATATGTTGATAAAATGAGGTTCTCTATTTTCAAAACACGTTTTTCTGTTTTTGTTGCATTTTTCCGCGAGTAAAAAAAATACTTTTAAGGTTTATTTTATTATAAATTTAGCTATTTATAAACTAAAATCTCTCTCTCCCGCCTCTCACCCTCTCTTTATATTTTCTCTCCTTTCACTATCCTGTCCAGTGGCCTCCGCGGCCTCCTCTCCTCCGAGACTTCCGAGACTTGATTGCGCATGTGTGGGTTGGGTGACTTGAATGGGTGTCGCTAGGGTGATGACATGAATTTTTATTAAAAATAATTTTTCTTTTATCGGTAGAAAGTAAAAAAAAAGAGAAATGAGAAAAGAAAAGTGGAAAAAACATCTCAATGAACAACAATCTCAATTTTCCATTAGAAAATAAAAATGGAGTTTTTTCAGAAAATTAGAAAAGAAAAGGAAAAGAAATATCTTCCTGCTAAACAATCCCTTAGGAGCTATTTATTTATAAAAAAATTCTGACAATTCCCCAAATTTTCTGAAAATTAGAAAATTTTCTAAAAATCGTATTTATATAACTGTCTTTTTTAAATGGAATTTTTTTAGAAAATACTCCAGTTTTCAAAATTTTCTAAATTAACACTGAAAATTAGAAACGTCTAAAATGAAATTTTTCAAAATTTCCAAAACCAATTTTCTAATTTTTTTTTTATCATGCTCATAGTTTTGAATAAGGTTTACAATAATCTTTAAAATAGTTTTAAAAAATCAAATAGAATAGTAAAAATTGCTAAAAGTTATGAAATTTGGATTAAAAAATTGTACAGGACCTTACAAAAATTAGATTAAATGTTATTTACAATTTTTTTTTAATTTTTTAATTTTTTTTCAGTAAACCTCCTAGAACCCGAAATCAATTTTAATTTATACCAATTTTTTGTATATTTTATAATTTCATTTATCAATTTAATTCTTTAATAAATTAGGAAAATATGCTCTTATTCTTAAATCAATGATACGTGGTGAACGATATCATTTAAATGATTTTCGTGGACGGAGAAGGATAACAATAAAATATGCATTGTTTAACTATCGATATTCGTCATTGAGAAATGTGATTGAAAGGGCTTTTGGCGTCCTGAAAGCTAGATTTTCAATCTTAAAGTCCATTCCAAATTATCCTCTTCGTCGTCAAAGGCAAATACCTCTAACTTGTTGTGCATTACATAACTTTATTTGAATGGAAGATAGAGCTGATCAACTATTCACAGAATATGGTACAGAAGGTCAGCAAAATTTAACGAGGACGAAGATAATGTGACGCAAGAAGGTATTCAAGTGGATATGTCTCAACAACAACAAATGAATGCGGTTAGAGAAGATATTGTAGATCAATTATGGACTAATTATAATATTGTTAGAATATGAAGAAGTAACAAGTTAAATTAAATCTGTTTTTAATGTTCATATTTGTAGTATTTACGTAATGAACAAATAATTTAAGACTATTTTCTATGTATTTTATTTTCATGAATAGAATTATTATATTTATATTTGATCTTTAACATGAATAAAATTAACATATTTATATTTGATCTTTAAAAAAAATTAAAATGGGCTACCGTTTAGTTTATTAATTTGATAAAAAATAAATAAACGATAACATGATTTTTTAATTAAAATCAAATTGATTGAACAAAATTAGTAGTTTTTCGTTTTAAAAAAAGAAAAAAAATAGTTGTTAAGTGAACACGATTTTGAGTTTTCTAAAGCTGATTTTTTTTACATTTAGTATAAAGTAAACACTATATCCTATTTTCTAATATTTTCTAAAATTAGAAATATTTCTGAAAAATAGAAAAAAAATAAAAACTGTTTTCCGTAATTAAACAAGTCTTTAGCTTCCACGAACAAGCTCCCAACTTATTAAATCGGCGCGAACCAAAACCTTATTCTCTTCCTCTCGTCTTTGTTTCTTGTCTTCTTCTCTTGAATGGGACAAATCACACAAGGCTGACTACTAAGTGATTTCTTGTCTTTAAATCAAAATCATATAATATAATTAAGTGATTTCTTGTCTGATTATTATTATTACACACTTTCACCATTAACTCTTAGATTAGTTACTCTGTCTACACTCTGGATACATCTAAAATAATACTAGATTGAATAATAATGAATATTCATGCCAGTCATATCTATTAATTATTCATTTAAATTATCCATTAGTAAATGATATAAATATGGATATGAATATATATATATATATATATATATTTATTATCTTGATAAATGGTATGGATATAATTTTGTATGTTTAATTATCCACATTATCCATTATCCATTTATATATTATGCTTTAAACTAAAATATATAATATATAGTCTTATAATAAGTGAATTAATAATAAGTTCGTATTAATATTTATTTTATTTTATAATTTAAACAAAATTTTGACTAAAAAAATTAAAAAAATTGAAAAAAAAATTGTATAGTAAACTAGCCAAACGACATAATTTTTGTAAGTGACAAATCTCATCCCTAAGTAAATCGTAGAAACAGGCAACTAGGCAAGCATTAGCAACGCTGCATCTATGTAAGCAACCCGCTCTACTCACACAATCGTTAAATGTGTGCGATCTGGAGAATGATGAGGAAGCAAGCGTAGTAACTCAAGCATGATTATTTACAATTTAGACTTGTCTTAGTTGTCTATTTGTTAATGAGTTTGAGGATTTGTAATTTGTTGAATTTTAGTGTATTTCTGGATATTTTTCAATTTAGTTCATGTAGATTTCTATTGTGTATTTAAACTTTTATATTTGAAGTTCTTCACGTACTTTTAGAAGTAATGTTTTTATTCATGGTGGAATACATGAGTAGATTTACAAACCCATAAATACTGAGTGATACCTTTTAGAAGTTTTTTTCTCTTCCATTAATGGATATCCATAGATATCCATTAAGTATAGATCGTTAGTAGTATGAATATGGTTTGACCTAATGTAAAAACGTGTGGTAATGACATGGATATAGATATGGTGAAAAACAGATGATATTGATATGATTTAGATGAATATTGTAGATAGTTATACCATTGTCATCCCTATCTAGATATTAGTTAAAAAAGGCAACAATGTTTCACAACGTTGTTGGTAAGGATAATGATAAGAGAGAAAAAATTCAAGGGACTGCCATGGTGATGAAAAGAATGTTTTGGGACTTCAATGCTTTTCATGAGCTGGCGGTGAAACGAGTCTCCCTGCGTATTGTTTGTAAGCGCTAACAACAGCAGTAGCCAAGTACACTACTGCATAGAGCAATAAGTGTTTGTGCTCTTGCAATCTTGTACACTTCTTCAATTTCATTCATAGTCTTAGTTGCAGCAATAAATAGTGAATGAAAAAGGAAAGGGGAGTGTTAGAAACTTAGAAGTTGGAAATGGTTCATACCTGAAGTGAAGTGGAGGAGAGGGAGAGTAATGAAGAACAATGGTGGAATTAAGATTTCGAGTTTGTAGTTCAAATACTCCTTTGCACATGAGAGTGTCGTCTATTCTGAATTCCAATCTCAGCCGCTCTCATCAAATTCCTTTGTGGCATCAAGACACAAAACAAACATATTCAAGAAATTCTTATTTGTCCTGCTTCTTTACTGGATAAAATGGAAGAACCTAATAGATTGAACCAACACCAAAATAATGAATAAAAATTGCCTCAACATGATCACAGAAAGTCACTAATAATTAGAATGTCAAGTTACACACTCTAACCTCCCCAAAGTACATGTACATGTTACAAGAAAGTACCAACAATTGACAGGTGCTATGGATACAGTGGAGTTTATTTGAGAAAAATGAAAATCTATAAAGGGGTTACAATCCTATATTTGCATCACTTAATATGCTTTTATGGAGTACCAACTACTTTCAGATACTTCAAGTAACTGAAAGTAGTTCTAGAGAAAATAGAAAACAATACGAATATCTAATATCAAAACAGTAAATCATAAAGCATAATAAGACTTATCGAGCTCAATTGGATGATGAATTGATGATGATCTAGGAACATATGAAGTTCTTCAGGCATTCTGACCTAGTTACCTGCCGACTTTTGTTATTTATGCACAAGATGAAAGACAATGTAGGATCATATACAATAGGGACATAATATGTACAATTGATCCATACATTCTGAAAGGACATGACCAAGAAATTTAAGCAAATGAAGAAATGAAAACCATATTTTGTTGATCACATACACATAACTATGATTCTTGGAACTTTAGAAAATTTTAACTCATTTTTACCTCATTATTGGGCGAGGTCATCTTTATGCAAAGCGTGTGCAAGTTAGCATGCCTTACCTCCCTTAGACAAGACATGGTTTAGAACACAAATAAGTTCCATGCCATTCAACTGAACATAAGCTTCCAACCTGCCAGTAACTCGAACATCAAGACAACTAACACAATATTAAAATGGTACTACTATTTTCCAGATAGCTCTCATGGCCAAACAAAGGAAAAGCAACAACTCCCATAGGTGATTTTGTAGAAAAAAAATGGAAACTCGGGATGCATGATTCAAATAAAAGGTTGTCCGCTCTAGGAGAAGCTGGAAATTACTTCAAGAGTGTGAGATTGCAGAACATAGTTGAGAAACAATAAATCTACCTTTTTATATGATACATGGGCTTAAAGTAACAACCTGAGTCTCTAAGGCTCCCAATCCTCCTTTAGAATCAAGAATATAGATTAATCCCTCCAATCCTCCCATCATGGTTTCAATAAGAGACTCTACGTATAGGACTGCTTCTCGACCAATGTTCATGTCATTTCAACTGTATTTTTGCAGTATTTTTCTGATGACAGGAATGCATAACTCATAAGTACATCAGAGGGAAGAAAATTGTAGGGATGATAATAATTCCCTATTCCAGTAGGGTGCTCTCATGTTTCGACAACTTACAGGAGCATCATCCCCCATTTAGTTTCACTAAAGCAGGAACCTATTTCACCAGGTTCATGGCTAGGACCAGCTGATTATGAGAATGAAATATATTTTTTCTTTTAATACTTAAATAATAGTTATCTTGAAACTTGGATTTATTCTTTCTTCCCACGTTACCGTTCTTAGGTCTACCAAGAGCAACAAGAAATGCCCAACAGGTATACAGTTGAGAATCAAGCTCAGAAATGGGAAATATTTCCCATCACAACTATATTCCTTAAGGGGTATCTTTGTGTGGAAATATGCACTTAATGATTCCATGCACTGTAAGTAGACTAATAAACAAAGTGCATGTTACATCCTGAATGGCACCAAAATATGAAAAAGAAATAAATGGATCACCTCTTTCGGAACAATTGCAAAAGCACACTCTGGAAAACTGCTAGCAATCCAAGCCATGCACAACAATGCTGAGGACGCCCCTTAGGCCCAAACATGGTGTTAAGGAAAACCTAGGCACAAAAAATGTAAGGTAAGTACAGGAAGCCTGTGAGTAAAAAGAAAACAGCGGAGGAAATATATGTGCAACGAATATCAAAGATCACGTCCTTGCGTTCATTCGTAAAGTCTCAAAATCTTCACTTCAGCAAGAGTAAACAAGAATCAGATCCGATCCCCAAGAAGGATATTGAGGAATACTAATAAAAAGGTATGATAATGCATAACTTCGTATAGCAACAATTAGATGTAGAAAATTGATTAATCAGTCATTCTGATAAAAAAGACCATGATTCAAGAGTAGAGTGAACCAAACATCTAATTATGGCACAGTGGACGAGCTTTACAGTGTACAAAAACTTGGCACTAGCCTAGAACCACAAGTCTTCTCAGAGAGGGAAACCAAAGTGCAAGCCCTTTGTGCGATCACATGAGTGGCACTTCTATCAGCTTCGTAAACAACATCAATGATACTGCAAACTAAAGTTTCCTAAGAATAAAGGATTAAATAGCAGTAGGAATTCACGAGGAAAAAATATACCAAATGGTCTTGGGAAGATTCGAAGATCCATGCATCAGAAGTAAGCAAGAAACATCATTGTACATTGGTGATTTAAGCGTGGGTCTTGCTGGGAAAACCTTATGCATCTACAAAGGTTAGAACACAAGGTTAGAAGGACGTCGTTACTGTGTAGAAATGGATGAGTCTCTGTCGTACCTCAACAAAAAATTTGCATTCATGACAAAACCAAATATATTGATAAAATAAGCCAAAAAAATATTTTTCGTCCTTCCTCTAAAATGGATACAGAATCAAATTTGAGCTAAGCATCAACCAGTTTGAAAAAAATTACACTTGTTATAATGCATGAAGTGCCATGATGCTGTAACACACACCAAAATGAAATACAAAAGATATTTGGTAATTAATAACTCAACTCTAAATAAACAACTATCTCCAAGAGTCACAAGCTCTCACTTCCCAACAAGCCAATCATCTTATTAGGTTGAAATTAAATAGTCTTGCTCAACTTAAAAATGTAGACAACGGATGATTAAGAAGGTTTTAGAAATTTTAGCAGCCTGAAGTTTGCCCCTCTCATAACTAAGCAAGAAAATCCAGCATGCTTATGCTGATTGTAAAATAAATACCAAGAGAAAACGTGCAAACATCTCGATTGTATCACGACATCTATCCAAAAACCATGTGCTATTCTTCACGGGATACTCATGGTAAGGACACTTAAAGCCCACCTGAGGTTATCCTGTATCCGGGAAAGCTCATACAAGAATGGGCAAGATGATGCCGCGAACATATGTCACTTATCTATTCAGAGTCCAGACAAGGTATAACACATATGAGGGTAAAAAACACAAATTGGTTGGATGAATCAAGAGGAAATCATGCCCAAGAAAAAAATTCTACTAAACAGGTTATGCAACAGATTAAGAAAAATTGCAAAATTAAAGGAATCAAGGAAGAAGAGTTAACCACGCAACGAAGAAGATCTTGCTCTTCTGAAAGTTCTCGGAAGTGACATAATCCAAATCATAAACAACATATCGGCAATCATTCTCAAGAAAATATGCAGTGAAATCCTTGTAGCTCTCAGCTGGACCACCAGTCTTCTCAACCACAATTTCGTTCTTCTTCTCATCGATCTTAAAGATCACATAATGATAGACCTTATTTATCTGAAGTTCTCCAACTGTGTTCTTGTGTGATCAGCCACACCCATGCCAAAAGATGCATTTGCCTGGAAATTCAGATCAAAATCAAAACACATAAGAAAGAAATATGATTCATTTGAGAAATCTAAACAAACCCAAAATATAATTTCTTTCTTCTTCACCTGCATGGCCCCGAATGAGTTTCAAAACTTAAATTTAACTGTAAACTTAGCCTTAAAAGAAGAAGTGCAGCAGTCTATAAACTTCATTTTCTTAATTCCTCATAACCCAAAAGACAATTTCCGACCACTGCAGGGTTCATTTGGCATGATGAAGCTCAAAATTATGTTTTTCTTTTAGCATAAAGGGAAAAACGGTAAGGAGTACTACTACATTTCAAATGATCAAATAACACAATCACATAATCGAACAAAAAAAGACCAAAACTGGACGGACTATGTAAGTGTTGTGGATCCCGCTCAATTTGGACCATAACTATTGATTTATTTATTTTAGTTTGATTGAGAAAAAAAACAAAAAAGAAAAAAAAAGAGAGGAGGGAGATTGGCAGTGGCTGGTTATGGCATTGCCGTATAAGTCGGTATAACACATGAATTGGGTCTTAAAGCCATGCAATGTTAGATAATATATATAATGGTAAGGCAGAAGATAAGAAAATTTGTTTTGATTGTGTCGAATTAATTAGATTAATTTGGTAGAAAATAAAAAAAGGTGGCCGTCACTTTGAAGAACATAATCAAAACACCAACACAAAGGAAAATGTAACAAATTGTCAAATTGCTTAGAGATGTGTTATTGCAGCACAATCACTAATAGCCTAAGTGAATATAGCACTATCCTCACCATCATGTTACGTCCTCATCTCATAGCAGGAATAAAAGTTGTCACCATTGCTGAAATAGTGTGGTTTTATAAAGAAGAGGTTTCTCATTGAAAAAGGAAGTTCATAAAATCAAAATAGAATTAAAGTTGTATGAGTTATTATGGCATAAGAAAAATAGAATCAAGATAGGTTAGTAAACAAATAAAAGAAAATAATAGTAACAACTTTGGGGAAAAGGCATATGAATTGGCAATGAGTTAGAGTAAAAAATGCATAGTAGTAAGGAATAAGCAAACATAAAATAAAGAACATTTTATAGAGAATGAAAAATAGCAACTCCTCTCCACCGTTTCATTACCTCCACAAGGTCTGTTTGGTTTTGTGGAGAAGTGGAAAAAATCAAAGGTAATTGAAAAGGTAATAAAATAAATATATGGTTTAGGGAACATATAACAATAAAAATAAACCAGAGAGGAGAAAGCAAAGAGAGTTGAATTGAAGTCATGAAATAGAATATAAAAATAATACATCTGCCAAGCTCTATGGCATGATTTTGGAATCGAGTGCATATCAAGCATTCATTTAATAGTTGGCTTCATTCGTAGTAGTCCAAGATAATCGATTCATGGTGATATGCTATAGAGCTTGATTGATAAATTAAAAATAGAACCAAAATATAATTTAAAACATAACATTTCCTCTCCATTGCCTCATTACCTCCACGAGGTTTGCACCGTCTGATTTTGTGGAGAAGTGAAGCTATGGAGAGAAAATTAAAAAATAAAACATAAAATAATAAAAATAGACTAGAATAGAACAGAATATAGAGTATTTCCTGTCCACCGCCTTACTACCTCCACAAGGTTTGCATCCTCTCTAGGCCTCAATACCTCCACAAGGTTTGCACTGTCTAGTTTTGTGGAGAAGTGAAGCTATGAAGAGAAAATTGAAAAATAAACCATAAGATAATAAAATAAACTAGAATAGAGTATAAAGTATTTCCTCTCCACCGCCTCAATACATCCATAAGGTCCATCTGGTTTTTGTGGAGAAGTGAAGCTTTAACATATATAACATTGAAAACAAAAGTAATTGAAAAGGGAACAAAATAAAGATGATTTATGGAACAAATAATAATAAAAACAAAACTAAAAGTATATATACAGTTGCTACCCGAATTTGGATTTTTCGTCACAACTTTTATGCATTTTATCATTTATCACATTATTAGCTCGTCTACATCAAATTTCTGTCGATTTTTGATCGTCGACTATTTATTTTAATATTCTGCTCCTTTTCGTGCCTTTTTAGTTTTTCGTATTTTTTACTGTCTTTTCGCTCGAACTTCTATCGGTCCCGAGTAAGTTTCCTCGGACCATAGATCGAACGCGTTATTTCTTTAATTGAAAATTACCTACTATTTTTCTCTTTCGCGTCATATAGTTTGGTTTCGTTCAATTTTTTTCGTTATGGCATTTATTTTTCGTCCGAACTTTTGACATTTTTGAACGAGAAAATTCGGACCTTAAACTGAACTTTTCTTTATTTACTGTCTACTAGTTATTTTGTCATATTTTTCTGCACATTTTGGTCCTCTCGGTTTGGGCATTTATTCACGTCAAACGAGTTCACTCGTGCCATAGCTTGAACCAAAAATATCCTGTTCGTATGGAATTAATGCATTAATGCACAATTAATGCATCTTCATCCGAAATCGCATCACCTTTCCCCTAGCTAGCCTCGCCGACGATGATTGATCATCACAAAATATCCCATCGATCATCCTTGGCCACACAAAGTCTAGCTTGCCCCTCACTCCGACCAAATCATCATCACCAAGCCTTGTCATCTTCTTCCCAAACCGGCGACCAATCCTCAGCCACACACACCCTCAACCGACTTCAACCTCCTCCGATAAATACCCAGCTCCAAGCAAGGCATCAAGGGCACCAAAATCACTTCTCACTCTCCATTTTCTCACTCCCTCTCTAGTCACTACCAAGCAAAGTGAGTTTTCTTCCTTGTCTTTTTAATTTCGTTTATGCTTTAAACTTACTTCACATGCTCTATTATCAAGTTAAAATCACTATGTTTGCTTCAATTTAATTGTTCATTGCTTTAATTAATTAATGGCTTAATTGTTGGTTTAAATGGTTATTTTCATTTTTAGTAAAATTGCCACTGTTTTGGGTTAAATTTCTTGCTGTTTTGCTTTGGTTGAGCTGCTGTTGTGCTTGGGGTTTTATTTGGGTCTGTTTAATTGTGTTTTGGTCACCTGGTTTTACCTTGGTCGTTGGCCATGGCGTCGGCGATGCAAGGAAGAAGAAGAAGGAAGAAGAAGAGGTAAGCGGGAAAGGTGATGGGCTTGGCTTTGTCCAAGCCCATTTGTTTTTAAATGAATAGTTAGGTTTGATTTCATCCTAAGCCCAGCTGCTGTTTTGATCTTTGGCCCGACCCATTAATTTGTTCGTAAAATTTCGTGTTTTAATTATCGTGCAAATTTCTCGTATGCGATAATTTGTTCATTTTGCCTTCGTGTTTTAATTTTTGTATAATTATTTATATGCTCGTATGACAATTTATTTATTTTATTTCGTGTTTAATTATCGTAAAATATTTGTATGTTTCGTATGACGATTTGCTCACTTTATGCCATGTTTAATTATCATAAAATTATTCGTATGCTCACATGATGTTTAGTTTACTTTATTTTTCAAGTTAATTATTGTGCAAATTATTCGTATGCTCGTAAATAATTTTCTTGCTTATTTGCCATGTTTATTTAATTAATTGCTTGCAAATTACGTTTAGAGGCCGGAACCCTACCGCCTGCCCGGGGTCAGCCGCGGAAGGCTGACGCCCCTTTTTCAGCAAGGAATCCTGGGATGGTCGACATCAGCCGGGGGGGGGGGGGGGGTCTCACGCGTCGTCTATCCACACGCACGGTATTATCCCATCCCAGGACAGTCATGACGTCACCCAAAGATATCGCTCCTGACGTCGCTATGGATATCGCTCTCGATGTCGCTGGAAGCGTTATTTTCCCCAGATACCGCCTTCAGCCTGGCCTATAAATACCCCACCATTTGAAACACCAGGTAAGCCTAAGATTGCTACAGGAAACACTACCATTCTTGAACCACTTTACTGACTTAAGCATCGGAGTGTCTATGCCGGAGCCCCCCCCCTCCGGCGCTTTGCAGGTACCCCCGACGTCAGCTACAGTAACCTCGAACAACCACAGTCTGAATCTTATCAAATTGGTGCTTTTGTTGAGAGCTTTGGTTTATTAAGTGAGCGTCCTTAATAGCCAAGCCCCGTCTTTACAGGAAGATTGGAACGATCATGGCTTCCGATTCGGAGCCCACCCAACCTTCAGCCTCTAGCCTTCCTTACGAGACCCGCAGATGGTTATTCCCTTTTGCCACCACTGACACTTCTGCAGCAGCGCAGGAGATTATTCCGGAGTCTTCGGATTCTCTTTTTAGATCAATGGGGGAAGCGCTCCCTCCTCAGGTGGGCCTCTCCCTGTCCCAGATGGGGAGATCTAGTTTTTCTACCCTACCTCCGAGGGGATTCATGCTGGACGGCGCGAATAATCCCCTCGCGAGTGAAATATCTGCTCTTCGTTCTAGGTTGGACTATTTGACTGAGTTAGCGACACGAATCACGCCTGACATTTCTGGGTCAAATGTTCCCCCTAAGCTATTTTTGCATCCTCTATTGTCACCGAACGACCTTTATCGCCCCTACAACGCGGGGAATATTCTGACAGCCTTGCCTGCAACGGATGTGTCGATTAGCCTTGTGCAACTCACTCAAGGCTGAGTGGAACCTTACGTGCCGCAAGTGCCAAGAATTCCCGTTCCCCAAGAGGAACGGTGACACAATGAATACAGAGACCGTTGGGACGGTCGACGAGAAGAAGTGGATCGAAATTTATCCCCTGAGCGTAGTGAAAGATCCAGTAGTAGAAGACACCGAACTCGTTCGCCTAGGAGTCGCAGTCGATCTCTGAGGCGGCATCGCACTCTAGAACCGCGAAATAGGGGGAGTCAGATGGACGCGTATCTCCCTCAAGATACGCGGGAAATCCTTGATGACTCCTCAGGTCACCCGTTCACCCATCGCATCAGACGTCACAGGGTCAGCCGACACGTAAAGCTCCCTACTGAATCCTATGACGGTACTAGAAACCCTATTTCACACCTCAACAAGGTGAAGGACTTTGTACAGTTTCAGACTCACAGTGATGCAACGTTATGTCAAATATTCGTCATGACATTATCAGGGGTCGCCCGTCTCTGGTTTGAAGGTCTCCCGGGTGGATATGTTGATAGTTTCTCGCAACTAGAATCTAAGTTTCGGAGCCGGTTCAGTACCGCGATCCCTATCAAGAAATCTGCCGCGGCCTTATTCGATATACATAGGATGCCTTAAGAATCCTTGAGGGATTTCCTTAGCCGTTTTGACATGGAAATGTCGTTAACGCCGGACGTTACCGTTGATTTTGCTATAGAAGCTTTGAAGCGGAACTGCTGCTATGGGAAACTGAAAGACGCGCTGATGGTGGACCCTCCGATGACTTTGGACGCGTTAAGACTGAAAGCCCATAACTACGCGAGAATGGAGGAAGAAGAAAGTAGGGACAGGACCCGAAACATACCACAAGAGGCACCTCTAGTCCCTAACGTTCTCGTGGCTACAACTTGTGAAGATCATTTTGTCGATGATTACGCCCAACGAAAAGACCACATTCCCAAGACCTCCAATCGACGAAGAGGTAACTCTTCGAGGGGAAAGGCTAGCAACTCCCCGACCCAACGACAAGGAGATACTCCCAAGGGCCGGATTTATGACCTAGACCTTCCTTCCCTCATTTTACCGAGAGCGAAAATCTTAGCGATTGTGGAACAGCGAAATTTACCCATTCGTTACCCAGCCCCTGTCAAGCCTGGGGTAATCATGGGAGGAAGAGAAAATGCCTTTTGTAAGTTTCACAAAGCTAAGGGACACTCTACAGAGGTGTGCAGAGAATTGAAGCTGGCGATAGAACGTCTGGTGGAGGAAGGTTATCTCGGAGAATTCGCCACTAAGGCAAGAGAGGAGGCCAGGAACAACCAGACCGATAGAGCGACTGATAACAGACAGGCACCTCCTCGCGCTCAAGGGAGTAATGCTACTCCTGCTGGGAGAGGTAGGGAGACGCTCATGGTTGATGATGACGATGTCCCTATCATCAACATCATAGCCAGAGGCGCGCCCTATCTAGACGAGCCAGAACAATTAATACCCACGGCAGGAGACAGGCGGAAGCGGGAGGGTGCGTTGATAAAAAACGAAGCGATAAGTGCGTTAGATCGGATGGTACTGTCCTTCTTTGAGGAAGACAAGAAAGATGTTATTTTTTCGAATAATGATGCGTTAGTGGTCACACCCGTTATCGGCAACCACAGAGTTAGGAGAACTCTCGTTGACAACGAAAGTGCGGTAAATTTATTTTCATTAGAGGCTTACAACCTCATGAAAAGTCCTGATGGTGAATTGACACCCTGTAAGAAGACGATAATTGGAGTAGATGGAGTCTCGATACCAATCACCGGAATTACCACTTTGCCGGTATATTTTTGAGAAGATGCCTCCAAGCGGTCAGAGGAGTTGTTGTTTTTGGTCGTAGACCTAACCTTGCCCTATAACGCTATACTTGGACGTCCTTTCCTTAACCGCTTTGGAGCCGCGATATCCCAGAAGCATCTAAGGATGAAATACCCCTCCTGGGAGGGAGTGGTGTCAATCAAAGGCAACCAGAAATTGGCGGCTGAGTGTTATCTACTCATGACTCAGAAGAGTTGTGATAGATACGTGTGCGTAACGGTGGATCTATATGAGCAGAATGAGGAGAAATGCACTCAACCCTAAGACAAGATGATATCTGTACCGGTTGACGGGCCCGACGGAGCGAGCTTCCTGGTTAGTGAAAAGCTTAACCCAATGGAAAATCTTCAGCTAACTCGGTTGTTGAATAAATACAAAGGAGAATTCGCATGGAAGCCCGCAGATATGCCAGGTATCTCGCGAGAGGTGGCGGAACACCGACTCAACATTGACCCCAGCGTCAAGCCTATCCAACAAAGATGACGCGCGTTTTCCTCGGAGAAAACTTTGGCCATCGGTAAGGTGGTATCTAAGCTCTTAGAGGCCGATTTCGTCCGAGAAGTTCAATACTCAACTTGGCTAGCCAACCCGGTTCTTGTCCCAAAGCCCAACGGAGATTGACGTATGTGCATCGACTTTACCGACTTAAACGATGCTTGTCCCAAATATTGCTACCCACTTCCTCGAATCAATCAGCTGGTCGATCAGGCCGCGGGGTACGCCTATCTGAGCTCTTTAGATGCCAATTTGGGGTATCATCAGATCCCTATGGCCATCGAAGATGAAGAAAAAACCACTTTCATCACCCCGAAAGCCATATACTGTTATACAGCGATGTCGTTTGGGCTAAAGAACGCTGGAGCCACCTTTCAACGAATGGCGAACAAGGTCTTTGAAAAGCAGATTGGAAGGAATGTGGAAGCATATGTTGACGATATATTGGTAAAGAGCTGAAGTTTCCAGGGCCATCTGAATGACTTAGAGGAAGTCTTCTGCGTGATGAGAAAAATATCAAATGAAGTTAAATCCCCATAAATGCATGTTTGTATTTCATACGGGAAAATTTTAGGGTTATGTGGTTAGCCGAAAAGGTATCCAGCCCAACCCCTCAAAGGTCAAAGCTATCCAGGATATGATATCTCCTCGGACTGTCAAGGAGGTGCAAAGATTGACGGGGAGCATTATTGCCATGGGTCGGCTTATCTCTAAGCAAGGCGAAAGATGCCTGCCCTTTTTTAAGGTTATACGCAAAAAAGCTCCTTTCGAATGGACATCGAAATGTGAACAGGCGTTCGCGGGTCTGAAAGCTTATTTATCGTCCGACCTGGTGCTGACAAGGCCAGAACCGGGCGATACCCTATACTTATACCTTGGTGTTGCCGACGAAGTGGTTAGTGCTGTCCTCGTTCGAGACGACAACCATCTACACCACCCCGTCTATTTCGTGAGTCACATCTTGAAAGATGCTGAGCTGCGATATGCCCACGTTGAAAAAATAGCGTTTGCATTGATCCAGGCAACGCGAAAAATGGACAGATACTTCCAAGCCCATCCCGTTATCGTACTTACTGACCAGCCGCTGAAAAGGATATTCCAGAAACCTGAGTCTTCAGGACGGATGCTGATTTGGGCCATTGAACTCGAGCAATATGGGTTGCGGTACAAAAACTGTCATTCCGTCAAAGCTCAGGTCATAGCAGACTTCATAGCTGAGTGTACCTTCACAGAAGACCCGTTAACGGACCTACCGGAAGAGGAAAAAGATGACTTGGACCTCCCATTCCCTAAAACCTACACCGACTTATAGGTTGTTCATATGGATGGAGCCAAGAACCAAGAGTTAGCCGGAGCCGGGATCTTTATGATCGGGCCACACGATATGCAGATACGATACTCCATCGGAATACTGCAGCCGTTATCCAATAACACAGCGGAATATGAGGCGTTACTAGCCGGCCTCAGGATAGGAAGAAACTTTTCCACCAAGGCCATACACGACACATGAATGATGGGAGACTTGCAATTGAAAATTTGTGGAGATTCCAAACTGATAATAGACCAAGTCTTGGGACACTCTCAGGCTAGAGAGCCCATCATGGTTCAGTACCTCGCTAAAGTAAAATGCGAACTGTTGGAAATAAAGAAAAGCGGCATGAGGGTCAGCTTTGACCACATCCCTCGAGAGGATAACGCTGAAGCAGACGCCTTGGCCAAACTCGTCGCAAATCCAGACGTATCCATACCCAAGGGTGTGTATTACCGAGAGATATCGGTTCCCTTCTTCATGGAAGAGCAAACGTCGCTTTGCGTGGAAGAAATTGAAAATGACTAGCGAATCCCTGTGATAAAATACTTGAAATATGAGGAATTACCTGCGCTGAGAAAAAGAAAGTACTGAAACAAGCAGCGCGGTGTACATACTATGACGAGGAGCTGATCCGGAGATGTTTTTCTCACCCCGCCGCTAAGTGTATAACAGAGCAAGAGGGTCTTCATACCTTGCGAGAAATCCATGAAGGAATATACAGTATGCACGAATCGGGCGACACCTTAGCCGCGCAGGTCTTTATGTCTGGATTCTACTGGCCTACTATTCGAAAAGATTGCCACAATTATGTACGGACATGTCAAAAATGTCAGGAGTTCTCCAAAATTCCTCGACAACCTACCATAGAGATTTTCAAAATAGTGGCTCCTTGTCCTTTCGTGAAATGGGGGATAGATATCCTGGGCCCGTTTCCAAAGGCAAGGTCCCAACTAAAGTTTGTGGTCGTGGCAGTGGATTACTTCACGAAATGGGCGGAAGCGGAAGCTGTGGCCAACATCACGACAGAGAAAATTTGGCGCTTCTTTAAACACCAAGTCATCATGCGGTTCGGTGTTCCCCGTGTGCTAGTTAGCGATAACGAGACGCAGTTCACCAGCCAGTTCTTTAAAGATCAGTGCGCAGAATTTCAGGTCGAACAAAGGTTCTCTTCCGTGGCTCACCTGCAGACCAACGGTCAAGCGGAGGTGACGAATCGAAGCATTCTCAGTGGCATAGAGAAAAACTTGGAAGGATCCAAAAAGAAATGGGTAGACGAGCTGCCGTATATGATGTGGGCGTACCGCATGACCGTTAAAACTAGTTCGGGAGAAACGCCCTTCGCATTGGCTTTTGGCACTGAGGCCGTTACACCGGTAGAAATCAGTACTATGATCCTACGAGTAACATACTTCAGGGAAGAAATGAATGAGGAAAGGCTACGGGCTAACCTCGACGCATTACCAGAACGGCAGGAGGAAACTCTTCTGAAAATACTTTATTATAAGCAAAGAATGACGCGTTATCACAACAGGCGCGTCAAAGAATGGCTGCTGAAAGCAGGTGACTTGGTACGTAGAGACAAACGAGCCGCCGGACAACATATGTGGAAACTCAGCCCGAACTGGGATGGCCCATACTGCGTCACCCGTGTTATTGGCAAGGGAGCATATCATCTGGAAACACTCGACGGTACTCCCTTACCTAACTCTTGGAACATAGCTCGTTTGAAACTTTACTATGCTAGAGCCTAACGCATTTTCTGCACCTTTTGATAATCTCAGCCCTGACTTGTGCTAACGCTTGAATAAAGAATATTCTTGTGCGTTCTGTGGCTGATTATGTGCAGATAATAAAGGGCGCTAGGAGTGAAAAGTCCTATCCTTGTGACGGCCGGTCCTGATCAGACGGCTCACTAAGTGAGGACACGCCCTGGCGTACCTAAAAAATAGTGTTGGGAGTGAAAAGTCCTATCCTTGTGGTAACCCACTAAGACGAGGCACGTCCTGACACCCTCAGGAGTGAAAAGTCTTATCCTTGTGGTAAATCGGGCTAATATAGATGACCTACCAAGATGAGGCACGTCCCGACATCCCTGAGAGTGAAAAGTCCTACCCTTGTGTTGACCATTCTCGTGGAGACGGCTCGCCAAGACGAGGCACGCCCCAGGGAGATAGTAACTCCATCCTGGAAGTAAAAATCCTACCCTTGTGATGACCGGGCTAATACAGACGGCTCACTAAGTGAGGGCACGATTCCAGAATGCGAGGTCAACGCCTGAAAGTGAAAACCTAGCCTTGTGATGGCCTGTCCTGATCCGACGGCTCACTAAGATGAGGCACTTTCTAGGCCGATCGTGGAAATTTGGAAATGCGAAGAATCGCGAAATCATAACAAGTAACCAGATGGAAATCCCTAGTGAAGATAGCTGGTGGATAAAGCGATACGAGCGATGATAACTATCGATACCACAGAAGTGACATCTCCACTACCCCGCTGGGTGACTCGGCCAGCATACTGTACCCGCCGAGGGAGACGAGACCCTGTTCTTACCACCCTTAGCCTGGCGGCCGACCTTGGGATGGTCGACATCAGCGGGGGGGAGGGGGGGCTCTCATGCGACATCCGCACGGCGGCATCCCATCCCAGGTCATCCATGACGTCATCCCACATGACATCACTCCCTACCACCCCAGCGACACCTACCTAGGATAATTCCTACCCCCTGTCGGTACACTCCTTCCTTTGCCTATAAATACCCCCACCTTTTCAGACAAGAGGTAAGCCTAAGACAGCGTACTGAACCCCTGCCATTTTGACTACTCACACTGACTTTGGCATCGGAGTGTTTACGCCGGAGACCCCCTCCGGCGCTTTGTAGGTGACGAAGACCCCAGTACAGTGTTCCCGACCAGCCCAGATCAGGCCGATCCCGCTCAATATCTACCGAACTCTTATCAAGTCTCGGAGTGTTTACGCCGGAGACCCCCTCCGGCGCTTTGCAGGTGACGAAGACCCCAGTACAGTGTTCCCGACCAGCCCAGATCAGGCCGATCCTGCTCAGTATCTACCAAACTCTTATCAAGCGACATCAGCAACAACACCCTGATACGGAGGCGAGGAGACTCCTTCGGGTAACTTTGTCTATTAGTACATGTCGCTTTACTAATAACTTATAATTGAGAATGTGCAGAGATATTATTCAGATAAGGAGGAGGTTTACACTCTCGTTATCGTGGCTAGGGAAACGTGATCTAAAGAACATGTGTATCATCTCTCTTGGGCAGATATCCCTAGGGAAGGGATACATCGGAACTTCTCGACAAGTCATCCTAAGCCACCAGCTGAGAACATCTACGACAGCGTGATTATATGCAGTATCATTGGAAGTAGCGGTCCTGATTCTTCTCCTCTATGAGTTCTTATCTCTAAAAATATAGAACGATAGTTAAAATACGTATGACGAGGTCATGTCGTGAAATCTGGCGAAGCATCTATCGTCAATGTCGATGATTCGTTGATTGAATGATAATCGTTGACCTACTTCTACTAAAAATTGTTATCAAGATCGAGACTTGTTAACGTTATCGTGGCAATAATGAGGCCACAGTTATACTGAAGGAAGCTCAAAGAGAAAGAAATAGGGAAAAAGAAATCAACGACAAAAGAAAGAGGTTAACCCAATATATGACTGTTCAAAAAGACCCTCGAAGGGTTACAAAATGCAAAAAATTGAAGTATCGAAGCTCTGATAGCTAAAGACAAAAGGGGTGATTACCGATATTCACAAAAGGGAGCAATGACGCCTGGTGTGTGTCGGTCCTATGAGCTCCTCTGCCTTTTATATCCTTTCGCCTTGGCTTGGCGGAAGCCTTCATCAATAAGATCGGTGGACTTCCTTTGGAAAGCTTCAGTAAGGGTGTCACCCTGATACACCTCCTCTCCATGAATCTCTCTAAAGTAGGTGGCCATAATAGCGGCAGTGCCTTCAACGTACCACATGCACTTATCTGCCGTCTCATCCTCCAATGCTGCTTTTTCCTCCCCCAGTGCGACATTCTTAGCTCTCTCCGCCGTCAGAGCGGTGTCAAGACTTGCCGCTTGCTCTCTCGCCTCTCTTTGGTCTTTCTTGGCCGCATCCAATGCCAGTAGCAATTCTTGGCGTTCCGCCAGTAACTTCTCCTTTTCTTCTCTTTCCTTGAAAAGCTTGTCTAAGGAAGCGGTGAGTGAAGCAACCTTATGCGTCATAAATTCCGCCCAGTAATGGAACTTGCAAAAACCAGTAAAGAGGTTGGAGTGCAACAAGTTTATCTGCTCTTCTTGACCCTTAGCAAGGAATACCTCTCGCTCTTCGGAGGACGTTAATGCGTAAGCAGCCAAGTAAGTCGACGTCTCAGCGGAACTGTTGCCCCTGACAGCCGCAAAGCCAGAACTGCGCAGCTTAGTCAAATCAAGATGATGGGTGACAAGCCCAGCCACACTCATCGAGCTCAAATCGGCTATAAGGTGGGGAGCGACAACCCCTCCCTCGAAGTGCCGAAGCATTAAAGCGCTGGAAGGAACAAAAGCCATAGGGGAAGGGGACAGAGATTGATCAGAGGCGATACCCCCATGAAGTCCGAAGGAGCCGTGGGAATGATAACCTGAAAACCCAGGCAAATCTTCACCAAAGCCCAGCCCGGTAGTGAAAGAGGGAGATGACGAGCCGAAGAAATTGGGCGAAGTCTCAGAGGACCCGAGAACGCCCATACTCCCTAGAAAATTGGAAGATTGATCCCTGGAAGGTACCGAAGAATCAAAGGCGGTAGTCTGCCCTTCCTCTATATTAGCTTGACCAGACGACAAACTTCCGCCTCCCTCGTCAGGCCCCGCCCTCTTCGCAGGATGGGACAATATGTGACTTGGTGTTGACAAGACTAGAGCTTGGCGATATCCTGTATTTATACCTTGGGGTTGCTGACGAAGTGGTCAGTGCGGTCCTTGTGCGAGATGACAATCACACACACCGCCCTGTATACTTCGTAAGTCACATCTTGAAAGACGCCGAGCTGAGATACGCCCGTATTGAGAAAATAGCGTTCGCATTGATACAAGCCACGCGAAAAATGAGTCGATATTTTCAAGCTCATACCGTCATCATGCTGACGAACCAACCTTTAAAAAGGATATTTCGGAAGCCCCAATCCTCGGGGAGAATGCTGATTTGGGCTATCGAGCTTGAACAATATGGGTTGCACTACAGATCCCGACCGTCCGTGAAGGCTCAAATTCTGGCAAACTTTATCGCGGAATGCACCTTCACGCCAGATCCATTGACGAAGTTGACTGAAAAAGAAAAAGAGCATTTAGACCTCCCCTTCCCTGAAACCTACACTAACCTGTGGGTCATCCACGTGGACGGCGCCAAAAATCAAGAGCTTGCTGGGCCGGAATCTTCATGAATGGGCCTCACGGCATCCATGTGAGATATGCCATCCGAATCCTGCAGCCGTTGTCCAATAACGCCGCAGAATACGAAGCGCTATTAGCCGGGCTCAGGATAGGGAAAAACTTCTCCATAAAAGGAATACATGACTCAGGGAGGTTGGGAGACCTGCGGTTGAAAATCTGTGGAGACTCCAAGCCGATAATAGACCAAGTTCTGGGGCACTCTCAAGCTAGGGAGCCCATCATGGTGCAATACCTTGCCAAGGTGAAACACGAGTTGATAGAAATAAAGAAAAGTGGCATACAAGTCAGCTTCGAGCACATTCCTCGAGAGGATAACGCTGAGGCGGATAACCTCGCTAAACTCGCAGCGAACCCGGAAGCGTCTATACCTAAAGGGGTGTACTACCGAGAGATACCCGTACCTTCCTTTATGGAAGAACAGGCGACGCTCTGCGTAGAAGAAAGTGAAAATGACTGGAGAATCCCCGTCATAAAGTACTTGAAACATGATGAGCTACCAGCGGATAACGCTGAGAAGAAGAAAGTGCTAAAGCAAGCGGCACGGTGCACGTACTTTAACGGGGAACTGATGCGGAGATGTTTCTCTCATCCAGCTGCCAGGTGCATAACGGAACAATCAGGCCTTCATACCCTTCGCGGTATGTACGCGTCCGGCGGCACCCTGGCTGCGCAAGTCTTTAGATCGGGGTTCTACTGGCCTACTATCCGGAAAGACTGCCATAATTACGTGCGAACTTGCCCAAAGTGTCAGGAATTCTCCAAGATTCCTCAACAACCCGCCACACAAATTTATGACATCATCGCTCCTTGTCCTTTTGCGAAATGGAGAATTGATATCCTAGGACCGTTTCCGAAGGCGAGGTCTCAGTTAAAGTTTGTGGTCGTGGCGGAAGACTACTTCACCAAATGGGTGGAAGCTGAGGCGGTTGCCAACATCACAACAGAGAAAATCTGGCATTTTTTCAAACATCAAGTCATCATGCGATTCGGCGTACCCCGTGTGCTAGTCAGCGATAACGGAACACAATTCACCAGCCAATTTTTCAGAGACCAATGCGTGGAGTTCGGAATCGAGCAAAGGTTCTCTTCCGTGGCTCATCCGCAGACCAATGGTCAGGCTGAGGTGACAAACCGAGCCATCCTTAATGGTGTTAAGAAGAACCTAGAAGGATCCAAAAAGAAGTGGGCAGATAAGCTGCCGTATGTGATGTGGGCATACTGTATGACCACGAAAACCAGCATGGGAGAAACACCATTCGCACTGGCTTTCGGTACTGAGGCCGTCATGCCTGTGGAGATTGGTACTATGAGCCTACGAGTGGCATATTTTAGAGAAGAGCTGAATGAGGAAAGGTTGCATGCAAATCTTGACGCGCTGCCGGAATTGCAAGAGGAAGCTCTTCTGAAAATGTTGCACTATAAGCAAAAGATGGTGCGTTATCACAATAGGCGCGTCAAAGAATGGCTGCTGAAAGAAGGTGACTTGGTACTCAGGGACTAGCGAGCAACCGGTCAACTCCGGGGGAAGCTCAGCCCGAACTGGGAAGGGCCGTACCGCGTTACCCGTATTGTTGAGAGAGAGAGAAGCGTATCATCTGGAGACACTTGACAGTACCCCCTTACCTAACTCCTGGAATATTGCTCGTTTGAAATTATATCATGCTAGATTTTGATTTATCTCTGCACCTTTTAATAACGCTAGCCTAACCCAGGCTAACGCTCGAATAGTGAGCTTTCTTGTGTTTTGCAGCTGCGTATGCAGGCTATAAAAGAAAAATGAAAAAGAGGTTGCTAGGAGTGAAAAGTCCTATCCTTGTGATGGTCGGTCCTGATCAGACGGCTCATTAAGTGAGGGCACGCCCTGGCACACCTGATATTTAGCGATGGGAGTGAAAAGTCCTATCCTTGTGGTAGCCACGTGTGGGTCATAAGATGAGGCACGTCCCGACGCCCCCGGGGGTGAAAAGTCCTTTCCTTTTGGTAAACCACGCTAATATAGGCGGCCCACTAAGATGAGGCATGCCCCGGTATCCCTGGAAGTGAAAGCCCAATCCTTATGCCAACCGTTCTCGCGGAGACGACTCGTTAAGGAGAGGCACACCCCAGGGAGATAGTAACTCCATCTTGGAAGTGAAAATCCTATCCTTGTGACCGGGCTAATATAGACGGCTCATTAAGTGAGGGCACGATTCCGGGATGCGAGGACAACGCCCGAAAGTGAAAAATCTTAACCTTGTGATGGCCTGTCCTGATCAGACGACTCACTAAGAAGAGGCATTTTCCGACCGATCGTGGTACCATGGAAATATGAAGAATCCCAAAATCCCAGCGAGTAACCAGATGCAGAATCCCTAGTGAAGTGAGCTAGTTGAGAAAGCGATAACGAGCGATACCTGTACCCTAGAATGGCAGCGGATTGGCTCCCACGGGAAACCCGTGTCTATTATCGCATATCTCTTACTAACAAATATTAATCGAGAGTGTGCAGGATATCTCTGACTGACGGAGATGGTGACACTCGAGGAGATAGAAGGATTGCGCAACCCGTCAACAAAATGGACGTGAGGCCAATCGCGCTGATTTTTACATGATTCAAAGAATAGGGCCTAAAGACCCTATTCGTTATCTCTTTTAATCAAGGGAAGGAAGGATGCTTCTTTTTGGAAGGAGTGTCATCTTTGATGAGGCCGAGCAGTGGTGAAGTTGAACCTGACAAAGCCCGTCAGCATAATCAGGATGATAATGGTGCGATGGCCGTGTTACGAGAAATTTGAAGAAAAAGAAGTACAAAAAGGAAAATCAACAACAAAAGGAAACCAATACCATAGATGTGCTATTGTTTAAACACCCATGAAGGGTCACAAAATATACAAGAGATGAACAAAAAAAAGGATAGAGCTCAATCCTCACAAAAAGAAGGGGTGATAATACCCTGGCTACAACTGGTTCCCTGAACTCTCCCGCTCTAGGTAGCCATTCGATCTGGCTAAGCGAAAGCCCTCGTCATTAAGATCAGTAAAATTTTGCAAAAAGGCGTCAGAAACGGCGTCACCTTTGTAAAATTGATCTCCATGAATCTCCACAAAGCAGTCAGCCATGATGGCAGTAGTCTTTTCAATATACCACTAACACTTGACCGATGTCTCTTTCTCAAGTGCCGCCTTCTCTCCTGCTAAGGCTGCTCTCTCTTCTGCAAGGGCTGCTTTCTCTCCCTCAAGATCGATACTTTTTGACTGTTCAGCTGACAGAGCGGCGTTAGAAGCGGCCAACTGTTCCTTCGCCTCTCTTGCCTCCTCTTTGGCTGCTTCCATGACCCTTATACATCTGTCTCGCTCTTCCAGCAATCTCTGCTTCTCCTCTTGCTCATTTGAAAGTTTATTAGCGGAAGCGGCAAGGGCAGCCGCCTTTTGCGACATGCGCTCTGTATAATGGTGAAACCGGAGGAGACCGGTAAAAAGGTTAGAGCGCAGCAAATCAATTTGCTCTCTGTCTCCCTCAGCGGCAAAAGTGCTTCATTCTTCAGGAGACGTTAGCATATGAGCAGCCAAGAATGAAGCAGTGACAGCAGAGTTGTCGCCCCCGAGGGCAGCGATTCCAGAACTACGTAATGTAGTCAGGTCCACTTGATGAGTAATGGGCCTAGCGGCATTAAATGAGCTTACATCGGCCAAGAGGCTGGACACTACTGTTCCCTTCCCAAAGTGTTTAAGCAGTGAAGCATTGGAAGGAACAAAGACCACGACGGTAGGAGAGGGAGGCTGGTTAGTAGAAGAACCCCTCTGGGGCCCGAAAGTGTCATGGGGCTGATAGGAGGAGAAGCCTGACAGGTCGTCATTGTAGACCACGTTAGAAGAGAAGCGAGGAACCTCCAAACCAAATGAGGGCGGAGAAGTCTCAAAAGGCCCAAGAGCGGCCATGTTCCCAAAAATGGTAGTGGTCTGGTCCGGAGGAGGTGCGGAAGAGTCAAGGATGATTTGAGGCCCCTCCCCGACATCAACTTGGCTCGAGGACAGGCTTGTGCCTGCTCCATCAGGCCTCTGCCTCTTCCTTGATTGATTCAGAATATGCCTCAAATCTATATTGCCCCGTGACAGCGAAGGGGTAGAGGCACCAGAAGTATCCTATGAAGAAAAAAAATTGCTAGAAATGAAAAACAAGAGAAAATGCAGAAAGGCATTGAAAAGCAGCGCAAGAGGTATCACGGAGCGTTTGCAGTTACCGTCTCAGCGATAGGTGCTTCTGAAGAGGCAGCTGCGTCCAAAGAAGACGGGAGGGTGGCAACGCTCCTTGTCTTCCTTTTCTTTTTTCCTTTAGCGGAAGCCCTAGGAGCGACTGACCGAACAGGAAGAGCAGCAACTGATATGACAGGAATACCAACAGGAATGGTGTCGGTTTCCTCGTCAATCGAAGTAGAAGACGTTTGGGAGGAATCGAAATAGTAACAGGTGGAACAACTGAAGTGGTGGCGATATCGACAGCCACGACCGTTTGCTCAACCTCCTCTCTTTGTCGAAGCCTTCTTAAGCGCCTCCTAACACTCTCGGGAATGTACTTGGGATCAGTCGCTGCAGAAGCACAAGACAACGTTAGCGTTAGTACCAATGCTAAAAATTAAAAAATAACGCGATACTCACGTTTAACGCAGGCCCGGATATCGGCCTCGCAGGCCAGAAGGCGAGTGTGAACGCTGATTTCCAGTTTGAGTAACTTATCAAACCAACCTTGCTCTGTCTCGTTAAGAGCCTCCCGGCGCCAAGCACTGTCCTTGATGCCTTCGTTGAAACCAGACCGCCACCATGGGTCCGGAAGCTCAGGAGTCTCGACAACAAAAATTTGTTCTTTCCATTTGTCGATGGAAGACTCTAAATGAAGGAGTTTCCAGGTAAAGTTCTTAAGCGAATCGTCATCATAACCGGGTGATATCGCTATCACACCCTGACTACATCCGAAACAAAGACTTGAGTAATGCAAGGGAAGGAGAGGTAATTCCCTTTTACTTGCAGAGTTCTAGAAATGCATAAACGCCACAGTAGGCATTTGGAGCTAATTGAACAGGACTCAGATCAAGAGAAATGAGCAACTCTTGGATAAAAGGGTCAACCGGAAACCGGAAACCGTAGCGAAACATTTGGGCATACAAGATTCTGCGTTTGCCGGTCAGAACGTTGTTCAGGCGTAAAGACTCAGGGGCGACAGAAACCTCGAAGCCCTCAGGGATGTTAGCACCGTGATCGGTCAGATGTTTATGAAGGATAGTCGAAGAAGTAATAGTACTGGTTATGTTATCTAATTTTTCCTCATCAATCAATTTAGAGCCAGAAGCACGAGTTTTTCTTTTGCCCATGGTGGAAAAAGAAAATAAAAAGATGAAGAAGACAACATAGGGAAATAAAGAAGTACCTTTTTGAGAAGAAAATCGAAGTGCCCAGGAGATGAAAACCAAAAATGCAAGACGATTCGAGAAGATATAGAGAAAACAGATTATCGAAAGTGGAAAAAAGAAATAAAGTGTTGAGTTTTATAACCCTAAGAGGCCAAGAGAAACGACTACTGGAACAGTCGCCACGCGCGTGACAAGCGTGAGCAATGAGTACAACCCTAGAAAAGTGAGAAGACGCTTTGATTCTATCAAATCACACTAGCCCTAGCGTCCTGATGAACAGACATGTGTCTCTGAACCATCCTAATCCTTCACTCACATTAATGAGGGGATCCTGAGCATTAAATGCTCCGAAAAGCAGAATCACTTTATCAAGAAGAGAACAAGCATAATGACGTAACCATCAAGATAACGCCAAGAAGCAAATTAATTGTTATCCGGAGCGGAAGGACATTCATTATTATGCAAGCGTTATCAATTATTACAAGCCAAATGAAACCAATGTTTGAAGAAAAAGAAAACACTCTCAAGCGCTGCCTTACGCAAATCACGGAAGAACTCTTTTATTGCCCCTGACATCTATATCCTTTAATTTCTCAAAGGCGTAATCAGCTATCTTGGCAGGATCGAAAGCCTCGCTACAGTAATAATCTGGGAATCCAGCGGCAAAGGCTTGTATCGCCTTGTCTTTCCACCACGATATCTCATTGGGCATCTTCGCTAACTTCGCGTCACGGTCCGATATCTCTTCGCGAAGGAGGGAGTTTCTTCTGTCAGCAGCCACCAATTCCGCCTCCAAAAGCTCTATCTTTGCCTTCCCTATTGACTTCTCTCTAGCCAATTCAGCACGACATTCATTAAGCTCTGCTTGGGTATCGCTCTGGAGTTGCGTCAACTCCGCCACCTTGGCAGGGGAACCTCGAATCTTTCCGTCATGAATATCAATAAAGTAATTCAGCATGCGGAAGCTAGCCAACACTTCATTCAGAGCGCGTTCGCGATAAACCTCTTGAGAAAGCAATGATATCTCCTCCTTATCTTCAGGAGAGCCAAATATCGCACTTACGATAGAGCCTACCGGCTCGCTTCGTGATAGCGGGTCCGATATTCCCAGTGCGCGAAGTTCGCTGGTGCCAAAGGTGGACAAATCCAGGCGATAGGAAGTGGCTCCTTGGGGACCTTGTGAGGAGAGATTGGCGGTAAAAGGAGGAGAGTAATTTTCGGCGGAACCGCCAACTCCCGAGATAGAAGTACAGAATAACAGCAGAGGGCCAGTTGGCTAAGGATCAGGGATAGCGGTAGGCTCAAGGTTTGGTGCAGCGATATCAGGAATGAAAGAGGAAATAGGAGAATCGGGAGCGGCAGCTGAAGGAGGAAGGTTGACCGCTGATGGAACCTTGGAAGTTTTAGGAGGAATGTTGGTTGACGCCTCAACCACTGTCGCCGTTTTGGAGGTACTCGCACCACTAAGGGTGTCAACTCCAATAGCAGGGATTTCGTTAACCTTCTTTAAAGCAGCCTCAGCGGCTGGGTTGCTATTTCCCATTCTTAGCTTCTTCCGCTGAGTCGTGGAGGCATGACGAAGCCCAGAGTCGGTATCCATGTTCTCGCTACCACTGTCGGTTACTTCAGTCTTGGGACAGTTCGGAGTCGCTCCTCTGTTTCGAATAGGTAACCACCTCTCGAGGAAGCGAGAGGCCCTATCAGAAATATCGCGCCTGGCAATTGTCTTGATTCTTTTTCTCTTCGGTGGAGCGGCAGGATGACTGGAACTCTTAGGCGGAGGAGATGGCGGTAGTGATTAAATCGGCCTCACGTTCAGAGGAATGTTCTTATCGCTCGACGGTTGATTTCCAGCGTCACTTGTCAACAAGACATATCAGAACAGTGAATAAGCTGAAGCGATAACGGGAGAAAAGAAACTTACTTATAGTGCACTCCTCTATAAGCTTGTACAAGGCAAACTCTCGAATGCGAAAGGACGAGCTCAGTTCTAGCAGCATGTTCGTTTGTCGAAGTTCTTCCTTGGACATTACTGACGGGTTTGTCCACATGGAATCAACAAGACACTGATTGAAACCCCTGGACCAAGGGCGGAAAGGCAATTTCACGATGAAGAAACCGTTCTTCCAGTCAGCCACAGTCTCTTCAAAGCCCTGGAATTTTTACCAGAATGACTGCACTAACGCGTCAATCCTACTCGGGGTGATATCCACCACACAGTTGCGACACTTGAAACTAAAGAACTTGCAAAATAAATTGACAGACGGGATAAAGATACCCCGCAACTCACAAGTACGAATGAAGGCATGAATCCCGCACCAGGAGGAAGGCGTAATCTGAGCCAGGTTAATGTTATAACGAACCAATAATCCTTTCACCGCTTCATGGATGGGAAAGTAAAAACCGTAAAGGAACATATTAAAATATACCATCCTATCACTCCCCGATAGAGGGTCATTAAGCCGATGACCTGCATCAGGAATTTTGAGGGAGTACCCAGGAGGGAAAAAGATACCATTTTCCTCCAACTCTGCCTCCAATACCGTTTCATCAACAAAAATAATGGGTGTTCTCTTAATTTCTAAATCTATGGGCCGCTGGAGACCCTTCGAAGACCTAGTGGTGGCCAGAGGCCACTGGGTACCCTTGGGTATCCTAGACGTACTCATAATGAACCAACAAGAAGAAAATCTGAAGAAGAAGAATTAAAGTACCTTAAACAGGCGGTGGACAAAACCGTCGGCACCGGCAAACCGTGGTCGTAACTTCCTTTGAAGCAAAAATTTGGAGAGAGAAGGAGAAAATTTTGAAGCGCAAGCAAAGAGTATTAAAAGAAAGCAGTTGCTCCCTTTTAGAGGCTGAGTTCGAAAATTGAACAGCCTGTAAAAACAGGACACGCCCCA
Organism: Viola odorata; assembly: GCA_963691705.1. Classification (NCBI taxonomy): domain Eukaryota; kingdom Viridiplantae; phylum Streptophyta; class Magnoliopsida; order Malpighiales; family Violaceae; genus Viola; species Viola odorata. Next base: position 25,561,504 of record OY829544.1, on the reverse strand, counting down.
AAGCAAAAGTGACACGTGTGAAAAACTTTAGAAGGATATTTATGTCTAAGCATTTATATCTTCTGGAGGGGGTAGTTACTGACAATCAGTTGCAAGCGGTTACATCGAAGCAACAGTTAGTCTCTCAACGATAGCCATCCGTCAAAAGAGGGGCTAACGCCTGAGCATGCAAGACTAAAAAAGCAAAAGCATCATTTCATTTAATAATAGCCATACGACATCTACAAAGGATGGCCAGGGGCGGAATCAATCATTGTCAGGCCAGTAGGAGGACCAGTAACAGTATTCCTCATCTGAGGGTGGAAGCTCCTCATCAGCAAAAGGAGGAGATTTGTCAGCCTTTCGCTCCAGACTCGGCATTAACGGTTTGGACTCCCCCTTCACAGTGGAAGATGCCGCCTTTATGACGGTATCACCTGAAGGAATCTCCTCTTCAAACCAGTCGGCAGGGGGAAATAATTCTTTGACCTTACAAGCTGGAGGGACCGAAAAAGAAGAAAACCAGTCAGTGGTCTTAAAATTTGCTCTTTTCTTTGACCTTTTCCGACCTCTACGGCGAGGCAATCGCCTCTTCAGGCATGGCGGCGAAGGAGGATTGTTAGAATCTGGTGTAGTTGGAGGGGTCGGACGAGATTCTCGCTCATCGGAGACCTGGTCATATGAGCCAGCCATGGGAAATGAAAGTCAGTAGCAACATGAAAGTACAAAGAAGAAGATGAACAGGGAAAAGAAGAAGAACTCCCTATAAATAGTTAAAGTGGTGAGACCCTTCAAATCTTTCACAAGAGAGAGGAGGATAATTTAATGCATCTCAAGAAGATCAACTATAATGGCAGAATCAAATCCTTTGATCACGCCTGTTGGGATTTCTCGATAATCAAGAAACACCGAAAAACTGCCCAATCAGTTAATGCTAAAGAAGCAGCGCATGATTAGCGCAGAATGGTTCGCCAGAACAACCGTCACCACCTGGCAGAAAAAGAAGAATAAATGCAATAGAAGTTTGGCCAATGACAGACTCATTTTCAGTTGGGCTGGCACAACCCTCAACTGAAGCAAGGGCTAACGCCCTAAAAAAGGAAAGAAATCGCAAGCCCAATAACGGAAAGAAGTTTTTTATTACGGCCTAGACATACATCTGCATACATAATACCTACAAAGAAAAACCAAAAAGAAAGAGGAGCGGCAAGCACTCAAGCTCGAGACCCGGAATCGTTGTCATCATCCACAGCAGAGTGGGGATATCTCTCAAGGCCTCCACCACAGAGGTCAGCTCAGAAGAGGTGCTTCTCATGCTCTTAAGGCAGCAGTTCAGTAGATCCTTCCTCTGCTGCAGCATGGCGATGGCTAACTCGATGCGGCAGGCGACAATGGCCAACTTGGAGACATTCCCGATGGGATTGAAGTCCTCCATGGTAGCAGCCCCAATCCTAGACTGAATGGGGGTCATCATTCCCCGAAGCTCCAGCATATCTTCACCAGTCTTCGTCAGCATGTTCTCCAGAAAGTTGACGTCACCCTTAGTGAGATTTTTGAGGGTTAAGGCTTTGGAAATCAGAAAGTTTCTAGTGAGATCGTCCATGAAGAAATGATAAATTAGAAGCAGAGAGTGTGTGAAGAATCTACACCGAAAAAAGGATCGCATTTATAGATCCAGAGTAGTAGCTGCTCACCAGGGCATGTCCCTCGAAAATTGGGTCGTCCCGTTACTTGGAACTCCTGGTGAAAGGCTAACATGGAACTCCTGGTGAACGCTCGAGATACTCAAGAGGAGTACAGACCAAAATCTAGAAGAACGTAAGACCGTGTCGGTGTTGCAGGCGGCTTACAGCAAAAGCTGGATCCAATGAACTTGGATATGTAAAGCGACATCAACGACACCCCGATATGAAAAGTAATGAAATATCACCTTCAGAACAGCATTCGGAGCTTCGAAGAGGTAACGTCATAACGCCCTACCTTGCTGATATCGATCATATAGAGCGTGACGTGGATATATCGCTGGCGTTATCGGTTCTGGTTTATAACCATCGTTATCGCTGCAACCTCATCACTATCAACTTGGCCGACATCCTCTCTGTGGCCAATAGTTATCGCAGGCGATCGGTTCACAATACCTGTTTCGCTATCGTGAATCTAGTACATAGGTACTAACAAAAGAGTCAGAAAAAATTGAAGATCCTCACGAGTCTGCCGCGGTGCAAAGGAAGTAACACTCCTCTAGAAGCCGAGAAATAAAGCCCTTGGTAAACACTCGGGCTCGTTTTCAGTTGGGCTTATGATAACAATTGATGAAACACCAAGGGCACATTCGTCTTTTGACCTCAAGTCAAGGTCGGATCACTGTATACCTTGACTGGCGACAGCACCCAGCTACCGCCCGCGTTAGATTGAGGAATCCTGGGATGGTCGACATCAGCGAGGGGGGGGGGGACCCACACGGCGTCTTCCCATCCCAGGCAGCCCCGACAGCATCTCACTGGTGATATCTCGTCGGTGATATCCTATCCCGCTGGCGCGTGCTGACGTCATCTTGGGCGTTATCTTCCTTAAATAACACCCACCCCCAGGGTAACATCCTTTCTTTTGCCTATAAATACCACTCATTTCTAGATCCAAGGTAAGACCAAAATCACTACCCAAATCTCTGCCAAATTTCACAGCCATACTAACTTAAGCATCGGAGTGTCTACGCCGGAGTTCCCCCTCCGGTGCTTTGCAGGTACGATGGACTGTTGTTACAGTGATTCCAGACGGCCATAATCTCTACCCCGCTTCCCCAGAAGTCCTAATCTTATCAGGAATAGTGGTGGTTCCCTCACCGACTGAAGAAGACATTTGGACAGGGTTTACAGTAGTGACAGGCGGTATGGTCGGATTAACCGCAGTTTCAACAGCGGCAACAACTCTTTCCATTTCCCTTCATTGCTGAGCCCTTCTTAGTCATTTCTTGACGCTTTCGAGTGTCCAGTTGGGATCGGTCACTGCAGAATCACGAGATAACATTAGCGTTAGTACCAACTACGATAACAATGAAAACACTACAACACTTACATCTGATGCAGGTTTGAATGTCCATCCCGCATGCCAGATGACGAGTATGAACGCTGATTTCCAGCTGAAGTAGTTTGTCTAACCAGCCTTGTTCAGGCTGGCGAAGAGTTCCCCGTCGACCCCAAGCACTATCTTTGACGTCTTGATTAAAACCAGTCTGCCACCAGGAATCAGGGAGGTCAGAAAGATCAATAACGAAAAACTATTTTTTCCAATCTTTAATGGAAGACTCGAGATGGAGGAGTTTCCAGGTGAAGGGTTTAAGAGAGTCATCATCATAACGGGGTGATATCGCTATCACACCCCAGTGACTATACAACTTGAAAAGTGATTTGAGTAGCGGAAGGGAAGGAGAGTTAATCCCTTTGTATTTACAAAGTTCTAAAAATGCGTAAACACAACAATATGCATTTGGGGTTAATTGTACAGGATTCAGATTAAGGGCAGTCAGTAACTATTTTATAAAGGGATCAATGGGAAACTGGAAACCATAACGGAACATTTGGGCGTACAGAACCCTACAGTTGCCGGTTAGAACGCTATTCAGGCGTAGCGAATCAGGGGCAACGGAAACCGTATGACCCTCAGGGATCTCAGCATGATGTTCGGCTAGATGCTCATTCAAAGCAACTATGGAGGTGATATTACTAACAGTATTCTCAATCTTTTCCTCATCGACAAACTTAGAGCCGGAACAGCGAGTTCTAGCCATGGCAGAAATAGAGAAATAAAAAGATGAAGAAGATGACGGAAGAAAATAAGAAATACCTTTATGGAAGAAAGACTTCGAGCGCCCAGATGATGAAAATAAAAATTGCAAGACGGCTTGAAGTGATATGGAGAAGGTAAAATAACAAAAGAAGAAAAAAAAATAAGCGCTAGGTTTTATAACCCTAGTGGCTAAGCGAAACGACTGTTGTAACAGTCGTTGCGTGTGGAGCGTCGCGAGGAACGGGCGAAAGTAATGAGTATGATTCTAGAAAAACAAGAGGACGTTTTGATCTCACAAATTCCTAGGGCACGCCAACCCCCTAGCGCCCCTACAAATCGACACGTGTATTCGAGGCCATCATGAAATCTCCCTCGCATTAATGAGGGAATCCCGAGCATTAAATGCTCCGAAAAGCAGAATCGGTCTTACAAAATAGGACAAAGGCGATGATGCGATAGCCGAGATGACCCGGCTCAGTGTTAACCGAATAGGGAGATAACGAAGTAACGCGGAAAAACAAATTAAACATTGTTCGTTATTCAAGAAAGAATTGCCGACGTTATTACATGACAGGCGTCATCAATTGTTATAAACTAAATAGAGTCAATGAGAAAAGAAAAAGAATCAAGAGCCTCTCTAACGACAAGTTCCCTCTAGCGACAACTTCACCTGATCACGGAATCGTTTCGATAGTGCCGCCGTTAGCTCCCTCCCTTTCCTCGGAAGAAAGAAAACCCTTTTCACTCCCGCCTATTTCTTTCATTTTCTCGGAAGCATAATCAGCTATCTTAGCAGGATCAAAAGTCCCACTGCGGTCATAGGCTGGAAATCCAGCGATAAAGGTCTCTAGTATTTTGTTCTTCCACCCAGTCATCCTTGAAGGAACCTTTGCCAAATCAGCATCACGAGCCGATATCTCTTCATGGAGAAGAGAGTTTCTTTTGTCGGCCACCACTAACTCAGCCTTGGCTACCGTCAACTTCGCCTCCAAAAGTTCTACTTTTGCTTTCCCCTTTCATTTCTCTCTTGCAAGCTCGGCACGACAATCATTCAGCTCCGCCTGGGTACTATTTCGAAGTCGCGTCAACTCAGTCACCTTAGTCAAAGCGGCATCTAATTGATCTTTGGAAGCGGGGGGGCCTCGAAGCTTGTCGCCATGAGCCTCGAGAAAATAATACATTTCGCAAAAACTGGCCAGCATGTCATTCAGGATGCGCGCCTGTTGAATATCGGGGGGAAGACACAGCAGTTCCTCCTTATCATTAGGAGAACCAAATATCTGACCCACTAGGGAGCCCACCAGTTTATCTCGCGACAGCGGATCCGATACCCCTAGAGCGCGAAGTCCGCTAGTGCTAAGGGTTGATAGATCCAGCTGGTAAGATGAAACTCCTTGGGGACCATGGGGAGAGAGGTTAGTAATAAAGGGAGGAGAGCAGTTTTAGACAGACTCGCCGATCCCTGAAATAGAAGTAAAGAATAACGGTTGAGGACCCCTCAGGGGAGGATCTGGAAACGCACTCGAGGTGAGAGTCGGCGCGACCACATTAGGAATAAAAGAGGAAATAAGAGAGTCAGGAATGACAGTCTGCGGGGGAGAGTCTGCCACTGGTGGGGTTTCAGTAACAGCAGGAGGAACAACGGTGGATGCCTTGGTAACTCTTGCCGCCTCAGAAGTGCTCGCCACAGTAGAAACGTTAATCCCAGTGACGGGAACTTCATCAGCCTTCTTCGAAGGAGTCTCAGTAAGCGGACCATCCCTCTCCACTCTGAGTCTTTTCCGTTGAGCCGAAGAGGCATGACGAAGCCCGGAATCGACATCCATATCCTCGCTATCGCTATCAATTTCCTTAACAATGGGACGATTTAAATTCACTCCTCTACCTCGCTCTAGCAACCAATTCTCAAGGAAACGAGAAGCTCGAATAGAGATACCGCACCCAGCGACTGTCTTAGTTCTCCTCTTCCTGGGTGGAGTAGCTTGATGGCTGGAGCTTTCGGGCGGGGGAGAGGCCGGTAACGTTTGAAGTGGCGTCACGTTTAAAGGAGTATCATTCCTCCTGGGTGATGGACCCTCAACGTCATCTACCGATGAATTGCGTTAGGACAACGAACAAGTTAAAGCAATAACACAAAGAGAAAAACTTACCTATAATACACTCTGCCATAGGCCTGTACAAGGCGAACTCTCAAATATGGAAAGAGAATTCTATCTCTAGTAAGGCGTTAACCTGACGCCACTCGTCCCTAGACAACACTATGGGATTTACCCAGATGGAATCAACGAGTCCTCGATTGAAGCCCCTAGGCCAAGGGCGGAAAGGCAGCTTGACAATGAAAAAGCCACTTTTCCAATCAGCCACAGTCTCTTCGAAGCCCCGAAACTTCTACCAGAACGACTGCACGAACGCGTCATTCCACCTCGGGGCGATATCAACTAAACAGTTGCGACACTTGAAGCTAAAGAATTTACAGAATAAGTTGACAGACGGGGTAAGAATACCCTACAATTCGCAAGCGCGAATAAAGGCATAAATCCCACACCAGGAGGAAGGGGTTATCTGAGCCGGGTCGATATCGTATTGGCGCAATAACTTTTTTATGGATTCATGGATAGGAAAGCGAAAATCATAGAGGAACATCTTAAAGTAGACCATCCTATCATTTATAGGCAAGGGGTCATGAAGCCGCTGACCCACCTCAGGAACCTTAATGGAATAATTGGGAGGGAAGAAGATACCTTGACCCTCCAATTCAACCTCCAGAATGGCATCACAAGTGAAAAGACTAGGTGTTCTCTCAACTTCTAAATCTATAGGTTATTGAAGACCTCTGGGATCTCTAATCATACGCATAATGACCCAACGAGAAGAAAATCTGAGGAAGATGGAGCAAAATACCTGGAATAAGAAGGCAGTAAGCGGATCGCCGGCGCCGATGAGCGGTTGACGAAACTATCCTCGAATAAGAAAAAGAAGCAGAAGAGAGAGAAGGATGGAGGAGAATTTTGAAAGGTGAGCAAAAGTGTTAAAAGAAAGCAATTGTCCCCTTTTAAGGGCCTAACTTGAGGATCGAGCGACCTGTAACAACGGGACACGTGCAAAGTGAAAAATGACACGTGGAAAAACCTCAGATGAATATTTATGACTAAGCATTTATTTCTTCAAAGGAGACAATTATTGGCCGAAAATCGAAAAGCGGTTACATCAAGCGGCAACCAACCTTTCCGTGACAACTGACCAACATGTAGGGAGTTAAAGCGGAAAGACAACTAAGAAAGAGAAAAAGTGAAAGACATCATTTTATTTAAGCCATACGGCATCTACAAAAAAGCGCAGTGCGCTGGATTAATCATCGGCAGGCCAATAGGAAGACCAGTAGCAGTATTCCCCATCCGAAGGCAGAAAATCCTCGGCAATAAGCGGGAAAGGTTCCTCAACATGCCTCTCTTGACCCAGCTTTAACGAGCTTAATTCCCCTTTGGGAGCAGAAACCTCAACATCGGCACCGATATCGCTGGCCGAACTCCTTTCCATGAAATGATCGATATGGGGAAACAGTGCGTCACCTTTCCGAACAGGTGAGATGTGAAAGTGAGGAGACGGGTCGACCGTCTTCAAAACCTTCCCCTTCTTCGACCTCTTATGAATTTTACGGCGAGGAAGTCGCGTCTTCAGGCATGAGGGTGAAGGAGGATTATCAGAATCCGGTGAGGTTGGAGGAGTTGGGGGAGAACCGCGTTCAGCAAGGTCTAAGGAGTATGAATCGGCCATGAGACTCCGAATGGTTTTAGCAGGAAAATATGGAGAAGAAGATGAACAGAAAAAGGGAGAGAAAATCCCCTTAAATAGTCGAGGAGAAAGAGCCTTTCCATCTTCTCGCACAACTTTTGAGAGAATTGATACGTTCTAGAAACAATTTCAATCGCAGAATTAGATCCTATGATCACGCCGATTGGAGTTTATCCTTGATCGATGAGCACAAAAAAATTGCCCAATTGATTGATACTGAAGAGGCAGCGCGAAATTAAAGCAGAACGGTTTCCGAGGATAACAGTTACTAGTATCCAACCAAAGACGGACTCGTTTTCAGTTGGGCTGATGTGGCAGTCAACAGAAATGTCAACTGGTGCATTGTGAAAAACCACGACTCCCATAAAGAAAGATATTTATTTATTCATTTACGGCCTAACGGCCTGATCATACATTCATTCATATAAAAAGAAAAAAGAAAAGATAAGGCGGCGATGACCAACGGTCAAGCTTGGGATCCGGCATCATCATACTCCACCATAGTAGGGACCTCCCTCAAAGCGTCCGCTATAGAGGTCAGCTCGGTGGAAGAAAGCCTCATGCCCTTCAAGCAGCAGTAGGGTGATCACCACCTCGATGCGGGAGACAGCAGCAACCAACTTTGACACATTCTCTAGAGGAATGAAATCCTCTAGAGAAGCCGCACCAAGCCTGGACCGAAGGGGAGTCAGCATCCCTTGAAGCTCCAGAACGTCCTCGGACATCTTGATCAGCACATTTTCCATGAATCCGACGTCGCCGTCGTTGAGGTTCTTCAGGGTGTGAGTTTTGGAGATCAGGAAATTCTTGGTAAGACCATCCATGATGAAAATACTACGAAGAGATGTTGGAAAGATGTATAATTAGCTCGGGAGAAATTTGAATTTATAAGTCTCGAGAAAAAGCAGTGAAAAGATGTGCTCCTCGGCGACCGAGCCACCCGTTATCATGCTAGTTGACAGGCACAATCTAAAAGGAAGCTAGAGCGATAGCCCTTGGTAAACACTCGGGCTTATTTTTAGTTGGGCTTATGATAACAATTAAGGCGACCCCAAGGGTATTATTGTCCTCGTAACAGTTTAGAGGCCGGAACCCTACCGAGCCTACCCGGGATCAGCTGCGGAAGGCTGACGCCCCTTTTTCAGCAAGGAATCCTGGGATGGTCGACATTAGCGCGGGGGGGGGGGGGGGGGGGTGGGGTCTCACACGTCATCTATCCACACGCACGACATTATCCCATCCCAGGACAGTCATGACGTCACCCAAAGATATCGCCCCTGACGTCACCCAGAGATATTGCTCTTGACGTCGCTATGGATATCGCCCTCGATGTCGCTGGAAGCGTTATTTTCCCCAGACACCGCCTTCAGCCTGGCCTATAAATACCCCACCATTTGAAACGCCAGGTAAGCCTAAGATTGCTACAGGAATCGCTGCCTTTTTTGAACCACTTTACTGACTTAAGCATTGGAGTGTCTACGCCGGAGCCCCCCCTTCCTCCAGCGCTTTGCAGGTACCCCCGAGGTCAGCTATAGTAACCCCGAACAACCACAGTCTTCGTTCCGATCTTCCAGAAATCTGAATCTTATCAGTTAATACTCTTACTTTGTAGGGTAAAAATTTAAGTCTTCGCTCGCAAGTACGCTTTCTACCACTCTTTATTTATTTAACGCTTTCCGCACATATATATTTGTATGCATGATATTTAGAATTGTTAGAATTAAAATCAATTCACATGAATAATTTGTTTAATCACTTGCTTTAAATGCCATCACTTGCTTTAAATGCCATGATTAAATATTTATTTCCATGCTCATATTAATACATGTGTTTTGGTGGCTTCGATCCCATAGTTTATTTTTTGCATTTCATTAATCGGTACTTTGTTAGTTATGCATGATAGATCATGTAGTAATTAATTTAATCATGCATGGCCCGATGATAATACAAGGGGCGCCCGCTTTAGTAAAAAACAGTAACAATTCCATTAAACAGAAATACTTATCTCGAAGTTGTCCCGACCCTACGAAATACTAAAACAGCGTTTCCTCTGAGGGCCCATACTTTTAATTGTTATATTTAACACCTTTTTTATCGGTAACCTTTTCGGATGTGACTTGGGTGCCTAACACCTTCCCGAGTCCATAATATGACCCCGAACCTTTGTTCTTGGGTTTAGACCCTTTGTGCCTTTGTTTTTTTTTTTTTGCCATAACGATTAGGTTCCCTAAACCTAGAAATAAATAGGGTGGCGACTTTATTTGCATTATGTGAGACGAGCCTAATTTTTATCTCACATTCGTCCTGAATCATTTCACAAAATCGAAAAAGGGGGTGTGACAGTTTGGCTACTTCACTAGGGACCGGAGCCGATTTTATTTATTTTTGAGGAATTTTTTATTTACTCGCTTTAAATAAGTTGCTTTCGTGATTGTTATTTGTTATTCGCTTTGATAAATTGTTCATACGCATCTCACGCATTGAATGCCTTATTGTCAGGCCATGTTACCAAAGAAAATTGGGAAGGTATTAGTGAAGCACTGTGGGCCCAGTGTCTCAGTGTGCTTTCATGAACCCTATCTCGGACTTGAACCCCTAAATGGTTGAGCGCCCCATAATCCTTTGTGATTTGGTGAAGCAATCAAATATCCATTTACTGAGGGACCCCTTTTAGGGTATTGTCCGAGAACCTTTCAACCAGTTAGAAAAATTCAGAATCAGAGCCCAAGCATATGCATCATGTTCGTGCATTTATCTCGCTAATATCATGTGTTTACGTGTTTATTGTATGTTTATATTGTCCTCGTAATTCGTTGTTTTATTCACTAAACGCAAGAATTTTACTTCTCGTAATCAACCCCGCTTTACTTGTTCACTCAAAAATGGCAACAACCACGATGCTTTCACTTAATACTTTCATGATCTCAAGCTACAATGATCAGTTAGAGTAAGGGGATATGTTAAAGTCTGGTTTTGTTCCCGATATCACGACTAAGATTGGGATGGAGGTGGTAGAATTTGATGTTTCGAAACTTAGGAAATTGAGGAACGAATTAACCGAAGAGGAGGAAGTACTATTTTAGTGCAAATACGGGAAACTTGCGGCCTTAATAGCTGTGAAGGCCGACTTAGGGTGCATCCGAGCGGCCTTGAAATTTTAAGACCCTTACTACCGTTGTTTCTCTTTTGATCAAGGATTGGACCTAACCCCTACCCTAGAGGAGACGCCACGCTACTTTGTTTCGAGCCCCCGATATCGAGTATTTATTGGAATGTCTTCACCGAGTCCACTGACGTCAAGCTAAGGCTAGACACACTAGTAGAGATTCTGACCTAATGGATGAAAGGAAAATATGTTTGGTATTGGTCAAACATCGTAGAACAATTTCATTTGACTCAAGGGGAAAGGCGTCTAAGAATCCTAGCCTTCGCCATAATCGGCTTAATTTTATTTCCAAAAATAAAGGGATGTGTTGATTTCGAAGCGGCAAATGTGTTCGTTGAAATGGAAAGGAACAAAGTCAACCCTACGATGGCCATCCTAGCGGAGACCTTCCATACTTTGGACTTTTGCAGACGGACTGGGGGAGGGAAGCTCACTTGTTGCACCCAACTCTTGACCATTTGGTTGATGAGCCATTTTAAACAAAGGCCCAATCAATCGTTGTTTTCACAAAGCTGCATGGGCACGAATCCTATAGGAAAAGTCATTACAAGGATAGGCCAAGAGGTAGCCAAAGACAAGTGCATGTTGGAGGATAAGAACACCTGGATTGATAGATTTTTGGACCTTTCTGAGGAAGACGTCAATCGGCACGCTAAGTGGTTGCGAGTTGTCAATCCTATAGTAAGCTATGAACACTTGTTGTGGGTTCCTTTAATTGGGGTGCGAGGGTGCGTGCCCTATTGTCCTAAGCCAATTTTGCATTACACAAATCATTCCCGCAACCTTCGGTATGATGGAGTCGAGGCTGCCGCACACCACGGAGGCTCGGAATTTTAGCCAAGCGGCACACGAATGGAGGAAGCTGTTTTGCCTCGAAGGACATGTCGTCCCCACCCAACCAACCCAAGAATACTTACATTGGAGGAGAAATCGAATCAACGGGAATATCTTGCCTCGTTCCGTGAATAGAAGGCCCATGGAAGAGGAAGGTGAATCCCACACCGGTGGAGAGATCAGTTATGTAGAGCACGCCCAATTGTTGGAACAATTGCGGACAGTGAGGAAAGAACGAGATCAGGTAGTGCGAGAAAGAGAGAATTCGGCGGCCAAGCAAATGGACTGAGAACTCAAGGTGCACGAGTTAGAATGGCGCAACAAAGAATATCTGGATACATGTGATGAATCAGAAGTTGGCCTTTGATGACTTTAAGGAGCGCTTGGGCAGTGAAGTCCGCAAAAAAGAAGCGTCAAGTGCCTTGATCAAAGAAAAAGATTCGGTGATGAAGATTCTAACTACTCACGCCAACGAAAAAGACAAGGAAAGTCGAGCATTGCGAGTACAAATGGTGGCTTTGGAAGCCGAAGTGGACATGTGATCGGTTGTCGAACCCGTCAAAAATAATAATAAAAAGCTGCGGTCAAGTGCACAATAAATTGTGTATAGTGTCAACAGGGTCGAACACAGGGATCAAGGGATTAACACTCTAGTCAATTTGTAAAACAAAGAGATCCAAATAAGAAAGTAACAAATGGGGGGTTTTGAATGGTTGTTTTGATTATCAATTACCTAAAACAGTAATAAAGGAAAACAAAGGAAGAAAGAGATCAATAGAGAGAAAGTTCCCAGTAAGAATCTGCATCCGGTTGCAATTATGGTCAGCCGGTCATTGGTGCAAGTATCGTCTACCCCGAGCCGATAGACACGCTATGGGGACCAGGTACACTTAGGTCCCCTACTTACCTTCGTAAGAGAAGCTACCCCAAGGTACGCTTATGGGGTAACCTTGACAGTCCGCCGTCCTCCAAGGTACGCTTATGGAGTCAATATTTGGCTGTCCATGAAGAGGAGGTAAGACGCGTCTAGGGCGAGACACTCAATACACTCGAGGCTCTACCCTAACGATCTGTTTAATCCAACTGGAGGAGACCAGGATTCCGATTACTTCCAGAATGGTTATCTACTTTACCCTGCAGCTTCGCGTTAGGTATAACCACAAGGATGATTACAATTCCCTAGTTTCAATTACTAGTTGATCAAGCTTATAATTAATCCTAGACAACTTGACAATTAAATATTAAACAAGATAGATATTAGCCCAGAATATATGAAGCACAATTTGACCTCACGGCTTCCCTTGCAACCTTCAATCGATTCTTACCAAGAACAAGAAGACTAGCCGCTCATATTAAAAGTAAAAACAAATAAATAAATAAATTGCATAATTAAATAGAAGGGAAGAAGAAAGAAGTCCTATTTATTACTGGCCGGAGCAAAGCTCCGATTTATTGAAAGAGAGAACAAGGATGCCGGAGGCAGAAGTAGCACAAAAGCTAGGAAAAGGAGAGAGAGAGAGAGAAAACCTACTTACTAAAAGTATTTATAGTTTATTACAAATAAAACTCCTAATCTGATTGGAATTAAATTCCTCGATGGTCTTCTACTGAGATTGGGATTCTCGGAGGAATTAATGAGCAGATCCCGCGTTTCCTTCTTTGCGACAGTTTCCTTTTCTCGCTAGGACTCCGCTGCCTTCTGTGAACATTCAGCTGCATGGCCTAGCTGCTCCATTCCTTCTAGAAAATGATAGAAAGCGCTTCTTTTTGTATTTCCCTCTTAAATAGCCAAAATCTGTGAAAAGTAAAGAAACACAACACCATTAGTAACATCATGATCTAAAAAGACGTATAAAAGAGGGAGGAATTATGCATAATAAATGCTCTATCAATATGCAGAAAGGAGAGATTGCGTCGTTGGAATATTTTTGGGATGAGCAAATGGATCCCGACTTCCAAGGTTGACACCTTCAAAGAAAAATTGTGCATTAGCTACCTTGATTTTATCTTTTCGCCCCATGTAACGATGTTCCTAGATTTTATCTACTAGTCGTTTTTAGATAAATCTAGATATTTGATCAAGCTTACAATGGTTGTAACCTTTTTTGGACGAAAAAAGACTAAATGACAAAGTTCGTACTTATTTGGATACTTATTGAATGAGTGCCTCTACCTTTTAAAGAAATTTCGTTTGTTCATCTGAGAGCATCAAATAGCTATCGCTTACGAAAAAACAACCTTCCCCGAAATAATATGATATATGGAGCTCATAAAAGACTTAACCCTTAGAGTTGGCTTAGGAACACCCTCAAATATGGACGGAAATAAAATGTTACCATGGATAAGGAGGAGTTGAGTACGACAGATTTAGTATGAGCATGCACAAAATTTGAAGACCACGAGATCGTAAAACAGAAAGTGATGCGCGCACGTCTCACGCGCAAACGACCAACGACGTTTACAAGCCTTGATTTCCTGGATAAACGACTAAAGGAAAGAGTACTCTCAACTTAATCGATATTCATCATCCAAAGACCGAATGTCAGTATACAAGAATGAGCTACTTATAGTGTTACAAAAGTCCCAAGGAAAGCCTTCAGAAGGCCAAATTTGTCTCCCAAATTGGTGTCTGGCAGTATGCCGCATGGGCCCTAGTGGCATGCCGCTAGCTTCGACTTGAAAAATTGGCAAGGACACATTTTCTGGCGGCGTGCCGCCTAGGGCCTAGCGGCATGCCGCTAGCTTCGACCTGGATTATTGGAAAATACACATTTCCTGGCGGTATACCGTCTGGAGCCTAGTGGTATGCCGCCAGAAAATTTTCAAGTGCTTTTCGGCCTCCGAATGTTGCTCGTTCATCATCAAAGTGACTCCAAGCATGGACGTATCACCTTTGCTCATCGTAACTCCAATCCCTAGTATGACATTCGTCGCTCTACTCCTCGTGTTAATTCCTTTTGGCATGATGGCCTCGCTCTTCAATTAATGACATGCTCATAAACACATCACGAAAGGGGATTTTCCTTGCATGATAACATTAGCTACTCGCGCGGGTTTGTTTCGAGGGTTTTGTTTGTAGCGTCCAAGATCACCTTACGTCGTTGGATTGAATAAAAGCTTCCTTTGTATCTCCAGCAAAAATTCCAATCCAAGATGTGTCATCTTCTCATTCGTCCTAAAAGTATTAAGTGAAAGTGTGGCCGAAAGAGTGAACAAGCAACGAGGAGGCCTCGGGATTGCATCGCCTATACTTACTATTATTTCTTTTCACTTGTCTTTTTTAGGTTAAACAATAGATCCCAGAAAGTGAACTACTCCGCATAGGCTCCCCGTAACTAGACTTCAAGCACGAAAAATGGTTGAACAAGCTAAGATAGAAGAGACATTGGCAGCCAGAATAGTAGAGTTATAATAACAAGTTAGGGTTACTACAGAAAGGGTCGCGCAGGCCGAAAAAGAGCAAGATGAGGCCACCGCTGAGGTCCTACCTGGTTTTTATCCCACTCAAATAATGGGACCTACCTCTTCATCCGCCATCACTGGTTCTTCGATGCCCCAATCATTTTTCGGTCCCGGGGGTCAATGGAAATGGGTTGATCCCTTCGTCGTACCTACCACCGCAAATCCTATAGTTAACACAGGTGAAGAAATTGCTACATCTCTTCAACACCTTTTGGCTAATCCCACCTTGGACTCTAGTAAAAATCAGATCCATCAGGAATCCCAGTATCTCCGCCCACCTCAGGGCCACTCTACTCAAGTCACGAATCCTGAACCTTTGGGAATTCGGCCTCCTATTGTCCATCAAACACCACAATTCTCGTTTGAACCTCTGCTACCCATTGGTCCTAGCACTATCATGACAGAAAGACCAAACATGGATAGATTGAGCTTATTAGAAGAAAGACTCAGAGCTATTGAAGGAACTGATCCCTTCGACCCTATGGGTCCCGCCGACATGTGCATGGTCCCAGGGATCATAATGCCTCCGAAATACAAGATTCTAGATTTTGAGAAGTATACTGGGATTGAGTGCCCAAAAATTCACCTCAAGGCCTACTGCAACAAAATGGTCGAGATGATACACAACGAGCCCTTGTTGATCCATCTGTTTAGGGAGAGTTTGGCCAAACATGCTTTGACTTAGTACATGAGTCTGGATAGGGCCAAGATTAAGACCTGGAGGGATTTGTCTGACACTTTCTTCAAGAAGTACAAATTCAACATTGAGGTAGCACCAGACCGTTCCGATCTTCAAGATCTAGAGAAGAAAATTGGTGAATCAGTGAAGACCTACGCTCAGAGATGGAGGGAGCTAGCCTCCAGGATTTCTCCTCCTCTAAGCGACAAAGAGCTCATAGCCATCTTTGTGAACACTTTCAAGCCCCCCTACTACACCTACCTTATCTCCAATCCATCGAACGACTTTTCCAACATGGTCCTAATAGCGGAAAGAGTCGAGCAAGGGATAAAGACGGGGAGAATCATCGTTCCCACCCCCGAGGCAACACTTAAGAAAGCACTTCTCGTGAAGAAAGAGGTCGGCTTTGTATATCATCAACCCAACTATAGGCAACCCTTCGCGCCACTACCATACCTTGCGCCATCACCATACCAATCGTTGTTTTTTCCTCTTCCATCGATGCCCATTGCTAATGTGGCTCAGCAATACCCCGCACCATTCCTACCTTACCCATATCCCGGCCCAACCTCAACTACCTCCTTATCCGAAATGGTATGACTCCAATGGAAAGTGCGAGTACCATGCTGGAGCTCCGGGTCACACGATGGAAAGCTGCTTTGTCTTCAAAATGAAGGTGCAATAATTGGTTAAGAGAGGATGGGTCTCCTTTGAAGGAATAGCCAAAGGACCCAACACCACCACCAACCCCCTCCCAAACCACGCTCAAGGAAGCGGAGGGGTAAACGCCATCTCGACAGAAGAGATTGAAGATCCTTTCCCTCTCGTATTGGGGTTGCCCAGAGAAAGGCTTTTCGCTGCATTAGCTGAAAGTGGTTACCTACCGCACTCGGCAGAAAGTCTGAACGCTTGCTTGTTCTGCCATCAGGCAAGTGATCATGGAATCCATGATTGCAGATTTTTCATGAAAAAAGTAAAACAGCTTGTGGATTTTGGGGTTATTCAAGTTGAGAAGAAAACCCGTGGGGTGGAAGAAGTCGGCGCTATTAGGGATGGACCTCCCACCCCATATACCTTCAAATGTGTAGCCCAAACTGAGGCTTCTATCATGACGCCACTCAAGCTAGTTTTCAAGTTCGCTCAGAACACTCCTAGCCAAGACTTGCACGCCGTCCCTTTCGACTACGGATACACGGTCGTTATGACTCCTCCCTTCGCTACATCAATGGCCGAAACCTTTAATATTGGAGGCATGACTCTTACCGGGAGGTGTTACATTTCGGAGGAGGTTGAGAAACAAAGGCAAGAAAAGGGGAAGGGTTCGTTGATTCTCGAAGAAATAGTGGAAGAGGCGCAAGGGGTGAATGAACCCGTGACAGAAGGTGATGCGGCTTAATTCCTAAGAATAATGAAGAGAAGCGAGTTTAACGTCACTGAATAGTTGAAGAAAACCCAGGCTCGCATCTTCATCATGGAGTTAATTCTCACTTCGGAACCTCATCGACAATCTCTCTTGAAAGATTTGAATGAGGCTTTCGTAACCAAGGACATCACCGTGGAAGGGGTGGAAAACCTCGTGGGGAGGATCCAAGCGTTGAGTACCATTACCTTTTCTGAGGGAGAAATTTACCCAGCGAGGATAAGTCATAATAAGGCCCTCTATATAGTGGTAGAATGCAAGAGCCACGTCATAGCGAAGGCCCTAATCGATAATGGGTCCGCATTGAATGTCATGCCCAAACATGTCCTTTAATAATTGCCGATCGACATGGCTCATCTGAAGGCCCCAGCTTTCGACGGAACTATTCGAGAGATCATCGGGAACTTTGATTTGGATATGGTAATCGGGCCCTACATATTTGCCTTAACTTTCCAAATAATGGAAATCCAGCCCGCGTACAGCATGCTTTTGGGGTGACCTTAGATTCACGTGGTGGGAGTTGTTCCTTCTTCTTTACATCAACGCGTCAAGTATGTAAAGACGACGTCCTCATCATGATAAAGTCTAAGGAAGCTTTGATCTTAGCAAAGCATTCGTCTGTGCCCTACATCGAAGCCACCAAAACTTTAGAGAGCTCATTCCAAGCCTTCGAAATCGTGAACGCGGAATGGATAAAGAAGGGATCGACCATCCCCAAAGCCCAAATTCCCGAGAAGGCCGTGCTAGCTACCAATGCAATGTCGAAAGACGACTCTCAGCTAGGGAAAATCGCTAGGAGCCATGCTACAGGGAGCGAAGAGCCTAGCATCCCCCAAGAACTTCAGAGACCATTTTGGGTTGGGATATCAACCAAGCAAGGCCGACTTCGTTAGGATCTCCAAGGAAAAGAAGGAGAGGAAATTAGCCAAGTTTTTTGGGCGTCCGACGCCTTTCTATGGCATGAGTATCCCTCATATCAAGGTCACCTTCCCTTTTACGGCTGAAATTGTCAACTCGGATTCGACCATAGTTGGTATAGCTCCGGATTTCCATATTTGTACTCTCAAAGAAGAAGAATCGTCTCAAGGCTTAGCCATTTTTGTGAAGAAGTCTGGGGGGCATGTGCACAATTGGACTACCACCATGCTTCCTGATGCCTCTCTGTAATTTCTTTTTCGAAAAAAAAACATATATGCATGCTTTGTTGTTTTTTTGCTTTCCCGATTTTAATAAACTCTTTTTGTAGGAACTCACGTTCCTTGTGTTAAAAAAATGATGATAAATAATAAATATACGCAAGCCTTTTTCCAAACGTCTTTTACTGCTCGCATTTTACTTTCAGGATAAATGTTAATTCGGCTGGTCTTGATATACCCTATGTCTTTACCGGTGAAGAAATTATCGTCGCAACTGAAGATGAGGATGGGGTTCCACGTGAATTGGCCGGTTTAGTCCAGAGTTCAGAGAAAGAGATAGTCCCTCATTAGGAGGAATTGGAAGAAATAAACTTGGGGGCAAGCGATGAAAATCAAGAAATAGTCAAGATAGGAACAACCTTAGACTCTAGTCGAAGAGAAAGGATAATCTCCCTCCTCAAGGAATACTCGGACGTGTTCGCTTGGTCATACGACGATATGCCTGGACTCGACCCCAACATAGTCGAACACCGCATCCCATTAAAACTCGAATTCAAACCCGTAAAGCAAAAACTCTGAAGAATGCATCCTGACATCCTTTTGAAAATAAAAGAGGAAGTCACGAAACAACTAGCGGCGGGTTTCCTAAAAGTCACCGAATACCCAGAATGGGTCACCAATATTGTGCCCGTGCTAAAGAAAGACGGGAAAGTCCGCATGTGTGTGGATTTTCAGGATCTTAATCGAGCAAGTCCCAAAGATGATTTCCCGCTCCCTCATATTGACATCTTGGTGGACAGCACTGCTCATAGCGACATGTTCTCCTTCATGGATGGGTTTTCGGGATACAATCAGATTAAGATGGCTCCTGAAGATAGCGAGAAAATAACCTTCATCAGGTATTGGGGAACCTTTTGCTACAAGGTGATGCCTTTCGGATTAAAGAACGTGAGTGCCACATACCAGCGTGCCGCTGTCACCCTTTTCCACGACATGATGCATAAAGAGGTCGAAATTTACGTCGACGATATGATCACCAAATCTTGTGGAGAACAAGATCATGTAGACATCCTAAGAAAGGTCTTCGAAAGATTACGACAATTTTAATTGTGTTTGAATCCCGCCAAGTGCACCTTCAGAGTAACGCCCGGAAAATTGCTAGGGTTCATCGTCAGCAGCAGAGGCATAGAGGTAAACCCTGACAAGGTGAAGGCTATCCAAGAGCTACCTTCTCCCAAGACTGAAAAGGAGGTACGGAGCTTCTGGGGGCGCATCAACTATATCGCCCGCTTTATTAGCCAGTTAACACTCACCTGCGAGCCGATGTTCAAAATGTTGAGAAAGAATGGAGATGCCGAATGGGATAAGGAATGCCAGAGAGCTTTCGAGAAAATCAAGACATATTTGCAAAGTCCACCAGTGTTAGTCTCTCCGACTCCAGGACGCCATTTAGTTATCCACTTAACAGTCACGGCTAGCACCATGGGGTGTGTCTTAGGACAACACGATGAATCCGGAAGACGCGAGCAGGCTATCTACTATTTGAGCAAGAAGTTTAATGAATGTGAGATGCGTTATTCTTCATTAGAACAAACTTGTTGCACTTTAGCATGGAGCGCCCGAACACTCAGATAATATATGTTGTATTGCACTCTCGCATGGATCCTTTGAAATACATCTTCGAGAAGTCGTACTTATCAAGCCGAATAGATGGCAAGTCTTGTTGGCGGAATACGAGATCATATATGTGACGTAAAAGGCGGTCAAGGCAAGTGCTCTCGCCGATCACTTAGCCGATCATGCCATGGACAAGTACGAGCCTATAAAGTTTGACTTCCCCAATGAGGATATCGTGGTAATTGACAATGAAACCATGGAAGATCTAGAAGAAGATGATTGGTGGACCATGTTCTTCGATGGTGCGGTGAACCTCTCAGGAAAAGGAGTAGGTGACATGGTCATAGCCCCAGATGGTCGTCAATTCCCCGTAGTATGCAAGCTGAATTTTCGATGCACCAATAACATCACCGAGTACAAAGCATGCGTTAACGGATTGATGGCGGCAATTGACCTAAAGGTGAAAAGGTTAAAAATCTTCGGGGACTCAGCCCTCGTCATCTATCAAGCTCAAGATTTATGGCAACCCGGGATTTCAAGCTAATACCTTATCAGAGGTTGCTCACCCAACTTATGGGAGAATTCAAAGAAACTAAGTTCGATCGAATCGATCGGGAGAAGAACCGCTTCGCAGACGCATTAGCCACTTTGGCCTCGATGTTCAAAATGGAATGTGGAGTGATGCTTCAACCATTGAGAGTGGAAGTAAGGGAAACACCGGCATGTTGTGTTACTTTGGAAGATGAACCCGACGGGAAACTATGGTTCCACGACTTAATACGATTTATCAAAAATCGGGAGCATCCGCTGGGCGCAAGCCAAAATAGTAAAAAGACACTTCAGCATTTGGCTTTGTATTTCTACCTCGACGGCGAGGTTTTGTACAAAAGAAGGGTGGATAGGGCCTTACTTCATTGTGTCACCGCCCATAAGGCCAAGAAGATCATGACCGAGGTTCATGAAGGGGTTTGCTTCACGCATGCTAGTAGGCATATGATGGCGAGACAAATAATGAGACAAGGCTATTTTTGGCTCACCATTGAACGAGATTGCAACGATTACTTCCAAAAATACCACAAGTGCTAAATTTACGGGGACCATCTCCATGTCCCTCTGTCTCCTCTTTTTAGCATGATGTCACCTTGGCCCTTCACAATGTGGGGAATTGACATCATCGGCCAAATTCATCCAAAAGCCTCTAATGGCCATCGCTTCATCCTTGTGGCGATCGATTACTTCACTAAGTGGGTGGAGGTCACCTCTTACTCAAGCATGACTCAAAAGACAACCATGCGATTTATTGAGAAGAACATCATTTGCCACTATGGAGTCCCCGAAATGATCATTACAGATAACGGTACCAATCTGAATGGAAAAATGATCAACGATCTTTGCCAACAATGGAAAATGAAGCACCAGAACTCCTCGCCTTACCGCCCAAAGATGAATGGCGCAGTCGAGGCAGAAAATAAAAATTTGAAAAAGATTATCCAGAAAATAGTAGTCACTCACAAGGATTGGCATGACATCCTTCCTTTTGCTTTACACGCTTATCAGATTGCGATTCGTACCTCTACGGGAATAACTCCTTACTCCCTAATCTACGGTATGGAAGCGGTGATACCACTTGAGGTAGAAATTCCTTCCCTCAGAGTCTTGGCAGAGTCGGGGGTAGAAGAATTAGATTGGGCAAGGGTGAAATTTTAACTATTGCACATTTATCACATGCGTTCGTTTTTCTACGCTGGGAGGACGACCTTTATTTAGAACTGTGAAAATTTTCTAAGCTATATGATTGAGAAAATAACTTTGTTGGAAAAATCCACACTGCCCTCGTAATTTTTGAATTTTTCATGCTTATCATTTTATTACGTCACGGATAACTTATGCGTTCATTAGAAATTATATGACATACATGATCTTGTCTGTTAGCTCTTATATCCATGACATATTTTAGACGTAAGCAGTCACAAACATATCCCTGTGAGCATTTTAGGCCCTCGCACCTTATTTCTTTCATGAGTGCAAATGCCTAACTAAGTGCTAATTATATTTGCATAATATCCAGGGTACATGCACCATCAGACATGGGATAACAGTAAGATGACATTAGACTTTGCTCCTTCTTCCCCTTTTAATTTATTTCTCCAGTTGTTCACCCTTAAACATACACCATTCTACATTTTTTTAACCACTTAAGAGCCTTTTTCTAAACTCCTCGCGAACGAGTAGTGCTCGATTGAGGTTGCCGGCTAAAATGCCATAAGCGTGTTAAGCTTTTTCCACGAATCAGTAAGATGGAAAAGGAACCATCAAAGGTTGACGGTTTGCGCAAAAAAATATATACAGAGAAGCGACGAGGGCTGAAGGCCGCTACCCAAAAAAAAAATCAAAACGGAGAAAATCGTACTTGCTTCACTTGCTGTCGTATTTTCGTTTGACTCAAAGAAAAAAGAGAAGAAAGAAAGAAAAAGAAAGAAAAAAAGAAAAGAAAGAAATTCAAAACATAAAGGTGTCTCAAAGAGCACAAATCAATAAAAGCATAAGCAAGTACGAAAAAAATCAGAATCGACCAAAGATGATCGTTGGAAAAAGCGTTCCTAGCAAAAGATGAAGAACTTGTGTACTTTGCCTTCGCCGTAATCAAATCATCGAGCATTGTTCACCGCAATTTGCCCTTATCACGATCAGTCGTCAAGCACAAGCTCATTAAAACCTTTCTCCGAAAAAGAAAAAAAACACAACAAACTTTTTCTTTTCTTCCCCAAGATTTCTCATTTTTTCTCTTGCAAAGTCCTCTTGATTATTAGAATGCCCATGCATGTGCATCTTTCACTCGGATTGACGTTGCAAATTTAATTTATGTACTATGTTTATTGCATTTTTACGAGTGTAAACACGTAGCCTTGTTTCCGAGCGTGAGTGCAAACACTAATATCTGGTGAGGAGTGCTTACAGCTGCATGTCATGAGAAAGTCTTGTTCTTGAGGTCATTATTTCCTGAGCAAGGCGTAGACGCTATCTACACTTGTATCAATCATGTTTATATGACGAAAATTGGATAACACGTTTTCCAAAAATGCTTGAATTTATTTTCTCTTAACAAAGAGGTCATTTTCATCCTGACAAAAGGGCTTGGGGGCAAGCCGAAGTTTAAATATAGGAATATTCGATATCTCTCACATAGACCGTTTGCTCTCTTTTTTTCGTCTGTTGCTGCTTTCGTGTTTGCTTCCTTCCTATTTGCAGGATATATGCTTCAGTGGAATCTCACATTGGTAAATGGGTTTCGATGAGAAAATCGTTGTAATGCCCTTGTCATGGATTTCCATCAAATAAATCCAATCAAGTTATGGAAAAGCGGAGCCACCATCCAGGGCAACAATCCGCAAATTCATAAGATATCTAAACTTGAGCCATCAACATCCGAGCAAAGATACGTTACTATCAACCAAAGGTATGTTCCAATTCTCATTTACTTTTCTGCAAAAGCATATGGACTGCGAGTGCTACCCTCGCCCAATGTGATTTACATTTCCACAATTTACGTTTTCTCATTACCAAAGAAGTTTACATTTTATACTACATGCATTCGGTTATTTCCGACAGGTTATGATGCATTCAAAATGTGGTAATACCTGAGGCAACCGTCTTTACTACTTATTAAAAAATTTAGTTACACTGTATTTTTTGTCACACAGTAAAGAGGGGGCAACTGTTGTGACCCGAATTTGGATTTTTCGTCACAACTTTTACGCATTTTATCATTTATCGCATTATTAGCTCGTCTACGTCAAATTTCTGTCGATTTTTGATCTTCGGCTATTTATTTTAATATTCCGCTCCTTTTCGTGTCTTTTTAGTTTTTCGTATTTTTTACCGTCTTTTCGCTCAAACTTCTATCGGTCCCGAGTAAGTTTCCTCGGACCATAGATCGAACGCGTTATTTCTTTAATTGTAAATTACCTACTATTTTTCTCTTTCGCGACATATAGTTTGGTTTCGTTCAATTTTTGTCGTTATGGCATTTATTTTTCGTCCGAACTTTTGACATTTTCGAACGAGAAAATTCAGACCTTAAACCGAACTTTTTCTTTATTTACTATCTACTAGTTATTTTGTCTTATTTTTATGCACATTTTGGTCCTCTCGGTTTGGGCATTTATTCACGTTAAACGAGTTCACTCATGCCATAACTCGAACAAACAATATCCCGTTCGTATGGAATTAATGCATTAATGCACAATTAATGCACAATTAATGCATCTTCATCCGAAATCGCATCACCTTTCCCCTAGCGAGCCTCGCCGACGACGATTGATCATCACAAAACATCCCATCGATCATCCTTGGCCACCCAAACTCTAGCTTGCCCCTCACTCCGGCCAAATCATCATCACCAAGCCTCGTCATCTTTTTCCCAAACCAGCGACCAATCCTCAGCCACACACACCCTCAACCGACTCCAACCTTCTCCTATAAATATCCAGCCCCATGTAAGGCATCAAGGGCACCAAAATCACTTCTCACTCTCCATTTTCTCACTCCCTCTCTAGTCACTACCAAGCAAAGTGAGTTTTCCTCCTTGTCTTTTTAATTTCGTTTATGTTTTAAACTTACTTAAAATGCTCTATTATCAATTTAAAATCACTATGTATGCTTCAATGTAATTGTTCATTGCTTTAATTAATTAATGACTTAATTGTTGGTTTAAATGGCTATTTTCGTGTTTAGTAAAATTGCCACTGTTTTGGGTTAAATTTCTTGTTGTTTTGCTTTGGTTGAGCTGCTGTTATGCTTGGGTTTTTATTTGGGTCTGTTTAATTGTGTTTTGGTCGCCTGGTTTTACCTTGGCCGCCAACCATAGTGCCAGCGACGCAAGGAAGAAGAAGAAGGAAGAAGAAGAGGTAAGCGGGAAAGGTGATGGGCTTGGCTTTGTCCAAACCCATTTGTTTTTAAACGAATAGTTGGGTTTGATCTCATCCCAAGCCCAGCTGCTGTTTTGATTATCGTGCAAATTTATCGTATGCGATAATTGGTTTATTTTGCCTTCGTGTTTTAATTTTCGTATTATTGTTTCATATGACGATTTGCTCACTTTATGCCATGTTTAATTGTCGTAAAATTATTCATATGCTCACATGGTGTTTAGTTTACTTTCTTTTTCATGTTAATTATCGTGCAAATTATTCGTATGCTCGTAAATAATTTGCTTGCTTATTTGCCATGTTTATTTAATTAATTGCTTGCTTGTTAAAAATCAAATAAATGTTTATGTACTTGTTTTATTATTTATTATCTTTCGAACTGTCGCTAATACTCTTACCTTATAGGGTAAAAATTTAAGTCTTCGCTCGCAAGTACGCTTTCTACCCCTCTTTTATTTATTTAACGCTTTCCGCACATATATATTCGTATGCATGATATTTAGAATTGTTAGAATTAAAATCAATTCACATGAATAATTTGTTTAATCACTTGCTTTAAATGCCATGATTAAATGTTTATTTCCATGCTCATATTAATACTTGTGTTTTGGTGGCTTTGATCCCACATGGTTTATTTTTCGCATTTCATTAATCGGTACTTTGTTAGTTATGCATGATAGATCACGTAGTAATTAATTTAATCATGCATGACCCGATGATAATACAAGGGTGCCCGCTTTAGTAAAAAACGGTAACAATTCTGTTAAACAGAAATACTTGTCCCGACCGGCCCCGAAGTTGTCCCAACCCTACGAAATACTAAAGCAGCATTTCCTCTGAGGGCCTAATTACGTGCTTTTAATTGTTTTATTTAACACTTCTTTTACTGGTAACCTTTTCGGATGTGACTCAGGTGCCTAACACCTTCCCGAGTCCATAATACGACCCTGAACCTTTGTTCTTGGGTTTAGACCCTTTGTGCCTTAGTTTTATTTTTTTTTAGGCCATGACGATTAGGTTCCCTAAACCTAGAAATAAATAGGGTGGTGACTTCATTTATATTATGTGAGAGGATCCCAATTTTTGTCTCACATCCGTCC
The DNA here is from genome assembly GCA_963691705.1 of Viola odorata. NCBI lineage: Eukaryota > Viridiplantae > Streptophyta > Magnoliopsida > Malpighiales > Violaceae > Viola > Viola odorata. The sequence continues at coordinate 25,535,605 of OY829544.1, read as the reverse complement.
CGAACCGTTTCGCAAAATAAAAAAAGGGGGTGCGACATATACTATGAATATAACCGAAAACATAACACTTCCTCTCCAGCACCTCATTATCTCTACAAGGTCCATCTAGTTTTTGTTGAAAAGTGAAGATTTGATGGAGAGGAAATTAAAAATCAACCGTAATTGAAAAGGGGATAAAATGAAGGTATGGTTTAATAAACAAATATAAAAATAAAAAAGAGGAGATAACTTATAATGAAAGTATAACATAATTGGAGACAAAGCATTTTCTCTCTACTGTCGCCTCATTACCTCCATAAGGTTCGTCTAGTTTTTATGGAGAAATGAAGCTTTAACAGAGAGGAGAAAGCAAAGAGAGTACTTATAGTAGTGGAGAGTAAAGCAACATGAAAAGAAGAAGAACATAGGAAGTTTATGGCAACAAAGTGTCACAAGAGTCGAAAAGAAGTCATGAAACATAATAGAAGAATAATACATTTGCCAAGCTCTAATCTTGGAACAGGCAACCGGGAAAGTGCATATCAAGCATTCATTTAATAGTTGACTCTAAATCTTATTCATGGTAATTCGTCTAATAATCGACTTCATGGTGCTATAATAGAGAGTTTGATTGATATATTATAAAAACAGAACCACAATTTTTTTGAAATTGTGAAAATGAGAAAATAAAAAGACAAGATTAGGAAAAAAATAAATAAGTAATAGTGATAACAAAACAGTTACAGGAATGAAAGGTTTCTACTTTTTGCTTTCCGGTAACAAAATTGATATTCCATCGAATATTCATTGCATGAGAAGAGTACAAATCAAGAAATTAAAAGAAAGCTTGCTTTCAAGAGCTTTTATTCTAAGGAAACAAATCTGAATAAATCGGCGGGACACAATAATTAAAATCAATTGCAATCAACATAACAAAGACGAAAGTTCAAATTAAATCATGATTTCAAGGACGCAACTAGTGGTAAGTAATCAAACGCGTAATTTGATGGGTTCCGAATCCATAAAAAATAAAATAAATACAACTTAGCACAAAGCAACAAAAAATATTATAGCAGCTAATAAGAGGTTCATTCCTCAGGATGTTTTGGTAAAATTCAAGTTTCCAAGTATAACTAATTGTAATAAATAAAAGTAACCAAATGGGGGTTTTATCAGATTGAGAATGAATAAAAGAAATGAAATTAAGACAGTTGACAAATAAATGAGAATGAGATCAGATGATGATGGATTCCTAGTAAAGACTACTCAAGGTCATGATTCACAAATATTGATCATTGATGCAAATATGTTTAAAACTGAATTTCGTAGGGAAGCTATAGAAATCAGGTTCATTTTGACTTCCTACTCTCCTCCTAATCAAGTTTCTTAAAGAAATATCTCTATTAAGAACCCTAATCGTCTAGCAATACTAAGATTCACTTATAGGATTTAACTAGTTGATTTATAAAAATATGGAGAGATTTAACCCTAGGCCAAGGGAACAGTCCACTTGTCCCTTTATACCTAATTCTTCTCTTTCTCTAGAACAACTCCTAAAATGATTTAGATCTAGTTGTTTACTGTATCTTTCTAACATTGTAGACCCAAAGATAAAATAAAATAATCCAAAGATAAATAGAAAATTTATTTTGTTCTTATCCCCTTGGGATTTTTAACAACTGATAATTCCATAAGATAATTTCCTTCCAGAAGAGATAGTTGGCGCGTTTAATCTCCATCTCGGGGCCCAGGCCCATCTCGTTGGCTTGCTGGTTCCGTTGTCATCCCCTTGGTTAAATCATGGATGCGGTGCACTCTTCTTTTGGCCTAGGGAAGATGTTTGGTTCTTCAGAATTGGTTCTTGATCATCACTGATTCATTTAGCTCTCCTTTTTGGGTTTTTTTCTCCTTTCTTTCTTTGTTGATTTCTTTGACTTGTTTATGCAAAAAAGAAGGAAATATGCACAAATTAGCAGTATCACCATCTCAAATATAGTCAAAATAGATGGTAAATATACATGAAATAGACATTCAATCAGTATACACGCAAACCATAAGATGCGTCTACATAATAACAATAATAAAGACGCTTATCTCTCGTAGCCCTAACAATCGAGGAGAAGAAAGAGAAGATGCTGCTTCATCGATTGGAATACAGAACCCTAACTCGATGATGGTTTTTGATATGTTTGAACCTTGTACACAAATGATCCAATTAATTTTGACCTTGTACTCATTTTCGTCTTTATTGGTACCCTATACTTGAGAAATCGTATCAATTTATGTTGGGGTGTGCGAACTAAAGTCCCATATAAAAAAGGGGTAATAGCTTAAAACACCCCTGTACTAACCGCGAAAAACAAACTCCTCCCCCGAACTTCAAAAACGCTAATACACCTCCCCTGAACTACGTTGACCGTGCAATTAGCCCCTTCTGTCCATAATTAATTACATTTTTTTGTGATTTTTTGGAATTTTTTACAATGTTTCTTGATTTTTAGGTTATTTACATTTTTTTTAGAATTTTTACAATTTTTTTAAAATTGTAAAAATATGCATTGAAGGGCCTTTTTGCCCGAAAACAATAGTCCAGGGGAGGTGTATTAGCATTTTTGAAGTTCGGGGGAGGAATTTGTTTTTCGCGGTTAATACAGGGTTGTTTTAAGCTATTACCCCAAAAAGAGATATGAGAAATAAAAAGTAAATATAAAAGGAGTTGATCTTCTAATGGAATTAGACCTTTTTTAAAAACCATGCAGGTTTAGGGCCAAAGCAGACAATATCATTCTATTAAGAGATACCGAGTGGATTTTATTTCTCCAACAAATGGTAGCGAAGCTGATGGTTTGATGGGCTTGTGGAGTGGACCTGATAGATTGGTGGGACGAGGATGTGGATGATGGCCCAGGCCTAATGCATGGGGTCTGGTTTGGTGGCCATAAATAGTCTAATGATGTTGGCGGCACACGATGAATCTCCAAATTGATGGGTCAAATTGTGGGCTAATAATAGATTAAGCGCAAAGTATGATGGGTGATTCCATACTTCGTGCGAGTTGATGAGCCAAATTGGTGGGCTTTACTCAGGTTGAGACCAAACATGAAGTACACTTGCATCTCCGAAAGGAACTTAAAGTCGGTGGATCCTGTTATGGACTATGTAGGGCTTCGATCGAGAGGGAGATTGTCGGGCTTAAATGGTGGGCTCAATGGAACTTTGTTCGAAGGGGAGGTTGTTGGGGTGTGCAAACCAAAGTCCCACATCGGAAAGATAAGAGAAATAAAAAGTAAATATAACATGAGTTGATCTTCTAACGGAATGAGGCCTTTTATAAAAACCGTGCGGGCTTAGGTCCAAAGCGGACAATATCATTCCATTAAGAGATACCGAGTAAATTTTATTTTTTCAGTATTTAAATGTGGTCCTAAATAATCAAGCAGATATAAACCTAATATGAAAAGTGATGACAATTGATTTAGAGAGCACATATATGTTTTTCAAAATGGAAAGTTGTTTATTTGTATTAAAAAAGAAAAATATATTTATTTTAAATACAAATTTATTTTAAATATTAAGGTAAGATGTAGTAACATACTTTAAAAAATATATTAGTACAGAATACTTATTTTTTAAATAGATATATTTTTTAAATAGATAAATCTTATGTATTTACAATTTTAATGTTATAAATTAGTATATAACAACATTTCGATTAAAAAATTCAACAATCTAATGATTTTTAAAGATCGTTTCATTTTAATTAAAACAATTCTCAGCATAGCATAGTAATTTTTAACTAAACAACTTACTTATTTCGTGTCATAGTACAGCACCGCACCACACAGCATCGCACAGCGTAGCGGGGCCAAACATGCCCGCACTCATGGCAACTTGACTAACAATCCTAATCCTAAAGCCTAAAAACCCCTCTATGAAACATGCTGCAAGAAGGATATCAGAAAAAGCAACGCAAAAGATCTGTTTAGTAGATCTCAAATCCAAAAGGTGGGTGCCCTTCGATTTGGGTCAATGACCCAAGCCAGCAGTTGCTTTACCTTATCAATAAAAATCCAAAGTCAACAGCTGACGAGTTAGGTTGCAGAAGCAACTGCAAAGAGTAGAGGCTAGAGAGTGAAATCTTAAATGATAGTATCATGCTTTCAACTGCTGCATTATTCAGAATTCAATGCTTAGAAGTTATATCCGAAGTCTCCTCTCAGTTAGGCCATTAAAAATTTGACTGGTTACTCTTTTGTCAGTCTCCGGGTGAAGTCTCCTCTCTGCCCTTCCGGCAAGAAACTCACCTTGTTTAACAATTGGCTGAAAACGACTTCAAGTTATGTGTAATAGGTAGAGATATCATTGATATTCTTGCAAATTCCAGCAAATAAGAGAGAGAACTCTAATCACTACATAAGTACAACCTTAAAGAAACATAGCAGCACAACGGAGAAAATAAAAGTAATGTAAAGTACTAATCATCTTAGCGCGCTTAGCTTCAAGCCCTCAACAAGAGTTGCACACTTTGACAGAGCATTATTCCAGAGGGCTGACAAGAAATTCCCAGTTTTAAACTGGAACTGTCCTGTTATGTGAATTTTGCTCCGCTGCCCCTTCTTCGGCCTCATTCTCGCCTGACATCTCTTCCAAAGATTTTCCTTTCGATTCTGGCACCAAGAGGGTAAACAGCATACCCAAGAAGTTAACTACACCCAAAACGATTAGCGAATTCCTCACGCCAATGCCTGCTGGGTACCCGGCATCTGCCTTGGACTTGTCTTTGTTCTGCGCCAAGTACAAGAATCCAAATGCGCCAACCATAGCTCCAAGCTTCCCGCATGCTGCTGATATACCATGGCAAGTAGACCTCAACCTCGCTGGGAAGATCTCAGCTGGCACAACAAATGTGGTGGCATTTGGTCCAAAGTTCGCAAAGAAGAAGGTTAATGAGTACATAACCACAAAGCCAATTCGGTTGTCTTTGTGAGTCCAGTGGTCGTAAGGAATGGCCAATGCGAACATAAACACTGTCATGAAGAAGAAGCCCATCAATTGGATGGTGAACCTCCCTATCTTGTCGATGAATGCAACGGTGAACCAGTAGCCTGGGACTGTACTGCAGAGAGCAATGAGAGTTTGTGCCCTGGCAATCATGTAAACTTCTTCAATGGCATTCATGGTCTTTGCTGGAGGAATCCATCCAATTGCGCTAAAGATGTCCTTTTGGAACAGATTCTGACTGTAGAAAGCAATGTCAAGCAAGAACCATGTGGATGTTGTCCCAAGCAAGTGGAGACCATGGCGACGAAGAAACGGTTTTGAGAACAAACCAAATGAACTGGATTGGTCTTGAGCTATTTCTTCAACCTTTTGCTCTTCCGCCTCAATTTCTACTTGCAGAACTTTTGACATGTCGGATGCTGCCAGTTTTGCATTCTTTGCAACGAGAGCTGTGTAACGAGCAGTTTCAGGCATCTTCATCCTCCAATAGTAAGTAAGTGCAGCAGGAAGAGCTCCAACCATCACGATAATACGCCAAATATAGTCTGCTTGAGGGACAGTTGATGCAAGTGCATCAACCTCATAAGCAGGGGCAACAAACAAGGCCTTAAATGCGGAAGATATGATGATTGCAAACATACCACCAGCTAAGATTCCAAAGCCTTGCATTGCGAACACTGCAGCAATGAAGGCACCACGAGTCTTCTTGTTGGCATACTCGGACATGATTGTGGCAGAAAGGGGGTAATCGCCACCAATACCGAACCCAAGCCAGAACCGGAAGAAGCAAAGGGTTGCCATAACACCTTTAGCATCATGCCCGAATGAAAGACCTGATGCAATCGAGCAAATGACCATAATCATCAATGTCATACCATAGACTTTCTTCCGGCCCAGCTTATCACCAAGCCAACCAAAGAACAGCTGGCCAGTAAGAGTTCCACAGAAAGCCACACCATTAACAGCTGCAGAAACATTTGGAGGCAAAGTTCCAGGCTTTCCAGCTCCATCAACATGGTAATATATGCGGCCTAGCAATTTGGTGACTAGGGATACGCAGAAGAGATCATAAGCATCCGTGAAGAACCCCATTCCAGCGATGATAATCGCGGTGAAGTGGTACCATTGCGTCTTTGCAACATCAAGCGCATTAAGCACCTGCAATTCCTTGGCCATGGCTAGTTACTTTAAGTTTCACAACTTCTGCTTAATTATCTGCAAAAGAACCAACAATAGTAAGAAATAGGTGACAACACCCTCAATGCAGACAAGATCATTAAACAAGAACAATAATCAAGAATCAAGATTCAAAATTCAAATTCAACCAAATTACTAAATGGGTCTAATACAGTAAACAAAGAACAACCCACAATAAAACTGCAATAAATATCAAACAAATTGAGGGGAAAATGTCAAACATAGTGACTAAAGGGCCCAAAACATGGGTTCTTTTAGTCATCAAAAGAGAAAAGGAGACGGTAGGTCCCCTGCTAAGTGAATTTTCAAACCTTTTTTTTTTAGTGATGGCATAAAGCAGACGATGCAATTGAGACAAAATTGATCAAATCTTTTTGGAAACAAAAACTTTCCTTGACTACTGGAAAAATCTCTTTTTTGCATTTTAAATAAAGAAAAACCAAACAGAAACGACAACCACATAACTACTCTCCAGCATTACAGTTTACACCCACAGAAACAAACAACAACAAGAAGCAGGGAAACCAACTTCTCACCAGTCAAGCAGCTGGTACTAACATGAGAACGAGATTACTTACATGAACAGGTAATTAGTAAGAAAAACAAAATGATGGATGACAACCAGAAATTTTAATATTGATTAGGAAGAAAAAGGTCTGTTCTAATAAGTTTCTAACAAAGTACTACTAGCATTTGTTAAAACAATAAATGTTGACTAAAATTAGAAAAACCCAGTACAGAGCAGACGGACCACAAATGTATGGGTATTGATTTCAGCTCAGGAATCCAAGAGTCCAGAAAAAAATATTGTTGCATATTCGAGTTGGCAAAGAATAAATACTTAAAAAATGTTTTGAAATTGTAATTAAGATTATAAAAAGGGGTTTAAGTTTTTTCACGTAAGCCGTGGCAAGATCCTAGAATCTGCTTACCTGGGTCAGTCTAGATCAATCCGCTTATCTGGGTAATTGGTATTTTATTTTCTTGTTCTAAAATAAGAAACTTAAAAACGAATAAAATCAAGAACAACCCATTTAGAGCTTAAGTTTCTATAATCAATTGTTTCTTTCTCTGGTTGCAATCATTTTATTTTCTAATAATTTCAAGATCTCATATTTCTAAGGGAAACCCAGGAGCGATCTGTAAAAATACAGCAGTGAGTAACTAGCAAGTACAGTACGTGAAAATAAAAAATACAATATAATCAGCAATATTCCGTGACAAAGATATATTATCTGGTTTTAATATTACTAAATAAAGACGTAATCAGAGCAAGAAAAAGGGACAGTCTCTAGAAGAAGAAGAAGAAGAAGAGAAAAAAAGAGAGGGAGAAAAGTCGAATACTGTCCCCGTATCAACAAATAACATCAACCAACCATTGGGTTTTGCATGAAATTTAAAAACAAAACAAAAAAAAGAATATTTAAAAAAACCATAATACTCCATTAATGGAGGAAATGGATACTGTAACTGACCTGTTGGTGTGTATATTTCTGAAGAATTGCGGAATTTGTAGAGAGAATGAGAGGGGAAAGAAATGGTAGGAAGGGGAAAAGATCGATGGGGAGGTCTTTTTCGTGTGTGAAAAAAAAATTTAATGGGGGACGTGTTGTGCTTAATTGAGAGTGAATGGGGAGTGTAGTATTTATAGGCGACGCGGTACACTGTACCACTAGCAATGCTCAAATTAGGAGTGTTCATCCGTCGGTACCGTAATTTTTCGGTATAAATATTTCAATATTTAGTATACTGAATTAAAAAAATTAGATATTGTAGCATAGTTTCTATTGATTGGTACCGTTATCATATTACAGAAACAATTTCGGTACGGTATTACAATAATACCGAATTACATATAAACATTAGTCTAATAAATACTAAACAAGTAAAATTAAGTTGGCATGATACTCTCCTGCAGACAAATGCAAATATAGATTATATGTATGTGTGATACAAACATACATATAGACAAAATATTAATCAAGTCCAATTCATGATTCAAATACAATAAACACTAAAAAACCATTCTAGTAACTCCAATCAATGCTTCTTCTGTTGAAGCCTGAAGGAGAGGTCATTTGCTGACCAGGAAGAAGGCTTCTAGCGATTGTAATCTAGGTAATTGATTGCATGTCGAGGGCATCAAATTTAGTTGTATAAAATATACGAAATTAGGGGTAGGAATACAACTTATCACTCGTCCACAAGGAACTTGTAGATCGTGGTAAGAGGATCATCCACAGAGATCTTTCGGGAAATTGTAGTTTCAACTCGACTTCCTCGTCACTGGAGTTGAGGGGTTTTGTTTCTGTAATTAAGATAAGCAAAGTAATAAAAAGGAACAAGGTAAAAATTAAATAAAGAAACAATCTTAGGCAGAAGTCAATCTTAGCTAAGATTGGTGATTGAGATTGGTTGTGAATTGATGTGAGGTAAACTCCTGGTAAGGGCGAATTCGTGAGCGCATTCCTTGTTTAATCGATGATCGACCTTCATATTTTCTCCTTCTCTCTCATAACTCTGCTATAGATTGGGAGGAACTCCTTTCCAATCCTACTTTCCTCCTCTTGAAACCACTCGGAGGGAACTCCTTTTCCGAGTGATCCTAGCTAGTGGACACCTTGCTGGTTAAAGGGTTTATCCAATTGGCTGCTGGCTTGAGGCACATGCGTTTTCTCAATGGCGTAGGGAAAGACAGAGTCTAGGCCAAGCTACTCCCAATTCGGAGCCCTAGATCGTTAGTGTGGTTAGGCCTATATTGCTCCAAGTCCACTAACTTCCGCGAAGCTAGCTGCCTACTTGTGTCACTCCGGCTTCGGCTCGTCCCCTTCGTGACTAGCTACAAATTCATCATCTAGGGCAAGATTGATCAAGTCTTAGCCTAGACGGGAACCAGTTTGTTAAAACAGAACATGAATCAATTACGAATGAGAGGATGTTAAGAATAGATCGGTCTCACGAATCACAAGTGCACTCACTCAACCCTTACCAAGAATTAGGTGTTTAGCTGCTAGACATAATAATTAAGAAAACCAAGAAATAATTGAAAAACATAAAACTCAATTAAATCTGTGATATTCAAATTGAATAACCACAGTGCAAAAGTGTTTACAACCCAGAAGTTGGAAGAAGGAAGATGGAAGATCCCGTAATTGATAACCTTCCCTAACCTTTAACAAGGTTAGAGTCCCCGCCCATCACGTTCCTTTCCAAATTCAAAACTTCAAAAAGATAAAAGATAGAGATAAATCTCCATTGTTCAAATTCGAAATAAAATAAAATAAAACTAGAAATAGATTTGTTTGTTCAAATAGAGGATAATTCCTAAAAGGATACAATCTTGGATCACGACTGATCTTCTCTATCTGTTTCCAGCTGTCAAATCCACACTTTTAGCTCAAAATCCCGTGACTCCTATCTCATCACGTTTCTTGTCAATCTTGTTAATCTTAGCTAAGATTGGTTTGTCTTGGCTAAGATTGGTCGTTTGTCTGATTTTTGCTCCAGAGATAGATTTTCTCTTATTTCCTCCAGCACAAATCCAGTTGTCATCCACACTTGCTTAAAAACACAAATACGGATAGGCTTCAAGTATGCTAAAGGTCAAGGTTAAGACATTAAGGGATAGGCTTCAAGCATAGTCCAGATTTTTCCGACTCTCAAACAAAACATAAAGCACACATGCTTAAAAACACACATAAAAAGACAACAAAAATCATGCATCAGACTCTAACTAGACAATCTAGGTCACCTAACTTAGCCTAGATTCGAAAAAACTTTTATGCAACAAAAGAAAAACACAAAAAACATATATGTACAGACAAGTCACGTAGAAACACCCTCACCACACATAAAGGACACATTGTCCTCAATGTGTAAATGAGAGCTAAAATAAAAAGAAAAGACACTATAAAAATAAAAGAAAAGGAATGAAAAAGACACGAACTGAGGGCATTTACTGAGTAGCGGGAGGTGGAGGCGGAGGTGGATTAGGTACTGACGGAGTGGAACCATCTCCTTCTTCGGAGGAGTCACTGGAATCGTTGTTACTGCTAAAATGAGAATCGACCTTGTTGCGTATGCGCGCGACAACTTTATCCATAGCTTGGATAAACTTGAAGGACACCTCAAGGAGGTTCTGGATGCGTTGGAATATGTTCTCTTGCTGCACCAGAAAATTGCTGAGTTGTTCCTGCTGGGCTTTCTCGATGTGCGTAAATAGAGCTTGCTGCTGAGCAACCACGTGCCTCAACTGCTCCTTAGCATCCAACTGGTAGTCATGAAACAGATGCTGGTTTTCCGTGAAGACCTGCATCTGATCACGCTGCATGTAGAGGAGTTCCAGTGCCCATTCTGGAATTAACGGGTGGACAAAGTCTGGATCATCTCTTGGGTCACTTGTCTTTCCATCTTGGCCAAGATTAGGCTCTTTGTCTGCATTGCTGGAATTGGGGACCGCATCATCAAGCTGGATTGGTCGCAGCTTGAAATTGCCGTTGACCTTCTTCCCATAGAGGTGGTCTGCTTGTAGTGTGAATCCTGTATTAAAACAAAGAAAGCCTTTTTCCTCTCGGAAATTGCAGTTCACTCTCTTTTTATGCAGCATGCACCAAAGTAGAAAAACCTCAAGCTTAGAAATGTTGCGTGAGACAGTTGTCTTACCAGAGAGGTTAATAGAAATGATCCTTTGGAGCATCCTCAAAGTAGGATCTCGGATCTGGTGAGCCTTAGCATTCTTATCAAAATTCCCCTTAGGGTCACCAACTAACTCTCTATAGGCTACTGTCTTATCTGAATCTGGGGGATAATCAGTCAAGGCATTCTTATACTCCTCAGAATTAACCGCATTCTCTTTGACAAATTGAAGCATGATATTGAAATCATTAACAGATAAGTGAGACCAAATATCAAGAAATCTAAAATTAACCACATTAGAGGCACCTAGATCAGGATTAACCCTTCCATTGGCATACAATCTATCCTGATCTAGCCAGAAAAATGCATGAAATTCCAAACACAACTCAACATAAGCAGGAAAATCAAGGTACAGAAAAGATTCCCATCTAATATTAATTATAAATTTCCTAATCCTGTTACCCACACCCAAAGCATCGAGGAATGAAAAATCAAGGATAACAAACTGGGTAATTTCACAAGCATGCTTCTCATTCAATCTAGCCCTAAGATCAGGGGTATCAGGCCTCAGATTGCCATTTAATGAGCTTAAGGGGGGTAGGAATACCTTGGCAGTCTTGGCCGCAGGCTTGGCCAAGACTACAGCTGCTTCTACGTCTGATTCATTGTCAGGTTCATCTTCTTCCACTTTCTTCTTCCCTCACACGGACGCTGAGTACGTCCTCTTAGTTGGCAGCTCTTCTTCATCAGCTGCGTCAATCTTTCTCTTTCCTACCCTCTTTTTCTCCTTGGTTAAACCCTGATCAGACGAGGGTTTAAAATCGACTGGCTTCTTCGCGCCCTTCTTTCGAGCCACCTGTTTGGTTCTGGAGGCAGGTTGCGGCTTCTCATCAGCGTCTGTCTCCGAAATTACCTCAAGAAAAATGGGTCAGCAACTCAAAAAAAAATTGAACAAACAATTTATTCACAAATAAAAATAAAAAGAAAGAAAATAATAGAGGGGAAAGAAATGAATTAAAAAGCATGGGTTGCCTCCCATGTAACACCTTAGTTATTGTCCTAGGCATGACTCTGCTTTGTTTTTCATTGAATCTCAGGTGGGTCTTCAACCACCTAGCTTTCCTTGAATGTTGGAAACCCTTCCAGGAATGGTTTTATGCGTTGTCCATTGACTTTGAACACAATACCTATCTTTTCATTCTTAATATCCACTGCACCATGAGGGTAGATGTTAGTGATAATATATGGGCTTTCCCATTTAGTCTTAAGCTTACCAGGAAAGAGCTTAAATCAAGAATTGTACAGAAGGACCTTCCCTCAAAATTAGAGGTTTTTCTCAACAATCTTCTTGGCGTGACAAGCTTTCATCCGGATCTTAGCTAAGAGCTGATTGTCGTAAGCTTGGTTCCTTAGTTCCTCCATCTTGTGGATTTGAAGCTTTCTTTCCTCACCTGCTTAGTCGTACCTTAGATTGCATTTCTGAATTGCCTAATAGCTCTATGTTGCATACCTACTGGCAGGTGGCACGCTTTCCCGTACACCAATTTATACGGAGCCATTCCGATGGGAGTTTTATAGGCGGTCTTGTATGCCCACAACGCATCATCCAGCCTTTGGCTCCAATCTCACCGATCTAGGCCAACTGTCTTAGCTAAGATCGACTTGACCTCTCTATTTGATACTTCTGCTTGGCCGTTCGATTGAGGATGGTAAGCAGTGGAAACCTTGTGTGTTACACCATATTTCCTGAAAAGTGAAACAATAATCCTATTGCAAAAATGCATTCCACGATCGCTAATGATCCCCTTAGGCACACCAAATCTGTTTAAAATGTTAGTTTTCAGAAATGAAGCAACAGTTTTAGCATCATTGGTCCTAGTTGCTTTCGCTTCTATCCATTTGGATACGTAATCCACAGCAAGCAATATATATTATTTTCCGTTAGACATAGGAAAATGCACCATAAAATCAATGCCCCACAAGTCAAAAATCTCACAATTCAATATAACATTCATGGGCATTTGATTTTTAGAACTTATGTTTCCTATCTTTTGACATTCAAGGCATGTCTTACAAAATCTATAGCTATCATGAAATAGAGTAGGCCAATAAAATCATGACTCGAGGACTTTTAAGGTTGTCCTCCTAGCTCCAAAATGTCCACCACATGCATAAGAATGACAAAATCTTAAGACAGACGGGACTTCACTTTGAGGGATACACCTCCTAATCAATTGATCTAATCTTCCAAAGATAAGGGTCGTCCCAGATGAAATACCTGCTGTCATGCTTAATTTTTACCTTTTCTTGAGCCGTCAAGTCTCCAAAATGCTTACCTGTGGCTAAGAAGTTGACGAGATCAGCAAACCATGGTCTCATCTCTTGGATCGCATATAGGTGTTCATCTGGAAAATCATCTCTGATTGGTTCCTAGTCTGCCTTCACAAAGCATCTGCTCAAGTGGTCCGCGACTAAGTTTTCCTTTCCTGCTTTGTCCTTTATCTCCAAATTGTATTCCTGCAAAAGTAAAATCCAGCGAATCAGTCTTGGCTTAGATTCTGGTTTGGCCAAGAGATACCTCAAGGGCGCATGGTCAGAAAATACTATGACTTTTGTTCCCAACAAATACGATCTGAATTTATCTAATGCAAAGATTATTGCAAACAACTCCTTCTCCGTAGTGGTGTAGTTCTTTTGTGCCTCATCAAGCATCTTGGAGGCGTAGTAGATCACGTGTGGAACTCTACCCTTTTTCTGCCCTAGAACCGCACCAACGGCTGAGTTACTAGCATCACACATTAATTCGAATGGGAGACTCCAATCTGGTGCTTGCATGATAGGGGTTGTCGTGAGTTTCTCCTTAATCTTGTCAAACGCCACTTGGCAAGCTTCATTAAAATTGAAGTCTACTTCTTTTTGTAACAGCTTGCACATCGGTTCCACAATCTTCGAAAAATCTTTGATAAACCTACGATAAAATCCAGCGTGGCCAAGAAAACTCCTAACCTCACGCACGCATGAAGGGTAAGGTAAACTTTTGATAACATCTACCTTAGCCTGGTCAATCTCTATGCCTTTTTTAGAGATAACGTGCCCTAGAACAATACCTTGGTCTACCATAAAGTGACTTTTTTCGAAGTTCAGCACTATATTAGTGCTCACACATCTCCAAAATATTTTTCAGATTAGCTAAGCATTCATTAAAATTGTCACCGTAAACGGTGAAGTCATCCATAAACACTTCAATACTTTTTTCCACATACTCTAAAAAGATACTTTCCATGCACCTTTGAAAGGTGGCCGGTGCATTGCACAATCCGAATGGCATCCTCCTATACGCGAAGGTTCCGAAGGGACATGTAAATGTCATCTTCTCTTGGTCCTCTAGTGCCACTGGAATTTGATGAAATCCCGAATAACCATCTAAGAAATAGTAGTGAGACTTACCCAGTCGTTCCACCATTTGATCAATGAATGGTAACGGAAAGTGATCTTTCCTAGTGACTTGGTTAAGTCTGCGGTAGTCTATGCAGGCTCTCCATCCATTCTTGATAACAATTAAGACAATCCTAAGGGCATTGCTGTAATTATGATCCCTGCCAAGGGCGGAATCCTATAAGCCTTATCGGACATCTAAGCTATTGCTACTAGACCATGAGGTGTTTTCTGGGATGGTCGACATCAGCGGGGGGGAGGTCTCACGCGTCTCTGGACGCACGACATCATCCCATCCCAGGGGACCCATGGAGTTATCGCCCCCGACATCATCATGGGTATCGCCCTCGGCACCCTCCTCAGAGGCATCGCCCATGACGTCACCTTAGGTATCGCCCATGACGTCATCCCCAGGTATCTCCCGTAACGTCATCCAGAGCGTTATCTCACCTGGATATCGCCTTTTCGCCCAGATATCGCCCCCAGCGGCCTATAAATACTCTCATTTTAAAACATCAAGTAAGCCAAAAATTGCCTACTAGAGCCTCTGCTATTTTTGAACCACTTACTGACTTAAGCATCAGAGTGTCTACGCCGGAGCCCCCCTCCGGCGCTTTGCAGGTAGGTCCGACGTCAACTACAGCAACTCCGACCAACAGTAGCCATCGTCCTGATCGTCTCAAAGATCGAATCTTATCAAATTGGTGCTTTCATTGAGAGCCTTGGTACATTAAGTGAGCATCCTTAATAGCCAAGCTCTGTTTTACCCAGAGATCGGAATGATCATGACTTCTGAATCGGAGCCGACGCGACCCTCATCCTCTAGTCTCTCTTTTTCGATTCGTAGACAGTTATTCCCTTTTGCTACTGCTGATCTTTCTGTGACAGCGTAACAAATCAGTTCAGAATCTCCGGATCTGTCGACCAGGTCGGCAGGGGAAGCCCTCTCCTCGCAAACGACCATTTCATTGTCCCAGATGGCGAGATCTAGATTTTGTACTCCTCCTCCGAGGGGATTTGTGTTAAACAGTTCATAACACCCTTTTGCGAGTGAAATAGCGGCCCTTCGTTCTCGATTGGACTATTTGACTGAAATGGTTGCCAGAATCACACCTGAGATTTCTGGGTCGAGTGTCTCTCCCCGTGTCATGTTCACACCATCTATTGTCACCGAGCGGCCCTTGTCAACTTTACCTACAACAGATCCCCCGATTAATTTTGTGCAACTCACTCAAGGACGAGTGGAGCCTTATGTGCCGCAGGTGCCCTAAGGTCCCATCCCTTAGGAGGATCAGCACCTGGAGGAGGTCAGAAACCGTTGGGACGGTCGAAGAGAAGGAGCGAATAGAGATTTATCTCCTGAGTACAGTGAAAGATCTAGTAGCAGAAGATATCGAACTCGTTCGCCCAGGAGCCGCAGCCGGTCTCCTAGGCGACATCCCACGCCAGATCCGCGGAATCGGAGGCATCACGCAGAAATGTCTCCCCCGCGCCATGCGCGTGAAATCCTTGATGACACATCGGGTCATCCATTTAGCCGTCGTATAAGGCGCCATAAGGTCAGTCGACATGTGAAGCTTCCCACTGAGACTTATGACGGCACTAGAGATCCCATTTCCCACGTCAACAAGGTGAAGGATTTCGTTCAATTTCAGACGTACAGTGATGCGGCGTTATGCCAAATATTTGTTATGACATTATCAGGAGTCGCGCGTCTCTGGTTCGAGGGCCTTCCTGGCGGATCTATTAGCAATTTCGCACAATTGGAATCCAAGTTCCGGAGCAGATTTAGTACAGCGATTCCAATCAGGAAATCCGCCGCCTCGTTATTTGACATACGTCGAAGGCCTCAGGAAACTTTGAAGGAATTTCTTAGTCGATTTGATCTGGAAATGTCACTAACGCCGGGTGTTACCATTTATTTCGCTATAGAAGCCCTGAAATGGAACTGCCATTATGGTAAATTGAAAGATGCACTGATGGTGGACCTTCCAGCGACTTTAGACGCATTAAGACTTAAAGCCCATAATTACGCGAAAATGGAAGAAGAGGAAAACAGAGATAGAACCTATAACATGCCACCTGAGGCACCTCTGATTCCTAACGCTCCTACAATTACCATTCCTAATGACCGCCTCACCGACGATTATGCTCGGCGGAAAGATCATATTCCCAAAACCTCCAGTGGGCGGAAAGGTAACACTTCGAAGGGAAAGCCTGGTAGTTCCCCTACTCAGCGTCAAGGAGATTCTTCTAAAGGTCAGACGTACGACCCTGATTTCCCTTCCCTTAATCTACCAAGGGCGGAGATTTTAGTGATAGTGGAGCAGTGAAACCTTTCCATCCGTTACCCTGCGCCTGTGAAGCCCAGGGTGCTTCTAGGGAGAAGAGAAAATGCTTATTGCAAGTTCCACAAAGCCAGAGGGCATTCTACAAAAGTATGCAGAAACTTAAAATCAGCAATAGAACGTTTGGTGGAAGAGGGTTACTTGGGAGAATTCGCAGCCAAAGTAAGAGAAGACGCCAAAAATAATCCCACGAAAAGGATAGCGGACGACCGACAAATACCCCCTCGCGTCCCACAGAAGGATAATACTCCCGGAGGGAGAGGTGAAGAAGCTTTCACGGTAGACGACGAGGACTTCCCTATGATTAACATCATAGCGGGAGGGACTCCTTACATAGATGAATCAGAGCCACTGACGACCGCGTTAGGAGAAAAACGCAAACGAGATGGCGCGATAAAGAAAGGTGAAGCAATAAACATCCTAGATCGCATGATATTAGCCTTCTCAGAAGAGGACGAAAAAGGCGTTGTCTATCCGCATAATGACGCATTGGTGGTTACGCCCATCATTGCCAGTCACAGGGTTAGAAGAACTCTTATAGATAACGGGAGTGCAGTGAACCTCTTCTCGTTAGAGGCATACAATGTCATGAAACGACCCGACAATGAGTTAATACCTTGCAAGAAACCCATAATGTGGGTGGACGGGGTCCCAATCTCTGTCACAGGGATAACTACTTTGCCCGTATACTTCAGAGAAGACACCTCCAAGCGATCAGAGGATCTGTTATTCCTTGTCGTGGACTTAAACTTGCCCTACAATGTCATACTCGGATGACCTTTTCTCAACCGCTTTGGAGCGGTGATATCTCAGAAGCATCTGAAGATGAAATACCCCTCCTGGAATGGAGTGGTATCGATAAAGGGCAACCAAAAATTGGCGGCTGAATGTTACCTGCTCATGACTCAAAAGAGTTGCGATAGGTATGTATGTATAACGGTGGACCCATACGAACAGGGTGATGAGAAGCGCGCTCAACCTCTGGATAAAATGGTGCCCGTACCAGTAATCGGCATAGAAGAAGCAGGCTTCCTAGTCAGCGAAAAGCTCAGTCCAGAGGAAAACCTTCAATTGGCCCGGTTATTGAACAAATGTCGAGGAGAGTTCGCATGGAAATCCGCAGACATGCCGGGTATATCACGCAAAATAGCAGAACACCGGCTCAATGCTGACCCTAGCGTCAGGCCGGTCCAGCAAAAGTGACGCGCGTTTTCTACGAAAAAAGCTTTAGCCGTTGATAAAGAAGTGACGAAACTCCTTGATGCGGGGTTCATTCGTGAAGTTCAATACCCTACTTGGTTAGCCAACCCAGTTCTCATTCCTAAGCCCAATGGAGACTGGCACATGTGTATCGACTTTACCGATTTAAACGATGCTTGTCCTAAGGATTGCTACTCGCTTCCCCGTATTAACCAATTAGTCGATCAGACCGCCGGGTACGCATATTTGAGTTCACTTGACGCTAACTCCGGATACCACCAAATTCCCATGGCCGTTGAAGATGAAGAAAAGACTGCCTTCATCACTCCTAAGGCCACTTACTGTTATACGGCGATGTCGTTCGGACTGAAGAACGCAGGGGCGACATTACAACGTATGGCAAACAAAATATTCAAAGAACAGATAAGAAGGAATGTGGAAGCATACGTTGACGATATATTGGTAAAGACCACAAACTTTCAGGATCACTTGCAGGATCTAAAGGAAGTCTTTGATGTGATGAAAAGGCACCGCATGAAACTGAACCCCCGAAAATGCATGTTCGCGTTTCAGACGGGGAAATTCCTGGGCTACGTAGTCAGCCGAAAAGGAATCCAGCCTAATCCCTCAAAGATTAAAGCCATACAAGAAATGATATCTCCAAGAACCATTAAGGAGGTACAAAGGCTGACGGGGCGCGTTATCGCCTTAGGGCGATTTATTTCCAAACAGGGCGAGAAGTGCCTCCCTTTCTTCAAAGTCATACGCAAGAAAGAACCGTTCGGGTGGACCCTAGAATGTGAGGAGGCGTTCGTTAGCTTAAAAGATTACCTATCGTCTGACCTACTGCTGACAAGGCCGGAGCTGGGTGATACTTTATATTTATACCTCGGCGCTGCTGATGAAGTGGTTAGTGCCGTCCTCGTTCGCGACGATAACCACGCGCACCACCCTGTATATTTTGTAAGTCACGTTCTGAAAGATGCGGAGCTACGATACGCCCGAATTGAGAAAATAGCGTTCGCACTGATACAAGCCACTCGAAAAATGGGCAGATACTTCCAGTCCTACCCCGTTATCTTACTTACAGACCAACCTCTGAAGAGAATATTTCGAAAGCCTGAGTCCTCAGGAAGAATGTTAATTTGGGCCCTCGAACTCGAGAAATACGGGCTAAGGTATCAGTCCCGGCCATCTATGAAGGCTCAAATCCTGGCGGATTTTATAGCAGAATGCACCTTTACAGAAGATCCGTTAACAGATGTACCCGAAGAGGAATGGGGCGACGTGGATCTCCCATTCCCGGAAACTTATACGGACCTCTGGATCATTCATGTAGATGGAGCTAAAAACCAAGAATTGGCTAGAGCAGGAATCTTCATAAATAGGCCGCACGATATGCGAATACAATACGCCATCCGAATCCTGCAGCCATTATCCAATAATGCGGCGAAATACGAGGCGTTACTAGCCGGACTCAGGATAGGGAGAAGTCTTTCTTCCAAAGGTAGGCACGATATCGAATGAACAGGAGACCTGCGCCTAAAAATTTGTGGTGACTCCAAACTAGTAATCGACCAGGTCTTGGGGCGCTCTCAGGCTCGGGAGCCCATCATGGTCCAATACCTCGCCAAGGTAATGCGAGAGCTGTTGGAAATAAAGAAAGAAGGCATGCAAGTCAGCTTTGAGCACATTCCCCGAGAGGACAACGCCGAAGCTAACAATCTTGCCAAGCTGGCTGCGAACCCGGAAGCATCCATACCCGAAGGGGTGTATTACCGTGAGTTACCTGTACCTTCTTTCATGGAAGAGCAAGCGTCTCTGTGTGTGGAAGAACTCGAGAATGACTGGCGGGTTCCCGTAATCAAATACTTGAAACACGAAGAACTGCCTATACATATCACCGAAAAGAAAAGGGTGCTGAAACTATGACGGGGACTTGGTTCGGAGATATTTTTCTCACCCAGCCGCCAAATGTATAACGGAGCAAGAAGGTCTTCACACCCTACTTGAAATTCACGAAGGGGTGTGTGGTATGCACGTGTCGGGTGGCACCCTGGCCGCACAAGTTTTCAGATCTGGATTCTACTGACCCATCATCCGGAGAGATTGCCACAACTATGTGTAAACTTGCCCGAAATGTCAGGAGTTCTCTAAAATTCCTCGACGTCCCGCCACCGAAATATCTGAGATTATCACTCCTTGTCCTTTTGCTAAATAGGGGATCGATATCCTGGGCCCGTTTCCAAAGGCAAGGTCTCAACTGAAATTTGTAATAGTGGCAGTGGACTACTTTACGAAGTGGGCAGAAGCTGAATCGGTAGCCAACATCACGGCGGAAAAAACTTGGCGTTTCTTCAAACACCAAGTTATCACGAGGTTTGGCATACCCCGTATCCTAGTCAGTGATAACGGAACACAGTTCACCAGCCAATTCTTCAAAGACCAGTGCTCGGAATTCAGGATTGAGCAGCGATTCTCTTCCGTGGCTCACCCGCAAACCAATGGACAGGCGGAAGTGACCAACCGGAGCATCCTCAGCGGCATTAAGAAAAACCTAGAGGGGTCTAAAAAGAAGTGGGCTGATGAGCTGCCATACGTGATGTGGGCGTACCGCATGACTGTTAAAACCAGTACTGGAGAAACACCTTTCGCATTGGCCTTCGGGACCGAGGCTGTTACGCCTGTAGAAATCGGTACCATGAGCCTACGAGTGACTCACTTTAGGGAGGAGCTGAATGAGGAAAGGTTACGAGCTAACCTTGACGCGTTACCGGAGGTCCGAGAAGAAACCCTCATGAAAACGCAACATTACAAACGAAAGATGGCCCGTTATCATAACAGACGCGTCAAAGAATGGTTGCTAAAGGCAGGCGACTTGGTGCTTAGAGACAAGCGAGCGGCTGGTCAATGTGTGGGGAAGCTCAGTCCAAACTGGGATGGGCCGTATCGCGTTACCCGCGTTATCCGAAAAGGAGCCTATCATCTGGAGACACTCGATGGTACTCCCTTATCTAACTCTTGGAACATCGCTCGTTTGAAATTATATTATCCTAGGACTTGATTTTATCTGCACCTCTGACTGATGCCAACCCTAACCTTAGCTAACGCTCGGTGAGAGAGCTTTCTTGGGTGTTTGTGGTTGCTTTTGTGCAGATAAAAAATGGGGATCCTAGGAGTGAAAAGTCCTATCCTTGTGATGGCCGGTCTTGATCAAACGGCTCATTAAGTGAGGGCACGACCCAGCATGCCTTGAACTAGCATTGGGATTGAAAGACCCCTAGCGCCCCTGGGAGTGAAAAGTCCTATCCTTGTGATGGTCGGTCCTGATCAGATGGCTCACTAAGTGAGGGCACTACCCGGAATCCTTGGGAGTGAAAAGTCCTTTTCTTGTACTGACTGTTCTCGTGGAGATGACCCATCAAGACAAGGCACGCCCCAAGGAAATAGTAACTCCGTTCTAGAAACGAAAAGTCCTATCTCAGTGACTGGACTAGTGTAGTCGGTTCATCAAGTGAGGGCATGATTCTAGACGCGAGGACAACGCCTGAAAGTGAAAAGTCCTATCCTTGTGACGACCTGCCCTGATCCGATGGCTCACTAAGATGAGGCACTTTCCAGGCCGATCGTGGAAAGATGGAAAAGCAAAGAATCGCGAAATCCCAGCTAGTAACTAGACGCGTAATCCCTAGTGAAGTATAGAGCTAATAGAAAAAATAATTTACGCGGTTTCCATACTAACGCCCTATGACGGCAGCAGAAAGGCTCCTACGGGTAATTACTGTCTCTTATAACCCGTTATGCTACTGATGGTTTACAATTAAGAATGTGCAGAATACTTTTCGAGCAGCGAAAAGATTGACGATCGCACAAGTGGCGATATTATGAGGCTCGCCGGGAAAGCCAACCCGGTACTGACCTCAGCGATTTCTGTTGCTGAAACGCTAGGAGCCTGCTCAAGAAAGTAAACACATTATGCTATCGGGGCGACAACGGCGCCAAGAGAGTTTCAAAAGGTGAAAACTAAAGGAAAGGAAAGGAAAGACAACGATAAGGATATAAACTGTTTGAACATATGAAAATGCCTTTGAGGGGTCACAAGTTCCAAAGCCAAAACAATAACGCCGCGGAGGCAAAAAACAAAAAAGCCTGGCAATTCTCGATAGTTACGGAAGAGGCGGCGAAGCTTTAGGATGCGTCAACCCTCGGGGTTCCTCCGTTGCCAGCCCTCTGCCTTAGCTTGGCGAAAATCCGCTTGATTGAGGTCGGCAGACTTCTATTTGAAAGCCCTCGTGACCTCCTCACCTTTATACGCATCCACTCCATGGACCCCCTCGAAGCAATCAACCAAAATAGTGGCAGTCCGCTCGACATGCCACAGACACTTATAGGCTGACTCCTCTTCCAGAACGTTTTTCCTTTCCTCCAGGATAGCTTTCTCCCTTGCCAAGGATGACTTCTCTTCCTCCAGGACAACATTCTTGGCTCTTTCCGCTGTCAAGGCAGCGTCAAGGGCAGACTTTTGCCCTTTCAGCTCCTGCTGGGTCAGCAATAATTGAGTGCGTTCCTCCAGCAACTTCTTCTTCTCATTTCACTCTCGTGAAAGTTCAGACAGGGAGGCGGTAAGAGAGGCAGCCTGACGCTGCGCGTGCTCTGTCCAGTAATGGAACTTCACAAAATTGGTGAAGAGGCTAGAGCGCAACGAATTCGCCTTGTCATCATCAACCTTAGAGAGGAAAACTTCCCGTTCGGCCGCGAACGATAATATCTAGGCAGCCAATAAAGCGGAAACCTCGTCCGAGCCATCGCCCCCAATAGTTGCTAAGCCTGTGTTACGAAAATCATACAAGCCAACTTGATGAGTCACAGTGCCGGACTCACCCATCGGACTTAGATCCGCAGCAAAATTAAAGACGGTGGCTCCTTTGCCAGAACGTTGCGACAAGGGAACGCTCGAAGGGACAAACGCCAAGGGAACAGGAGGGTGAACCTGTGTAGAAGGGCCCCCTTGGACGATGTAGGAACCGTGAGGATGGTAGCCCGAAAAGTCCTGTAAACCCTCTTGGTAGTCCAGGGTAGGACCATATGAGTGAACATGCCCGCCGAAAGAATTGGGCGAAGCCCCGAAAGACTCAACCGTGCCCATGTTTACCAGAAACTCAGACGGGTGATTCTGGGAGCATCTGTAGAAATGAAGGCGCTGTCAGGTCTGACTTCCGTGGCGTTGATAGTAGAGGATAAGCTTCCACCCTCACCCTCCGGCTGAGGTCTCTTCTTGGAACCACCCAACACATAACCCATGTCCATATCTCCTATGGGAGATGCGAAAGTAGAAACAGTAACAGTATCCTGCAAAGAACCCAGTATAAAGCGCAGATAAGAGAAACAAATGAAATGACGACAAACATCAATATACAACATATCGCGGCCAAAAAGCACACTCACAACAGCAGTGTTAAGAGGAGGTGCTTCCGAAGAAGCTTCCGCGTCCGGAGAAGGAGTGAGAGTGGCAACACTTCTCGTTCTTTTCTTCTTTTTTCCTTTGGCAAGGGCCTTAGGGACTTTAGAAGGAGATGGCTGAGTAGGAGGGGCAGTGACGGTCACGATGGGGATACCTGAAGGGATGTCGGTATTTCCCTCACCAGCTGAGGAAGAGGATACTTGAGCAAGGCTCACGGAAGCAGCAGGTAGTACAGTTGGGTTATCAGTAGCTCCCGTGGAGGCGACCCTCTCTTTTTCTTCTCTCTCCTAGGCCCTTTTCATTCGTCTCCTAACGCTTTCAGGCTTGTAATTGGGATCCGTCGCTGCATTATCGTAAAATAACGTTAGCATTAGTATCAGCGGTAATAAGGAAGGAAGCAACACAACACTCACGTCTAACGCAGTCCTTGATATCAGCCCTGCATGCTAGATAACGGATGTGAACGCTGATTTCCAGCTGAAGCAATTTGTCTAGCCAGGCTTGTTCCCGCTGAGGAAGGCTCTCCGGCCGGCCCCAGACGTTATCCTTGACGTCTTGGTTAAACCCAGATCGCCACCAGGAACCAAAAGCTTCAGGAAGATTTATCACAAAGAACTCCTTTTTCCAAGCATCGACGGAAGACTCAATGTGAAGGAGTTTCCAAGTAAAGGACTTGAGTGAGTCATCGTCGTAACGGGGCGATATCGTTATCACACCCCAACACTTCATCAGCTTAAAAACCGATTTAAGCAATAAAAGGGAAGGGGAAGTAATCCCCTTATATTTACAAAGTTCCAGAAAGGCACAAACACAACAATATGCATTTGGGGCTAATTGGACGGGATTCAAATCGCAGGCAACAAGCAATTGTTTTATGAAAGGGTCGATGGGAAGCCGGAAACCATAACGAAACATTTGTGCGTACAGAACCCTACGTTTGCCCGTCAAAATGCTATTCAAGCGTATTGACTCAGGGGCAACGGTGGCCTTATAACCGTCAGGGATAATAGCATTATGTGCGGCTAAATGCTCATTGAGAGCGATTTAAGAGGTGATACTGCTAACCGTAATATCCATCTTTTTCTCATCGGCAGACTTCGACTCAGGGCGGCGAGTCTTGGCCATGGCAGGAAATAAAAAAGTAAAGACGAAGAAGACGATGGAAGAAAATAGGAAATACCTTTAGAGAAAAAAGCACATCGAGAGCCTTGAAAGGTGGAAAGGAAATGACGGACGCTGCAGTCGTTGCATGAGTGCGTCACAAGAAACAGATTCAAGCAATGAGTACAATTCTAGAGAAGCGCGATAACGCTTCGATTTTGCTAAAATTCTAGAGCACGCTAGCCCGTGGCGTCATAAAAAATAGACACGTGTGTCTGCGCCATCACGACTTTTCTCTTGCATTAATAAGGGGATCGTGAGAATTAAATGCACTGGAAAGCTGAAATGATTTTCTGGAATAAGACAAGAGCGATATTGTAACAATGGACATAATGCAGAATGGCGTTAACCAAGCCGGCGGCTTTCGAGATAACGCAGGAAAGCAAAACGAAGATCAGTTATTATGTAAAATAAAGTACAGATATCGTTGCGCGATAAGGCGTTATTACAAGACAGAAAAAGGAAATAAAGAGGAAAATCCTCTAAAGGGTCAACCTTGACCATTCATTGGTCGGCACGGATATCGCAACCACCATTCCCCTACTCCTCTCTGAAAGAAAGAAAATCTCCCTCGTTTTCACCTAAATCCTTTATCTTCTTGGAGGCGTAATCAGCCAACTTAGATGAATCAACAGTTCCCTGGAGATAGAGGTCTGTAAATCCGGCGATACAGACCTCCAGGGTCTTGTTTTTCCACCAAGCTATCTTCGAGGGTACTTTGGCCAAATCCGCGTCGCGGGACGATATCTCTTCGCGAAGGAAAGTTTCTTTTGTCGCCTGCCACCAATTCTATTTTAGCCTTCCCTTTTGATTTTTCTCGCGCGAGCTCGGCGCGACACTCGTTCAGCTCTGCCCGGGTTCAATCTTGAAGCTTTGACAGCTCTGTTACCTTCGCCAAAGCGGCGTCTAGTTGTTCCTTCGAATCGGGAGAGCGCCGAACCTTGTCGTTCTGATCCTCGAGAAAATAGTGCAGCTCGCGGAAGCTGGCCAACATGTCATTCAGAAGGCGTGAGTGCTGAACTTCAGGGGGATGTCGCAGGAACTCTTCCTTGTCCTTCGAAGAACTGAACATTTGGCCCACTATAGAACCTACTAGCTCATCTCGCGATAGCGGATCCGATATCCCTAAAGCGTGAAGCCCATTAGTCCTAAAAGATGACAGATCCAGCTGGTATGCGACATTTCCTTGAGGACTTTGAGGGGAAAGGTTAGCTCATTACCTTTGGAAGGAATGGCAGAAGACACCTTGACAACCTCCGCTACTTGCGAGGTACTCGTGACATGAGAAGTGTCAACCTCCGCGGTAGGAACTGCGTTAACTTCCCTCAAGGGAGGAACCGGTGGACCAGTCTTCTCTTTCCGGATTTTCTTTCGGAGACGCTCCGTCTCGGCAGCCATCTCTTCACTATCGTCCTCGGTCGACTCCACTGCGGAATCATTTTTTCTCGCCCTAAGTTTCACTCGTTGGGCAAGGGTGGCGTGATGTAGTTCGGAACCGGTATTCATGCTCTCGCTATCGCTGTCAACCATTCCAGTCACAGGACGACTCGGAGTCACTCCCCTGCCCTGAGGCGGCAACCAATTCTCAAGAAAATGAGAAGGTTGAGCGGAAGCACTGCGTGTTGCGACGGTCTTCATTCTTCTTCTCCTCGGCAGAATAGTCGGACAGCTGGAACTTTCAGGCGGTGGAGAAGGAGGTAACGTTTGAAGCGGCACCACGTTTAGAGGAGTGTTATTCCCCCCGGAGGAACGACCCTCAGCGCTACCTACCAGCGAAGTATGTTAATGCAGCAAGCAAATCAAAGCGATAACATGGCAAAAGAAAAACTCACCAATGACACACTCTTTCAAGGGTCTGAACCGAGCAAATTCCCGAATGCGGAAAGACCCTTCTATTTCTAACAGGGTGGTAACATGGGACACATCAATGCTAGACAACACTTCTGGTTTTTTCCAAGCAGTGCTGGTAATCTCTCGGTTAAAACCCCCGCGCCACCAGCGGGACGACAGGCGAAGGGTAAAGAAGCCATTTTTCCAGTTGACCACGTTGTCCTCAAAACCTTGAAAGTTCTGCTAGAAAAATTGCACGATGGCGTCATTCCATCTTGGGGTGATATCCACCAAGCAGTCACGACAGCTCAAGCTGAAAAATATGCGGAACAGATAGAGGGATGGAGTGAAAATATGTTTCATCTCGCATGCCCGAAGAAAGGCATAAATCCCACACCAGGAAGGCGGAGTTATTTGTACGGGATTGAGATCGTAATGATTTAACAGCTTTATCAGAGAAGTATGGATCGGAAGATGAAACCCGTAGAGGAACATCTTGAAATAAACCAGCCAAAATGTTCCCCACATGGCATCATGGAGTCGAATATCCTTCGTAGGGATATAAGGGCGGCAGCCCAAGGGGAAGGTGATACCGTTCTCCTCTAACTCTGCCCTCAAAACTTCATTACAATCAAAAATACTATGAGCTCTCCTAGCCTCGAGATCTATGGGATTTTCGGCACTCGCAGAGGCTTTAATATGAGACATAAGGGACCGGAAAAATAAAACTACGACGAGAGAGGAACAGAATACCTGGAACGAAAAGCCAGTAAACAGGCCGTCGGCACCGATGAACAGTTGTAGAAACTTCTCTTGAGCAGGAAGAAGCACAGGAGAAAGAGAAAGTGTGAAAATTTTCGAAATATTGACAAAAGTAATAAAAGAGAATAACGGTTCCCTTATAAAGGTCAAACTTGAAGAAGAAACAGCCTGTAAAAGCAAGACACGTGCGAACCTGAAAATGACACGTGGACAATCATTTATGTCTTTGGGAGAAGACAGTTACTGACTGAAAATCGAAAGACGGTCACACCCAGCAACATGCATCCCTCCGCGGCAACCCTTGATGTTTGAAGAAATGGCGCGGGAAGGCGATAGGAGAACAAAAGGAAAATGAAGCGTTATCTTATTCATTTTCGGAAAGCCATACGACATCTAGAAAGAGGCAAGACCCGCTAAACTAATCACCATCAGACCAAGAGATACCATAACAATAAACTACATCATCATCTGAGAACGATAGCTCCCTGTTGACGGGAGGAAAAGGCTCATCAACCCTTTTTCCTATGCGTATCATTGATCAGCTGGACTCCTCCTCGATGGCTGACGTCACCGTTTCCACTCCCGCGCAGGCAGGGAGAGCCATTTTTGGCGAATAGTGAGGAAGAAGAGATGGTTCATCCCCCTTTTGAACAAAAGGGGCAAAAGAATTAGAAAGCATTTCAGACACCTTTAAGGCATTTTTCCTCAGCCTTTTGCGACCCCGCCGGCGGACGAACAACCTCCATGGAGGCGTCGGAGGAGGATTGTCTGAATCTGGCGAAGTTGGAGGAGTTGGCGGAGAATCCCGCGCAGCAGTATCCAAAAAATGAGAGTCAGCCATGAAATCACAGGCAACCTGTCAAGGGGAAAAGCAAGCAAGAATATGAATGGGAAAAATGGGATAAGATCCTATTAAATAGCCAAAAAAGGGGGAGAAGTTTTTTGATTATCTGACGCGACTCTTGAGAACTGACACGTGTACAACCTGGAGTGCCAATCTAGATTTACAGTCATGCCTGTTGAAATCTCCCACAGATCGAGGAAAACCAAAAATTAGCCTAATCAGTCGGCAAGGAAGCGGCGGCGCAAAATTAATGCAGAACGGTTAGCGAGGAAACTGTCGTGAAAAAGCCGTCCAATGACTGACTCATTTTCAGTTGGGCTGAGGATGTCTCCAATCGAAGAAGGACAAAGGGCGCATTGAAGAAGAAGAACAGTTACGAAGGGCATAATAAAAACAGTTTATTTATTATGGACTAATGGCCGAGAAGTACAGTTGCGTAAATAGAGAAAGAGAAGTAAAGGCTCAAAGGGAGCCACCGCCGTCAGGCGTTAGAGCCAGCATCCTCGGGTATGTCGGGAATGTCTCTCAGGGAGTCCATGACCAGAGTGAGGTCAGTAGAGGTGACCCTCATTCCCTTCAAGCAGCACCCCAGCATGTCCTTGCGCTGCTGCAGCATAACGATCACCACTTGAATCCGAGCGATGGAGGTGGCTAGCTTCGACACGCTCTCTAAAGGACTGAAATCCTCCAGAGATGTAGCTCCCAACCTGGAATGGAGTGGGGTCAGCATCCCTTGCAACTCCAAGATGTCCTCGGAGGTCTTGATCAGCATGTTCTCTAGGAACCCGACGTCACCATCATTGAGGTTCTTGAGAGTATGACCCTTGGAAAGGAGGAAATTTTTGGTCAAATGATCCATGATGCGAATTGCGAAAGAAAAAGATGAGATGAACTTGAGTGAAGAAAGCTCTCAGATTTATAGGCTCCGAGAAATGGGCCTTTGGAAAGAGGAGGTCCTCAAAAGACGAGCCGCCCCGTTACCATCAAAGACCGATGGACCTGAGGCGGGAACGAGGATCGACGTCTGTATGCTGCTAACGATGCAGGTACTCGAGAGGAGTACGAGCTAGAATCCTGGAAAACGCGAAGGAGCGCGATATTACGGGTAGCCATGACGTAAAAGCCGTACGATTGTAGGTATCCACAGTGTAAGGCCGCGTCGATGTCGCAGGTAGCTCCTAGCAGTGTAAATCCTTGCCGGTATCGCGAGTATCTGGT
Source organism: Viola odorata (assembly GCA_963691705.1). Taxonomy (NCBI): domain Eukaryota; kingdom Viridiplantae; phylum Streptophyta; class Magnoliopsida; order Malpighiales; family Violaceae; genus Viola; species Viola odorata. The sequence goes on along the minus strand of OY829544.1, from coordinate 25,506,534 downwards.
GGTATAAAGCCGCACAAATCGTAGGCAGCTGATGGCATAAAACCGCGTCAATATCGCTGACTCCATGAGCGGAAAGGAAAGAAAGAACCCACGTGTTCTCAACATCCCTGTAAGTACAAAGTTTACTAATATCTCCGTAGAATGCCTATCTCCTCTACATGTTTGCAGTTCGCCCGAAATGCCGATGGACTCAGAACGTATGCGAACCTAACCCAACGGTATGAACCTGGTCGCAGTCCGCGGTGACGTCAACAGTGGTCCGTCAGCGTCAATAACTCTCCTATGGCACAGATGAGTTTGCAACCTTCTAAGCACTACTGATGGCCCAGGCCGGTTAATACCGCTAGGCGAAAATGACATCCTAACGGTTTTGGATGAGTTAGCGGCGTCTCTCACTGATTCCTTGGCACCCCATGAGGACGGGTCTTTGGACAAGCACGAAGACCGGAACCCGCTTGCTCTGAGGAAAGCTCCCGACCTAGGCGCTGCCTAACGTTCAATTGTTCTTTGTCGTATCGAAAGAGACAAAGAAGCTCGGAGATTCCGCAAATATATCACCATAAGGAGGAAAGGACCCTCACCTAAGGTACCAGACATGGACAGGGAATGACAACCCTTGGTAAACACTCGGGCTCATTTTCAGTTGGGCTTATGATAACAATTAAGACAATCCTAAGAGCATTGCTGTAATTATGATCCCTACCAAGGGCAGAATCCTATAAGCCTTATCGGACATCTAAGCTATCGCTACTAGACCATGAGGTGTTTTCTGGGATGGTTGACATCAGCGGGGGTAGGTCTCATGCGTCTCTGGACGCACGACATCATCCCATCCCAGGGGACCCATGGAGTTATCGCCCCCGACATCATCATGGGTATCGCCCCCGGCACCCTCCTCAGAGGCATCGCCCATGACGTCACCTCAGGTATCGCCCATGACGTCATCCCCAGGTATCGCCCGTAACATCATCCCGAGCATTATCTCACCTGGATATCGCCTTTTCGCCCAGATATCCCCCAGCGGCCTATAAACACTCTCTCATTTTAAAACATCAAGTAAGCCGAAAATTGCCTACTAGAACCTCTGCTATTTTTGAACCACTTACTGACTTAAGCATCGGAGTGTCTACGCCGGAGCCTCCCCTCCGGCGCTTTGCAGGTGGGTCCGACGTCAACTACAGCAACTCCGACCAACAGTAGCCATCGTCCTGATCGTCTCAAAGATCGAATCTTATCAATTCTGAATTCTTGTGGCCCTTTTGATTCCATCCTCTCCTTCGGTCACAGTGATCCCTGTCTTCTTAGGTACGACCTGCACAGGGGAAACCCATGAACTATCAGAAATCGGGTAAATAATTCCAGCATCAAGCAACTTTATAATTTCTTTCTTGACAACTTCCATCATCGGAGGGTTTTGCCTCCTTTGGGTTTGTCAGACTGTTTTCTTATCCTCTTCCACATGTATCTTGTGGGTACAGATGGTCGAAGATATGCGCTTGATGTCTGCAAAGGTCCATCCGATGGCCTCTTTGTGTTCTTTCAACACGCCTGTCAATCTGGCTTGTTCCTCGCTGGAGAGCTTAGCTGAGATTATTACTGGCAGAGTTTTGTCTTGGCCTAGATAGGCATACTTAAGGTATTCCGACAACTTCTTAAGATCCAGCTTAGGTGCCTGCACAATAGATGGTAAAACTTTAGAATCAGACACTCTCAACAATGGGCAAATCAATGCTTCCTTCATCGGTTCAATTTCATGAACATCTGTTATGATCTCCCTAAGATCATCCTGGTTTCCCACTCGGTCTTCCAATTCTGCCAGTGTCTTAGCTGAGATACTTCTGCTTAAGACAAAATCGAGTGGTTCAGTAGCACACAAGTCTGCAGTCTCTTCTTCGATAGGGTATAAAATATCAATAAAATTAACACTATGTGTCTCATTTTGATATTTCAATCCCTCCTTCATATAGAACTTAATCTTGCTCCCAATAAATTCTAAAATGATACTTCGTTCATATACATCTATCTTTGCTCTAGCTGATCTAAGGAAAGGTCTCCCTAGGAGCACATCTGTTGTACAAGAAGGTAAGTCAGAATCCATTTCAACAATATAAAAATCCACAGGGTATATAAATTTATTGACTTGGACGAGAACGTCCTCTACCACTCCTTTAGGACGAATTACGGTTCGGTCAGCTAATTGAATCACCACCTGTGTCTCTTTCATTGCCCCTATTTGTAATATCTCGTATTCTCTCAGGGACATTATGTTGATTCCAGCTCCTAAATCGTAAAGAGCCTTTTCCACCATTTTGTTCCCAATCTTGCAAGGGATGGTGAAGGTTACTTGATCTCCTCATTTCTCCGTGAGTTTGTTCTGGAGTACTGAAGAAACATTCTGTGTAAGATTCACTCTCATTCCCTGCAAGTCTCCTTTTGTTAGTACAGAGTTCTTTCAAATTTTTTGCATAAGAAGGTACTTTAGAAATTAAATCTAGCATAGGAATATTCACTTCCACTTTGCCAAAAATGTTCATGAATTCCTTGGCCTCGTCTAGTTTCTTTTGTTTGGAAGGCTTGGGAGGAAAGTGGGGTGGAATCTCCACTGTTTCCTGAGGTTTCGAACTTTGTTCATCAGTCTTAGCCACTAGCTTGGCCAAGATTGATTGCTCCTCTCCTGTCTCGGCTTGAGTATCAGTCTTTGTCTCAGTCTTACCCAAGATTGGTTCTGGCTTGGATTTCACCTGAATTTCTTCATCTACATCATCATCTTCATCCTCAAATAACTAGTTATGTACTTATTTGTCTAACTTTGCACCATTTCTTTCAGGTAAAATGCTTCCACTCCTTAGATGAATAGCACTCACATTGTGCTTAGGATTATTTTCAGTAGTGGAAGGTAATTTGCCACCTGTCTCAGGTTGTTGGATTTGCTGAGTGATTTGGCCGATTTGCCTCTGCATCTCCACATTTTGCTTTTGCATCTCCATAAGACTAGATTGGGTCGCTTGCATGAATTTTTTACAAAGTGTCCTCTATGGGAACTCCAGTAATCTTAAGTGGTTGAGGTGCTGGTGGCAATTGTGGGGCAGTGGCCTGGTTTGACTGAAGTAGTCTGGGTACGAAGTGTTGAAAATTGATGGGAGATTGTTGCGGTTGTTGGCTAGGCTGAGGCTGATCCTGTCTCCACCTTAGATTGGAATGTTGCCTCGAAGGATATTGGTTACTCTCATGGGGAAATCTAGGTTGTCCTTGATTGTAACCATATGCAACATTAACTGGGATTGGGGCAGAATCACCCGACTATTGTACCATGTAACAGCTGTGTGTTGGATGGTCTACCTGTTGACAAATCCCACAAATTGGAGCCATGGGATTAGCTGCTGCTACTGGAGCTTGTACTTGAGATGCGGCACCTGTAGAAAGATTCATCAACATATTAGTAATCTCATTAAGCTTGTGTTCAACATTTAAAGCATTTAAAGAGGAAGGTGTAGAATTTCTCTCGGATGAGGCATTGTTTTGACAATTGTCGGCCATTGTTTGAAGAAGTAGCTTGGCTCTTGTTGGTGTAAGATCTTGAAGTGCTCCTCCAGCGGTTGCGTCCACTCTCTCCGTATCTTTTACGCACATTCCATCATAGAAATACTGGATTAAGAGATTGTCAGCCACGCCATGTGTAGGGCAAATGTCTTGGAGGTCCCTAAACCTCTGATGGTACTCGCTCAAACTCTCACCTCCCCTCTGCTGGATGGAGACTAAACTCTTCCTAGTTGTCCCTACCTTAGTTGCGTTCCAATACTTGTTTAAAAAGGCAGCGGACATCTCTCCCCATGTTGTGATAGTGTTATGGGACAAGCTATAGAACCAATTCTTTGCTGAATCTTCAAGAGACCAAGGAAATACTTTTAGTTTGGCCCTCTCTATCGATACTCCTATTGGTTTGAGAGTGTCACATTGGAGATAAAGGTTCCTCAAATGGTTATACGGATTCTCGTTTGAGTGGCCATGGAACTTGGTTAAGTTGGCTATGATATTTGTCTTGATAGACCAGTCATTAGCCATTGGGGGTAGATTAATACAGGAGTAGGTCACTCGTTCTGCCCCCCTATTTTGTTCCCTCATCGTCTGTTCTTGTTGGTTTTCCTCCATGATTGGTATTGGGTTTTCAGCTGGGCCTGGATTTTGGCCTAGACTGTTGCTGGAACTAGATTCTGTTTGTGTCCCTGAAAATTCACCGTTGAGTTTCCTCTTGAATTTCTTTCTGTTCTGTGCTTCAGTCCTCATAAGTTCTGGATTCAAAGGTAGCAAATCTTCCTTTGAGGACCTGGTCATCAACTGCAAAAGATAAAAATAAAAACAAAACTACAAAAACACCGTCAAAAGATCCCCGGCAACGGCGCCAAAATTTGATTGCGTGTCGAGGGCATCAAATTTAGTTGTATAAAATATACAAAATTAGGGGTAGGAATACAACTTATCACTCATCCACAAGGAACTTATAGATCTTGGTAAGAGGATCGTCCACAGAGATCTTTCGAGAAATTGTAGTTTCGACTCGACTTCCTCGTCACTGGAGTTGAGGGGTTTTGTTTCTGTAATTAAGATAAACAAAGCAATAAAAAAGAACAAGGTAAAAATTAAATAAAGAAACAATCTTAGGCAGAAGTGAATCTTAGCTAAGATTGGTGATTGAGATTGGTTGTGAACTGATGTGAGGTAAACTCCTGGTAAGGGCGAATTCGTGAGCGCATTCCTTGTTTAATCGATCATCGACCTTCATATTTTCTCCTTCTCTCTCATAACTCTGCTATAGATTGGGAGGAACTCCTTTCCAATCCTACTTTCCTCCTCTTGAAACCACTAGGCGGGAACTCCTTTTCCTAGTGATCCTAGCCAGTGGACAGCTTGCTGGTTAAAGGGTTTATCCAATTGGCTGCTGGCTTGAGGCACATGCGTTTTCTCAGTGGCGTAGGGAAAGACAGAGTCTAGGCCAAGCTACTCCCAATTAGGAGCCCTAGATCATTAGTCTGGTTAGGCCTATATTGCTCCAAGTCCACTAACTTCCACGAAGCTAGCTGCCTACTTGTGTCACTCCGGCTTCGGCTCGTCCCCTTCGTGACTGGCTACAAATTCATCATCTAGCCCAAAATTGATTAAGTCTTAGCCTAGACGGGAACCGGTTTGTTAAAACAGAACTTGAATCAATTACGAATGAGAGGATGTTAAGAACAGATCGGTCTGACGAATCACAAGTGCACTCACTCAACCCTTACCAAGAATTAAGTGTTTAGCTGCTAGACATAATAATTAAGAAAACCAAGAAATAATTGAAAAACATAAAACTTAATTAAATCTGTGATATTCAAATTGAATAACAACAGTGCAAAAGTGATTACAACCCAAAAGTTGGAAGAAGAAAGATGGAAGATCCCGTAATTGATAACCTTCCCTAACCTTTAACAAGGTTAGAGTCCCCCCCATCACGTTCCTTTCCAAATTCAAAACTTCAAAAAGATAAAAGATAGAGATAAATCTCCATTGTTCAAATTCGAAATAAAATAAAATAAAACTAGAAATAGATTTGTTTGTTCAAATAGAGGATAATCCCTAAAAGGATGCAATCTTGGATCACGACTAATCTTCTCTATCTATCTCCAGCTGTTAAATCCACACTTTTAGCTCAAAATTTCGTGACTCCTATCTCATCACGTTTCTTGTCAATCTTGTTAATCTTAGCTAAGATTGGTTTGTCTTAGCTAAGATTGGTCGTTTGTCTGATTTTTGCTCTAGAGATAGATTTTCTCTTATTTCCTCCAGCACAAATCCAGTTGTCATCCACACTCCAGCAATTGCGTTCCAAGACTCCTAGCTCTGCCCGTCTTTAGATCGGCAGTCTTAGGCAAGACTGCGCCCAAGATTGCTAGTTTGTGCTAAAAGCTGATATTTCCTTCATTTCCTTCAAAAGCAAATAGATTGACATGAAAGACACAATTTTCACCATAAACAAGGTAGTTTAAGATGGTAAAAATGCATGGAAATAGACGTCAATCAGTAATGAAACGGATATTGATTACAAGCTTTCTTACACTCTTATGATATTTTAAATATAAAACAACAAGTTCGGTAATATCGTACTTGCATAATCTAATACAGTACCGTACTGAACAAAATTAGGTCGATAATTCGTTATGCCATACAATAAAAAATTCAAAAAAAAATATCGATGAAACAAATTAAACTTCAGTACGATAATATGACAATTTCGGTCCGATTGGTATTTGCACAACTCTAGCTCAAATATATGTGTTGATACCCGAATTTTGACGCCATTTTTATTTAATTTTAGCATTTCTGTTATTTAGTTAATTTATAGTCATTTTCAGTTGATTTAATGTCGCTAGCATTCTTAGGTGTTTCGTTGCATTTTAGCATCATCGTTAGCATCGTCAGCTTTCGAAGTCGCATTTTTAATTTTTCGGCATGTATTTTCATTATTATCATCATTAATATTTTTAGCCTTAAAAATCATATTTTTGACTATCCGTCAGTCGTTTGCTAATTTTTTCTTCGTTTTAGGTCATCTCATGATTTTTAGGATTTTTTATGTTTTCGCACATTTTTTTATTATTTTATTATTTTATTTTTATTTTTATTTTTATTCGAGCTATTATTGAACCCGAGTAAGGTCACTCGGACAGCAACTTGGCTTTAAAATGTTTTCCATCAACTAGTTGCTAGATTTGTTTCTGCTCGCAACGGTCTACAGCGTTTCGTGTAATTTTCGGCGTAACGTCTTTATTTTTCCGTTCAAACGTTTCACGTTTTTGAACGCAAAAATAAACACGTTAAACGAAAAATTCTTGTCATTCGCTGTAGATGGTTAAACCCGTCGTATTTTTCTCTACGCGACGGTACCTTCGGCTCGGAAAGTCAGAACGTTTGGTCGCGGGAACCGGCTCGAGGCCATTTAAATCAGATGAAAGTCCATTTGATCATGGCCATTGATCTGGTCAACCAACGAAAGTCAACCAGATCAATGGCCCTTGATTTAATGTGCATAATGCACAGGCACAGTGCCGGAGAACCCACAGCCACGTCTTCGCCCGAGCCACCTGCTCCCATCACAGCCACGTCTTAGCCCGTAGCTCCCTAGCTCCGCCATCATCACGTCCAACCCCTCCTCCACGCGCAGCCCCTCCGTCCGGCCACCACGCGACCCTTTTGGCTATAAATAGCCGCGCTCCCTTCGTTCAAAAGGGTCCGGAATTTTGCAATAAAAACCACACTGCTCTCTCCCTATTTTCCGGTCCAATTCCTGCACTCTTGAACCCCACTCACGCACCCTCACTCCCGTGCCTCGCCGTCGTCCGCCGGTAGCCGCATCACTGTAAACATTCTTTCCCTTGTTTTCTTTTAAATTTTCGTTTAAAGCTTAGGTAATTAGTTAATCACCAAAACTTGCTGCAATCACTTTAGTTTCAACCTAATTTCACTATACTAACATCCGTTTGCATTATCATTGCTTAGATTAATTGTTTCGATAATTAATGTAAATGGGCACCTCTTCCTTTCCTTTAGAAATCCTACTGTTTTTGTTTCTATTTCTTGCTGTGATGGTTTGTTTGTGCTGCTGGGAGGGGGAGCTTTCATTCGGGTCAAGAACCAGGCGAATTGGTCGCCTGGTTCGCCAGCTCCGTCGCCGGCAGTAGCGCCGGCGATGGGAGGTTGAAGATGATGACTTGGGCCGCATGGCCCTTCGCGTGAGGAAATGAGAGAAAGGTGATGGGCTCGGCCTATCACCATTTAAAATAATTCCCTTGGGCCAGGAACTGTTCCTGGCCCATTTCTTCAAATTTCCAAGCTGGGCCCAGCCCATTTATATTTTTTTCGAGCCTTCGAGTCGTTATTTTTTTACGTAAAATGCTCGCATGCTTCGTATAATTGTTTTTCATGATACATGCTATTTTTCGTATGTTTTATACACGAATTGTTTAATTCACTTTTTTTTTCCGTAAAATACTCGTATGCTTCGTATGATTATTTGTCGTACTAACACTTTTAATTTTCTGTAATATCAACTGTTTATTTTCTGTAAATATCAACTGTTTAATTATTCGCACTTTAAATTTCAGCAATTTAAATTCAATACCGCCTACATGGTCGGTCGCAATATCAACTGTTTACTTTTCCGCACTTTAAATTTCAGCAATTTACTTTCAGCAATTTAAATTCAATACCGCCTATATGGTCGGTCGCATTTTAATTCTCGTAAATATTCAACTGCTTTAATTTTTCTCAAAACTGCTGGAAATCCTTCCGCAAATTATCAACTGTTTACTTTTCCGCACTTTAAATTTCAGCAATTTACTTTCAGCAATTTAAATTCAATACCGCCTACATGGTCGGTCGCATTTTAATTCTCGTAAATATTCAACTGCTTTAATTTTTCGCAAAACTGCTGGAAATCCTTCCGCAAATTATCAACTGTTTACTTTTCCGCACTTTAATTTTCCGCACTTTACTTTTCTGCACTTTACTTTTCCGCACTTTAAATTTCAGCAATTTACTTTCGGCAATTTAAATTCAATACCGCCTACATGGTCGGTCGCATTTTAATTCTCGTAAATATTCAACTGCTTTAATTTTTCGTAAACTGCTGGAAATTCTTCCGCAATTTATCAACTGTTTATTTTCCGCAATTTATCAACTGTTTATTTTCTGCAATCTATCAACTGTTATTTTTCTGAAAATATCAACAGTTTATTTTCTGCAAATATCCAACTGTTTATTCTCTGCATTATCAACCTGTTTTATTTTCTACACATCATCAAACTTTTTTATTCCCTGTAAATCGTCAACTACATTTAATTTTTCTTCCCTCAGCATTTAATTTTTCTGCACTAATCAAAACAGCATTTCATTTTCGCATGCGTAAAATTAATCATTTTTCGCATGCAATCAACCTCGCATTTAAATTCTCGTATGCGTAAAATCCATCATTTTTCGCATGCAATCAAAACAGCATTTCATTTTCGTATGCGTAAAATTAATCATTTTTCGCATGCAATCAATGTAGCCTTTAAATTCTCGCATGCAATCAAAACAACATTTCATTTTCGTATGCGTAAAATTAATCATTTTTCGCATGCAATCAACCTCGCATTTAAATTCTCGTATGCGTAAAATCCATCATTTTTCGCATGCAATCAAGACAGCATTTCATTTTCGTATGCATAAAATTAATCATTTTTCGCATGCAATCAACCTCGTGTTTAAATTCTCGTATGCTTAAAATCAATCATTTTTCGCATGCAAACAACCCAACGTTTAATTTTCGTATGCATAAAATCAATCATTTTTCGCATGCAATCAACGTAGCATTTAAATTCTCGCATGCTTAAAATCCATCATTTTTCGCATGCAAATCAATTCATCATTTAAATCTCGTATGCGTGAAATCCATCATTTTTCGCATACAATCAACTGTCATCATTTTTATCAAACTCAGCATCTCATTTTCGTATGCGTGAAATCCATCATTTCTCGTATGCAATCAACTGTCATTTAAATTTTTGCACTCTTAAAATTGCTTAGTTATTTCTCAAGCCATCACTAACACTCTCGTTTTGTAGGTTAATTTCAAGCTTCGCTCGAAAGTACGCCTCACAAGTCCCTTTTATTTATTCGATGCTTTTCGCAAATATCAACTGCATGCATGATATATAGAACTGCTAGAATTAAAATCAACCCACATGAACAACGTGTTTAAAGAGTTGCTTAAAATGCCATGTTCATATGATTTTAAATTCTCGCTTGTATTGACTGCATGTACATGGGGACTTTCGATCCCACTTCAGTTTTTCACTTTAAAATCAATCATTTAAATTGGTACTCTGTTAGCAATCCATGTTAGGATCACGTAGTAATTAAGTTAATCATGCATGACCCGATGATGAAAAAAGAGGGCGCTCATTCAGTCTTACGGAAAATTCAGTCCCATCACGATCATAATAAAGACTAAAGTGACGATTCCTCTGAGGGCCCCCTTTTTCAAAACGCATTTCTCAAACACCTTTTTAAACACCTCTCTCATCAACCGGTAACCGTTTTCAGATGTGTCTCGGGTGCCTAACACCTTCCCGAGACGATAACACGACCCCGAACCTTTGTCTGGGGTCCAGACCCCTTTTTTTGTGCCTTTAGTTTTTTTACTTATTATATTTCCTATGCCATGACGATTAGGGTTCCCTAAGCCTAGCAACCAAATTAGGGTGGCGACTTCATTGCATGCTGCGAGGCGTCCTTTTACGCCGAGCATCTGAAGGTCTCAAATTTCGTTGCACACTCGCGAATTTTTTTAAATTTTCGAGGCGCGACAGTTTGGCGACTTCACTGGGGATCTAGGGTCGGAGCCGGTTTTATCTTTTTAGAGAGGTGTTTTGTTTGTTTATTTATTTGCTTTGATCAATTGCTGGTCTGTTTATTTATTTTCTTTACCAATTGTCATATGCATTTCATAGCGCCCTACACCCAGGGGACAATTACCAAAATAGGAGGGTAGTCGTGACACCCTAGGACACATGTCCTAGGTAGTGTTCACCAATCCCAACTCGGATGAACCCCTAAAGCCAGTCGAAAGGTTATACGATTTCGCAAGGAATCGGGCGACTGGACGACACTTTAGGGACCTTTTCATGGTATCATCCGGGAACCATTCAAGCCAGTTAGAAATGTCGGAATCAGAGCCCCAGCACATGCATCATGATTATACCTGTTTGTCGTGGCTCTATTTGTCTTGTTGGCATATTGACATGATTTTTCTGTTATACGAACTGTAAATTTCTTACACGTACCGGTTACTTTGCATTTAAAATTTTATTTTTGTCCCATAAGACCCATTTTGCTCATTCAACATGACGGCACCTACACTACTTTCATTTAATATTTTTGGGGGACGAAGTTTCGACGATCAGGCCGCACAAGGGGATCTGTTGGAACGTGGGTTCGCCCCTGACATCACCACTAAGATCAAAGTAGAAGTCGTGGACTTTGACTTAACTAGGATTCGGATGTTGAGAAATGAGCTGACTGAAGACGAAGAGACACAGTTTGAGGGTATTTATGGAAAGCTACTGACCCTAGTCGACGTAAAGACTGATTGGGGTTGCATCCGGGCAGCCCTAAAATTCTGGGATCCCTATTATCGGTGCTTCTCTTTCGACAAAGAGGTAGACTTGACCCCTACGCTAGAGGAGTACTCAGCTCTGATGTGCTTCACCTCTCCTATATCGGCCATATACCAGAATGTTCGACTCGACTCCTCAAGTGTCAAAATAAGGCTCGATAAGCTGTTAGGAATCACTACTCGTGTCAGAGAGGGGGACTACTTCTGGTGCTGGTCAGATATTGAGGCACGCTTTCGATTGTCCAACGGAAAGAAACGCCTAAGGATTCTGGCTTTCGCCATTGTAGGATTTGTCCTCTTTCCGAAAATGAGGAATGCCATCGACTCTGCAGCAGCCAACATCTTTTATGAGATGGAAACAAATGCCATCAATCCTACAACAGCCATTCTAGCCGAGACCTTTCGCTCCTTGGACTCTTGTCGAAGGAAAGGGAAAGGGAGACTTACATGTTGCACCCAGTTGTTGACAGTATGGTTGGTCAGCCACTTCAAACAGATTCCTGATCAGACCCTTTTCTTCGCAAGTTACATAAGGTCATGTCCTCTTCTCAGGGTTATCAATGCAATGACCACGGATAGATGGGAAATGGAAAATAAGGATGTCTGGATCAACCGATTCATAAATCTCTCAGAAGAAGACTTCAGTTGGCACGCCAAGTGGCTGCAGACTTCCAATCCCATCGTCTGCTGCGGACACTTACCTTGGGTTCCTTTGATCGGAGCATGGGGATGCGTTCACTATTGTCCGGCCCTCGTCCTCAGACAGTTTCGCATCACCCAAATCATTCCAGTAACTTTTGGCATGACGAAATCAGACCTGCCACACGCTGGAGAAGATCAGAACATTCAGCTGTACGCCCATGACTGGGCCCACCCTTTCTGCCTCAAAGGGCACGGCATCTCTGCAACCACAATACCAGAATATCCACAGTGGAGGTCGAGACGAGTTAATGGTAATGTCTTACCTCGCCCAGAAAATCAAAAACCGATGGAAGAAGAAGGGGAATCGCAAGTGAGCGAAGGAATGGATGTCATGGCTTACGCTCAAGTGGTAGAACAGATGCTAGCAGCACAAGAAGAACGAGATCTGATGGTAGAGGAAAGGGATATGGCCCAAGCTCGTCAATGTGGCTTAGAGGTCCAGATGAATGAACTGGACAAGCAGCACAAGGATTTCATCCGCGTACAAACAGTACAAAAGAATGTGGCCCTCAGGCCTTTAAGGAACGCTTGAGCAGTGAAACCCGCAAAAGAGAAGCATCAAGTGCCATAATTGAAGACAGGGATTCAACGATAAGGGTTTTGACTACTCGCGCAGACTTGGGAGAAAGGAACAACCAAGTACTGCAAAGCCGAATTACCGCCTTAGAGGCTGAGTTAGAGATGAAGAAATGGGAGTTGGCTTCGATGGAGTACCTTTGGTAGCAGGACTCAGACGCCCAGGAATGACACCTTCAGGGAAAGGCTCGGAGATCGGCCCATCTGTTCTTTTTAGCTAGGACCCCTAATTTCATCTATCCTAGCCATTTTTGATGAATTTAGGAAGTTGGCAAGTTTACCATATTTTGTAAACGCTTTTTAATAAAGTCATACTCTTTCGGATATTTATTAAATCGACTCATCTTTTCCATATCAACTATCCCTCCAATTAAAAAAAAAAAAAAAAAAAATTCCCCCCGGGGTAAAACACAATCATCTCACCGAAATTCCGAAAAATCAGAACAAGTATTCAAAACATCCGAGTATCACTCACTCATGCCCATGTCTTCCTAGTTTATCACAAAAACTCCAAAGATTGTCGTCTCTCCCCTCGGTTGAGTTTACCAGGCATTAGACATTACATCGTCAAGAGTATAGCGTAAAAGAGACCTTCCTAGCATGGCGGCATTGGTTACCCCTGCTGATTTGGGCTTCGCCGTTAGCATCTCAGATTTGCTTCATATCGGGGGAATGTATAGAGGCTTCCTTCGTATCTTGTCAACCACTGGGATTCCTCGCCTCACCGACCTCCTTGAAAATATCAAATGAAAGTGTGGCCGGAAAACGAATGAGCAAATGTGGAGGCCTCGGGATTGCATATCACCTGTATATCCTCACTTGTATTTACTTTTTCTGTGTTTTTCCCTTTTTCAGGTTCACGATAGCTCCTCGAAAGCAAGCTACTCCGCACAGGCTCCCCCTAACTAGACTTCAAAAACGAAAAATGACTGAACTGGCCAAGACCAACGAAGCACTAATGGCTAGAATCGCAGAATTAGAGGAGCAAGTTAAGATCACTACAGAAAGAGCCACTAGGGCCGAAAAAGGGAAGAGATGAAGCTGTCGCCGAAGTACCACCGGGTTTTGATCTCCCTCAAACAAAAGGACCTCACTCTTCGCTCACCGTCGCAGGACCTTCCGTACTCCCGCCACTTTCTGGTCCCCCGGGCCATTGGAGATGGGATAATCCCTTCACAGTACCCATCACTGCAAATCCTACAGCTAAGACGGGTGAAGAGATCTCCCAGTCGCTTCAGCACCTTTCAATCAACCCTGCCGTGGACCCCAGCAAGAGCCAAGCCCACCTGGAGGCTTTGTATCTCCCTCCTATTCCTCCGAGCACAGTTCCTGGACCTGTGGGAACTCAGCTCCTCACTTTCAACCCAGCACAACCTCAGTTCTCATCAGAACCAATGCTGCCCTTCGGTTCTAACCCCATCGGGGCCGAGAAACCGAAAAGTGACAGACTGAATCTTCTCGAGGAGAGACTCAGAGCAATCGAATGGGCCGATCCATTCGATCCCACAGGTCCTGCCGACATGTGCATGGTCCCCGGGATCGTCATACCTCCAAAGTACAAGATCCCGGACTTCGAAAAATATACTGGGGTAGAATGCCCGAAAACCCACCTCAGAGCATACTGCAACAAGATGGCAGAGATGATCCACAACGAACCGTTGTTGATCCATTTATTCCGAGAAAGCTTGACCAAACACGCCCTAACTTGGTATATGGGGCTAGTCAGAGCCAGGATCAGGACGTGGAGAGACCTGTCCGATGCCTTCTACCGACAATACAAATTCAACATGGAGGTGGCTCCTGACCGCGCCGACCTGCAAAATCTGGAAAAGAAAATCGGCGAGTCCGTGAAGACCTATGCGCAAAGATGGAGAGAGTTGGCTTCGAGAATCTCTCCACCCTTAAGCGACAAGGAACTCTTGTTGATTTTCTTGCACACCTTCAAAGCTCCCTACTACACCTACATGATCTCGAACCCCTCAAACAGCTTCTCCGACATGGTCCTAATTGCCGAAAGAGTCGAGCAAGGGATTAAGTCTGGGCGAATCACGCATCCAACACCAGAGTCTGTACCAAAGAAAGCATCAGTCGTGAAAAGGGACGTCGGATTTGTCGCTCCCCAAGTTAATCAGGGGCAGCCGTTTCCGCCACCACCGCCTTATTTGGTACCACCGCCGTATCAGCTGGCATCACTATATACCCACCTCCTTTCCTTTTAATTCACCACCAATCGCTAATATCCTACCTCAAAATCCTACTCATTTCCCACCACCTCCAGTGCAAACATCACAACCTATGCAACCCAAACCATATAACCCACCAAAAGACCCAAATAACCAAAACACGACCAACAATCGGTGGAACCGAGAGCCTCCACCTCCTCTCCCTCTCCCTGCAGGAGAAATCTACAAACATCTCCTGGCGGCCGGACAGATCGTACCGGTTCTGGCTCAGCCTCAATTGCCTCTTTACCCAAAGTGGTATGATCACAACGCAAGATGCGAATATCACGCTGGAGCCCCAGGTCACACTCTGGAAAATTGCTTCGCATTCAAGGCAAAGGTCCATCACTTGATCAAAAGTAGATGGGTATCTTTCGAAGGATTAGCAAAAGGACCCAACACATCCACCAACCCTCTTCCCAATCATTCCCAAGGAAAGGGAGGGGTGAATGCCATCTCGGCAGGAGAAAGCAACGACCATTTATCTTCCGCATCGAGTTGGCCACAAGAACAACTTTTCCAGGCCTTAGCTCGAGAGGGATATGTGCTATACTCAGGGGGGCAATCCGAGTCACTGCATGTACTGCAAGGGAAGCGACGGTCACAAGATCCGAAGCTGCAAGTCGTTCGCATAAAAGGTGAGACAACTCTCGAGTCTCGGGGTAATACAAACCCAGAAAGTGACCCCTGGGGAAGGATCCATCAACACGATCGGAGATGGATTTCCTATCCCGCGTAACGCCAATGGAACCCCGCTCCAAATGGTCCAGAAGAAAAGATCGACTTCATCGTGCAAGCGGTTCTCCGCGCGCCTCGACGAAGGTGACCGCGAGATTGACACCTTGGGCCAACCTTCCGGGAAGTTCGATTACCTCGTCAGGTATTCGGCACCACCTTCCTATTCTAGCACAGTGCCCTTACTACCTTCTTGGGAATCCTCAGACTCCGAGTCATACCCTTCACCGATATGGTCGCTTCCTCCGTTTCCTTTGAAAGAGATCTACGCAAGCCTTTTGGCAGGCGGGCAGATTACACCATCCCCACTCTCGCCTCAATCCCTTCCTTACCCTAGCTGGTATGATCCAAAGGATAGCTGCGAATATCACGCCGGAACCCGAGGACACTCATTGGAAAACTGCTACGACTTTAGAGAGAAGGTCGAGCACCTAACTAAAGAAGGACGAATCTCGTCCAAAGGTTTGACAAGGGGTCCTGATATGACAACCAGTCCTCTACCGCACCATAATCCTGGGATGAGCGACATTTCTTCCATTGGAATTGACCTTTCTCACCTGTCGATGGGGGAAGTACCCAATGAAGAATTGTTCTTCGCATTAGCCAACAACGCTTATTTGCCATTCCCAGGGAATAGTCAGGCCCAATGCCTATTCTGCCAAGGGGAAAGCAAGCATGACATCCAGGATTGCAGACTTTTTCGGCAAAAAGTCAAGCAACTCGCAACATTCGGGATCATTCAAACCAAAGGGGAAACCCAAGGAGCCATCAACGCCATCGAGGACAATCCACCAGCACCTTACTCCTTCGAATATGTGGCCCAGGCAGGGGAGGCAGCCACGATCCCACGCAAAGTAGTATTCACATTAGCTGTGAATACTCCCAGCCGGGACTTACACGCGGTCCCATTCAACTACGGATACACGGTGGTCACCACCCCTCCTGCAGTCGCACCAACAACACTCGCTATCGGCGAAGCCTCTCATATCGGGGGCATGACCCGCACTGGAAGATGTTACATTTCGGAGGAAGTAGAAAAGCAACGACAAGCTAAAGGGAAAGACCCTGTGATCCGCGAAGAGACGATAGAGGAGGCGCAAGGTTTGAGCAAACCTGTAACTGAGGACGAGACAACCGAGTTCCTCAAGATCATGAAACAGAGCGAGTTCAGCATCATCGAACAGCTAAAGAAAACCCCAGCTCGTATCTCCATCATGGAGCTGATCCTCACTTCAGAGGCGCATCGCCAAGCTCTCTTAAAAGTCTTGAAACAAGCTTTCGTGACTAAGGATATCACCACAGAAGGGGTGGAAAACCTTGTCGGAAGGATCCAAGCCTTAAGCAGCATTTCCTTCTCGGAAGAAGAGATCGACCCCTCGGGAAGAGATCACAACAAGGCCCTATACATCACGGTGGAATGTAAGGGACACGTCATAGCAAAGGCCCTAATCGACAATGGGTCCGCACTTAATGTCATGCCCAGGCATGTCCTTGAACAGCTGCCGATCGATTCCTCCCTCATAAAACCTAGCGGAATGATGGCTAGGGCTTTCGATGGCACCACTTGAGAGATCATCGGGAATATTGAGTTGGATATGGTCATCGGGCCTCACCCTTTCATCTTGACATTCCAGATCATGGAAATCCAACCCGCTTATAGCATGCTTCTAGGACGGCCTTGGATCCATTCAGCGGGAGCCGTCCCCTCTTCCCTGCATCAGTGCCTCAAATACGTCAAAGACAATGCCCTTGTCACAATAAAGGCAGAAGAAGCCTTGATTTTGGCCAAGCATGCATCCGTGCCTTACATCGAAACTGCCGAAACCTTGGAGAGTTCCTTCCAAGCCTTTGAAATCGTCAACGCGGGTTGGATTGAGGAGGGATCCCCCGTTTGCGAAGCCTCAAAATCTGGGGTAGCCGAAACAACCACTAAGTCAACACTAGAGGGAAGCTTCCAATTAGGAAAACGGCTCGGGGCCGAGTTACAAGGATCGAAAGGCTGGGCGCCTCCGAAGAGCTTTGGAGATCGATTTGGGTTAGGGTACCAACCCAGCAAGGCCGATTTCACCAGGATCGCCCAAGAAAAGAAAGAAAAGCAGCTGGCTAAGCTATTTGGACGTTCTGCGCCAGAGGGCAAAATGCCGATTCCCCATATCCGAACCACGTTCCCCTTCGCCGCTGAAACCATCAATGAAAATCCAATCAGGGTATCAGACCTCCGTATCTGCATTCTAGGAGAAGAAGGATCGTCGCCTGGTTCAGTCATTTTCGTTAAGAAGTCAGGGGAGTCTGTGGGCAACTGGACCATCACCATGCTTCCGGATGTCTCTCCGTAAATTTCTCATTTTGAAAAATATATATATGTTTTTGGCACGTTTTCTTACGAAAACATTTTTGTAGGGACTCCAGTTCCCTTTTGTTAAAAATCAATATATATGCAAATTTTCATTTTACGCATCTTTTTTTTTTCGCATTTTTAATTTCAGGATGAGTGTTAGTTTGGATTGTCTTGATAAAACCTATGTCTTTACTGGCGAAGAAATCATCGCTACGACCGAAGACAAGGCCGAAGTCTCCGACGAACTGACCCGTTTACTAGAAAGTTCAGAAAAGGAAATAACCCCTCATCAGGAGGAATTGGACGAAGTAAACTTGGGGGCAAGCAATGAGAATCAAAAACTGGTCAAGATCGGAACTACCCTGGATACGACTCAGAGAGAAAGGTTGATTTCTCTCCTCAAGGACTACTCCGATGTATTCGCGTGGTCATACGCCGACATGCCAGGTCTTGATCCCGAGATAGTTGAGCACCGTATTCCGTTAAAACCTGAGTTTAAGCCTGTCAAGCAAAAACTTCGGAGGATGCATCCAGACATCCTTCTGAAAATCAAAGAAGAAGTTACCAAGCAACTAGACGCGGGTTTTTTGAGAGTTGCGGAGTACCCAGAATGGATCGCCAACATAGTGCCAGTGCCTAAGAAAGATGGGAAGGTTCGCATGTGCGTGGACTTTCGGGATCTCAATCGAGCTAGCCCTAAAGACGACTTCCCTCTTCCCCATATTGACATCTTGGTAGATAGTGCCGCCAGAAATGACATGTTCTCTTTCATGGACGGATTCTCGGGGTACAATCAGATCAAGATGGCACCCGAGGACAGTGAAAAGACGACCTTCATCACGCCCTGGGGAACCTTCTGCTACAAAGTGATGCCCTTCGGATTGAAGAACGCCAGAGCCACGTACCAACGTGCGGTCGTCACCCTTTTCCACGACATGATGCATAAAGAATTGGAAATATATGTCGACGACATGATAGCCAAATCTCGCGGCACACAAGATCATGTGGACATCCTGAGGAAGGTGTTCGAAAGGTTGAGGCAATTTCGGCTACGGCTAAACCCAGCTAAGTGTACCTTCGGAGTGACTTCTGGGAAGTTGTTGGGATTCATCGTTAGCAACAAAGGCATAGAAGTGGATCCTGATAAGATAAAAGCAATTCAGGAGCTACCCACTCCCAGCACCGAAACGGAAGTACGAAGCTTTTTAGGGCGCATCAACTACATCGCTCGCTTTATCAGCCAGCTAACACTTACCTGCGAGCCGATGTTCAAAATGTTAAGGAAACACGGAGATGCAGAATGGGACGAAGACTGCCAGAAAGCCTTCGAGAAAATCAAGACATATCTGCAAAGCCCACCGGTACTAGTTCCCCCGACGCCAGGATGGCCCTTGCTCATGTACATGACAGTCACGGCTAGCGCCATGGGTTGCGTTTTGGGACAGCACGACGTGTCTGGAAGGCGTGAACAAGCCATCTACTACCTCAGCAAAAAATTCAACGAGTGCGAGATGCGCTACTCCATGTTAGAACGAACTTGTTGCGCCCTAGCATGGTGCGCCCGAAGGCTCCGGCAGTACATGTTGTATCACACGACATGGCTAATTTCTCGCATGGATCCCTTGAAATACATCTTTGAAAAGCCGTACCTGTCAAGTCGCATTTGTAGATGGCAAGTCTTATTAGCTGAGCACGAGATCATCTATGTAACCCGTAAAGCGGTTAAAGCAAGCGCCCTCGCCGATCACTTAGCTGATCATGCCTCGGACGAGTATGAGTCGATGAGCTTCGACTTCCCTGATGAGGACATCATAATGATTGAAGATGAGATCACAGAAGATCTCCGAGAAGACGATTGGTGGACCATGTTCTTCGACGGTGCGGTGAACCTCTCGGGCAAGGGAGTGGGAGCCGTGGTCATAGCCCCAGATGGCCGGCAATTCCCTATAGCATGCAAATTGAACTTCCCATGCACCAATAATGTCGCCGAGTATGAGGCGTGCATCAGCAGTCTGACAGCAGCCCTCGACTTAAAAGTAAAGAAGCTCCGAATCTTCGGCGATTCAGCACTCGTTATCTACCAAGCCCAGGATCTATGGCAGACACGGGATTCCAAGCTCATCCCTTATCAAAGACTACTCACCCAACTCACCCGGGAATTCGAGGAAACCGAATTCGACCGAGTCGATAGAGAAAAGAATCGCTTCGCAGACGCATTAGCCACATTGGCATCAATGTTCAAATTAGGGTGTGGAGTAATGCTGCAGCCTTTGAGGGTAGAAGTAAAGGAAAATCCGGCGTGTTGCGTAGCCTTAAAAGAAGAACCTGACGGCAAGCCGTGGTTCTATGACTTAGTACAGTTCATTAGAAACCGGGAGTACCCACCGGGGGCAAGCCGGGTTATCAAAAAGACCCTCCAGCGCTTAGCACTAGACTTCTACCTCGACGGCGAATTTCTATATAAAAGGAGAGCGGACGGAACTTTGCTTCGTTGCGTCACCATGGCCGAGGCAAAGAGAATCATAGCAGAGATCCACGAAGGGGTCTGTTCCACACACGCAAGTGGGCATATGATGGCCAGACAAATAATGAGGCAAGGGTATTTTTGGCTCACCCTCGAACGAGATTGCATCAGCTACTTCCGGAAGTGCCACAAATGTCAAATCTACGCGGACCATCTCCATGGCCCTCCCGCCCCTCTCTTCAGCATGACATCACCTTGGCCTTTTGCGATGTGGGGAATCAACATCATCGGCCAAATTCATCCAACAGCCTCTAATGGCCATCGCTTCATCCTCGTAGCAATCGACTACTTCACCAAATGGGTAGAGGCCACCTCTTACTCCAACATCACTCAGAAAATGACCATGCGATTCATTGAGAGAAATATCATTTGCCGTCACGGAGTCCCAGAGACCATCATCACGGATAACGGCACCAATCTCAACGGAAGAATGATCGACGATCTTTGCCAACGTTGGAAGGTGAAGCACCGGAACTCGTCACCATATCGACCAAAGATGAATGGCACAGTCGAAGCAGCAAACAAGAACCTGAAGAGGATCATCCAAAAGATGGTGATCACGCACAAAGATTGGCATGACATGCTTCCCTTCGCACTACATGCTTACCAGATAGCAACCCGTACATCCACAGGGGCAACACCCTACTCATTAGTTTACGGCATGGAAGCCGTAATTCCCCTTGAGGTAGAAATCCCTTCTCTCATAATCCTGGCAGAATCTGAAGTAGAAGAATCAGATTGGGCGAAAGTGAGGTACGAGCAGCTGAACCTCCTTCCTGAAAAGCGTTTGGCCGCTATCTACCATGCGCAATTATATCAACAAAGAATGGTCAACGCTTATAACAAGAAAGTGCGACCTCGCAAGTTCGAGGCTGGGGATTTAGTGCTAAAGAAAATTCTCCTTCATCAGGAGGCCAGTCAAGGAAAGTGGGCCCCAAGGTACGAAGGCCCGTATCTGGTCAAAAGTGCATTCTCAGGGGGTGCCCTAATGCTAACCAACATGGATGGAGACGATCTCCTGAGGCCGGTAAATGCTGATGCAGTCAGGAGATACTTCGCCTAAAGCATAGCGAACAGAGCGTTCGGTCAGACCCAAGGCATAGGGTTTTATCATGACAATCTAGTACAAACATTTGTCCTGAAATTAATAAAACAAGTCTTTTTTTTTCTTCAGAAAATGCATTATTTTAAAATTTTGTTATCCTTTTCCTTAACTTGTGAGATGACAAAGGAGGCATGGCATGGATGGCTTCCCAGGAGTAGCTCGAGACGTAAGACGTGCCACTTAGACTAACGCCATTAATCAATTTTAAGTTTTGCAGGGACGTAAGGTCTCAAACTTCATCTGGTCATCATGAGGAGACCAGGGAGCTCCCGCTCGTAGCAGCTGATTGAAGCGCCGCAGTAGGCCCCCTTCAAGAGCGAATCAAGAAAGATTTTAAACCATCACCATCTAAAGTGAAATTTCTGTTCCTCGCAGTGCTGCCAGCACAACCGGCATCGCAGACAACCGGCATCAAAGGACTGAATGCTGGACCAAAGTCACAAAGGTCATTTCACGTCAACAGAGCTGTCAGAACAGTAACATACGTCGGCTCCCATCTCCGCTCACCTATTCGGAGGGACTCACCACAAACACCGTGGTCGCCCGGCGCACCCTTGCAGGCAACAACTCCAGGAAAAAGCCCGACAAAAAGCCATCGTCCTAGGACCACCACCAACATCCTTAAGGCGGTCTTGTTGTTCAAGAGGTTTCCCAACGTCCGCACCACAATTAACACGGTGAAGGTCAACCCTTTAGTTGAGGACGGCCAGGCTGCCCGCATCACCCAACCCGAGGCAGGAGCTGCGACAAAGCATCTAAAAGCAAAGCCATCATCAACCGACATCCGATGCCAGTCACGGTGCAGTGACCCACGGATGGCCAGTCTAAAAGGGAGAGCTCAAAAACTTACCCATCGCATTACTTTTGCTGAAAATTGTCTTGCATTTACTCCTCATTTGTCATCACTTTGTCTGTTTCAGGAACTGGGTTACCCCCATTTGTTGCCTGCATAAGAACGGTAAGCATATGCCTTTGCAGCCCCGCTGCACATTTTGGAGACAGAGGGTTTTCCCCTTTATCCCCAAGCAATCAAGAAGCCAATCAACGTAGATCCAGCCGAGACTGGTAAGCGAACGGACAAAATACGGATCTCGTCCTCACTACGGCGCAGATCGGCGGTTCCCGCAAAGCAGCTGAAAAAGAAACCAATCAGCACATCAAAGCAAAGCGTCCCAGAACCGGGACCATGTCATAGGCACCCTCGAAAAGCCGAGTTAAAAGAAGGGAGAATCCCTGAACTTAGCTCATTTTCGTTTTCAGATTAATTTCCCTTCCTGTTGTCCCCTCTACATCTCACTGGGACGGGAAGCATCTCGCTGTCATCCGCATGGAGCTGGTGGAAGACGCCCGCGCAGCCCCGCTGCGCGGTTCAGGGGAGTCCCTCTTTCTTCCCCCTTTATTTAAATTCGTTTTTATTCCTGCTCGCTTTGTTAGCTTTGAGTCGAGTACGGTCGTCTGGCCCACTGGGGGGCAACCTTAGGTTCTTGTTAGAACGTTGCAAATAAGTCGTCCCCCACATTCTAGCAATCAAACATCCAGCAATCAAACATCCAGGAATCAAACATCCAGCAATCCAACATCCAACAATCAAACTTTAGCAATCAAACATCTAGCAATCCAACCCTCTAGCAATTAAATCACCAATCAATCAAAAATCAAAAATCAATCAAAAATCCCTCTTTAGCCCGGCTCAAACAAAAGCATACTACTTTCATAAGCATTTTCATGCATAGCATAGGATAGGAATATTTAATCCCTCTGATAACTCCAGCATCTATCCAAATTACGTGCCATGCATGATATTACCTGTTTGCTCTTATATCCGCGGTTCGCTCCGACATAAGCAGTCACAAACAAATCCCGGTAAGCATCTTTGAGCCATCGCGCCTTATCCTTCATGAGTGTAAGAGCCTGACTAGGTACTAGTTGAGTTCGCATAATATCCAGGGTACATGCGCCATTAGACATGGGATAGCTATAACGTGACATGGGACTTTTACGATTTTCTCCACTTTTTTAATTTTTCCCTCTTTCCACCATATATGTCATCACTCCCCAAACCGTCCATATCACTCACACCCCGGAAACCAAAGGGCAGTTTCAGCTAAAATTGCCAGCCGGAAGTAAAAGCACGCCAAGTTCAAGTTCACGATGAAGGAGACGGAAAAAGTCACCAGGAGATCGCTAAGGACTATCACCGAAGAGGCAGCAACGACAAAGGCCGAGGCCTCCAGACAAAAGGGGAAGGGATCAAGACAAAGGTTGTGCTTGCTCTGCACTGTTGCATTTCAAATCAAATCAAAAAAAGAAGAAAGAAAAAAAAAAAAAAGAAGAAAAAGAGAAAAAAAAAAAAAAAAAAGAAAAGAGAGGAAAAGAAAAGAAAAAAGAAAAAAAAGAAGAAAAAGAGAGAAAAAGAAAAAAGAAGAAGAAGAGAGAAATGCTCAGAGACATTCGAAGACTACAAACAATCGAAGAGCCAAAGCAAGCATAGCCCGGGGACAACTCAATTCGAGAAAATCTCGAAGACAACTTTCCCCAGTGAACTCGAGTAGAAAAGCCCAAGGCCAACTCGAGAAATCTCAAAGTATCCTTCCCTAGTAAAGTCAAGCAAAAGAGGCCCAACGCCAACTCAAGAAACCTCAAAGCAAGCATCACTAGTAAAGACCCGAGAAGAAAGGGGCCCCACGCCAACTCAAGTAGTGAGTCTCAAAAAGAACAGTGACGACACTCCCCAATGAGGACTCAAGAAAAGGGCCCCAGGCCGAACAAAAAGCACCCCCCAGCAAGGATCCCAGAGCTCACGCACTCTGTCAAGCAAGCATCCTCAGCGAAAAGCGAAAAGGCTCACGTACCTCGCCCTCATCAGCAAAGCATCAGTCATCAAAAACCTTCCAGCAAAGCAACCTTTTTCAAAACAAACTCATTTCCGGACGTTTCATGTCCTTTCATTCTTTTCCGTAAAAGTCCCATCGATTATTAGAATGCCCATGCATGTGCATCTTCATTTGAAGTATATTCACTCGGATTGACATTGCGAACTGTAAATTATGTATCATGTTAGTTGCATCTTTATGAGTGTAAAACACTTAGCCTTGTTTCAGAGCGTGAGTGCAAACACTAATATCAGGTGAGGACTGCTTACGGCTGCAAATCGTGGGAAAGTCTTGTCCTTGGGGTCGTTACCTCCTGAGCAGGACGCAGACGCATTCTAGGTTCGTATCAAGGCCGTTGGCGATAACTTTCTTCTCCTCCCAGAGTGACATCATAGTTTAGTCTTTAGCATTAGCATCTCTTCCTCCCAAAGCGACAACATTTAGCATTCTTCTCCTCCAGAGCGACAACATTTAGCATTCTCCTCCTCCCAGAGCGACAGCATTTAGCATTCTCCTCCTCCCAGAGCGACAACATTTAGCATTCTCCTCCTCCTAGAGCGACAACATTTAGCATTCTCCTCCTCCCAGAGCGACAGCATTTAGCATTCTTCTCCTCCCAGAGCGACAGCACTTAGCATTCTTCTCCTCCCAGAGTGACTTTAGTTTAATTTCCGCATCTCGCGCCTTCTCCTACGGGAATCGGCGTTGTTTAAATTTTCTGCCTTAGCATTCTTCTCCTCCCAGAGCGACAACACTTAGCATTCTTCTCCTCCCAGAGCGACCTTAGTTTAATTTCCGCATCTCGCGCTTTCTCTTACGGGAATTGACAGCATTTAGTTTTCAGCGTAGCATTTCTTCTCGTCCCAGAGTGACAGCATTTAGTTTCAGCATTAGCATTTCTTCTCCTCCCAGAGCGACTTTAGTTTAATTTCCGGATCTCGCGCCTTCTCCTACGGGAATCGGCGTTGTTTAAATTTTCTGCCTTAGCATTCTTCTCCTCCCAAAGCGACAGCACTTAGCATTCTTCTCCTCCCAGAGCGACCTTAGTTTAATTTCCGCATCTCGCGCTTTCTCTTACGGGAATTGACAGCATTTAGTTTTCAGCGTAGCATTTCTTCTCCTCCCAGAGTGACAGCATTTAGTTTTAGCATTAGCATTTCTTCTCCTCCCAGAGTGACAGCATTTAGTTTCAGCATTAGCATTTCTGCTCCTCCCAGAGTGACAGCATTTAGTTTCCAGCGTAGCATTTCTCCTCCTCCTAGAGTGACAGCATTTAGTTTCTAGCGTAGCATTTCTTCTCCTCCCAGAGTGATAGCATAGCGTAGTTCTACCTTTTTCAACCTTAGCATTTCTTCCCCTCCCAGAGCAACATCATTCATACAATTCTACATTTCTGCATAATTATTTTCCTCCTCCTAGAGTGACATCATTAGGACAAATCATTCATACTTCTGCGAATCGCGCACTATCTTCCGAAGCAACATCAGTCACATGTCAAGTGATCATCCCCCCAGTGGGGCTGTCGTTTACATTTTCGTAAAATTACTTTCCGTCCCCGGTAGAGTAGTTGTCATTTACATTCCCTGCAACTTATGCGCCTCTCAATACCCGAGCAGATCTAAGTTTACGTCTTTGCAGGATCAACAACCTATCTCCTCCCAGAGTGACGTCAAGCAAGCACCTGGTATCCCCAGTAACAGCATCAATCAATCTCCTCCTCCCAGAGCGACATCAAGCAACTACCTCCTCCCAGAGCGACCTCATCACTGTAAGTTTGAGGTAAGACCTGCCGTGTCGCCAAAATTCGGATATCTAGGGGCAACTGTCTTTACTGCTTATCAAATACTTCGATAAGACAGTAAAGAGGGGGCAACTGTTGATACCCGAATTTTGACGCCATTTTTATTTAATTTTAGCATTTCTATTATTTAGTTAATTTACAGTCATTTTCAGTTGATTTAATGTCGCTAGCATTCTTAGGTGTTTCGTTGCATTTTAGCATCATCGTTAGCATCGTCAGCTTTCGAAGTCGCATTTTTAATTTTTCGGCATGTATTTTCATTATTATCATCATTAATATTTTTAGCCTTAAAAATCATATTTTTGACTATCCGTCAGTCGTTTGCTAATTTTTCTTCGTTTTAGGTCATCTCATGATTTTTAGGATTTTTTATGTTTTCGCACATTTTTTTAATATTTTATTATTTTATTTTTATTTTTATTTTTATTCGAGCTATTATTGAACCCGAGTAAGGTCACTCGGACAGCAACTTGGCTTTAAAATGTTTTCCATCAACTAGTTGCTAGATTTTTTTCTGCTCGCAACGGTCTACAGCGTTTCGTGTAATTTTCGGCGTAACGTCTTTATTTTTCCGTTCAAACGTTTCACGTTTTTGAACTCAAAAATAAACACGTTAAACGAAAAATTCTCGTCATTCGCTGTAGACGGTTAAACCCGTCGTATTTTTCTCTACGCGACGGTACCTTCGGCTCAGAAAGTCAGAACGTTTGGTCGCGGGAACCGGCTCGAGGCCATTTAAATCAGATGAAAGTCCATTTGATCATGGCCATTGATCTGGTCAACCAACGAAAGTCAACCAGATCAATGGCCCTTGATTTAATGTGCATAATGCACATGCACAGTGCCGGAGAACCCACAGCCACGTCTTCGCTCGAGCCACCTGCTCCCATCACAGCCACGTCTTAGCCCGTAGCTCCTTAGCTCCGCCATCATCACGTCCAACCCCTCCTCCACGCGCAGCCCCTCCGTCCGGCCACCACGCGACCCTTTTGGCTATAAATAGCCGCGCTCCCTTCATTCAAAAGGGTCCGGAATTTTGCAATAAAAACCACACTGCTCTCTCCCTATTTTCCGGTCCAATTCCTGCACTCTTGAACCCCACTCACGCACCCTCACTCCCGTGCCTCGCCGTCGTCCGCCGGTAGCCGCATCACTGTAAACATTCTTTCCCTTGTTTTCTTTTAAATTTTCATTTAAAGCTTAGGTAATTAGTTAATCACCAAAACTTGCTGCAATCACTTTAGTTTCAACCTAATTTCACTATACTAACATCCGTTTGCATTATCATTGCTTAGATTAATTGTTTCGATAATTAATGTAAATGGGCACCTCTTCCTTTCCTTTAGAAATCCTACTGTTTTTGTTTCTATTTCTTGCTGTGATGGTTTGTTTGTGCTGCTGGGAGGGGGAGCTTTCATTCGGGTCAAGAACCAGGCGAATTGGTCTCCTGGTTCGCCAGCTCCGTCGCCGGCAGTGGCGCCGGCGATGGGAGGTTGAAGATGATGACTTGGGCCGCATGGCCCTTCGCGTGAGGAAATGAGAGAAAGGTGATGGGCTCGGCCTATCACCATTTAAAATAATTCCCTTGGGCCAGGAACTGTTCCTGGCCCATTTCTTCAAATTTCCAAGCTGGGCCCAGCCCATTTATATTTTTTTCGAGCCTTCGAGTCGTTATTTTTTTACGTAAAATGCTCGCATGCTTCGTATAATTGTTTTTCATGATACGTGCTATTTTTCGTATGTTTTATACACGAATTGTTTAATTCACTTTTTTTTCGTAAAATACTCGTATGCTTCGTATGATTATTTGTCGTACTAACACTTTTAATTTTCTGTAATATCAACTGTTTATTTTCTGTAAATATCAATTGTTTAATTATTCGCACTTTAAATTTCAGCAATTTAAATTCAATACCGCCTACATGGTCGGTCGCAATATCAACTGTTTACTTTTCCGCACTTTAAATTTCAGCAATTTACTTTCAGCAATTTAAATTCAATACCGCCTATATGGTCGGTCGCATTTTAATTCTCGTAAATATTCAACTGCTTTAATTTTTCGCAAAACTGCTGGAAATCCTTCCGCAAATTATCAACTGTTTACTTTTCCGCACTTTAAATTTCAGCAATTTACTTTCAGCAATTTAAATTCAATACCGCCTACATGGTCGGTCGCATTTTAATTCTCGTAAATATTCAACTGCTTTAATTTTTCGCAAAACTGCTGGAAATCCTTCCGCAAATTATCAACTGTTTACTTTTCCGCACTTTAATTTTCCGCACTTTACTTTTCTGCACTTTACTTTTCCGCACTTTAAATTTCAGCAATTTACTTTCGGCAATTTAAATTCAATACCGCCTACATGGTCGGTCGCATTTTAATTCTCGTAAATATTCAACTGCTTTAATTTTTCGCAAACTGCTGGAAATTCTTCCGCAATTTATCAACTGTTTATTTTCCGCAATTTATCAACTGTTTATTTTCTGCAATCTATCAACTGTTATTTTTCTGAAAATATCAACAGTTTATTTTCTGCAAATATCCAACTGTTTATTCTCTACATTATCAACCTGTTTTATTTTCTGCACATCATCAAACTTTTTTATTCCCTGTAAATCGTCAACTACATTTAATTTTTCTTCCCTCAGCATTTAATTTTTCTGCACTAATCAAAACAGCATTTCATTTTCGCATGCGTAAAATTAATCATTTTTCGCATGCAATCAACCTCGCATTTAAATTCTCGTATGCGTAAAATCCATCATTTTTCGCATGCAATCAAAACAGCATTTCATTTTCGTATGCGTAAAATTAATCATTTTTCGCATGCAATCAATGTAGCCTTTAAATTCTCGCATGCAATCAAAACAACATTTCATTTTCGTATGCGTAAAATTAATCAATTTTCGCATGCAATCAACCTCGCATTTAAATTCTCGTATGCGTAAAATCCATCATTTTTCGCATGCAATCAAGACAGCATTTCATTTTCGTATGCATAAAATTAATCATTTTTCGCATGCAATCAACCTCGCGTTTAAATTCTCGTATGCTTAAAATCAATCATTTTTCGCATGCAAACAACCCAACGTTTAATTTTCGTATGCATAAAATCAATCATTTTTCGCATGCAATCAACGTAGCATTTAAATTCTCGCATGCTTAAAATCCATCATTTTTCGCATGCAAATCAATTCAGCATTTAAATCTCGTATGCGTGAAATCCATCATTTTTCGCATACAATCAACTGTCATCATTTTTATCAAACTCAGCATCTCATTTTCGTATGCGTGAAATCCATCATTTCTCGTATGCAATCAACTGTCATTTAAATTTTTGCACTCTTAAAATTGCTTAGTTATTTCTCAAGCCATCACTAACACTCTCGTTTTGTAGGTTAATTTCAAGCTTCGCTCGAAAGTACGCCTCACAAGTCCCTTTTATTTATTCGATGCTTTTCGCAAATATCAACTGCATGCATGATATATAGAACTGCTAGAATTAAAATCAACCCACATGAACAACGTGTTTAAAGAGTTGCTTAAAATGCCATGTTCATATGATTTTAAATTCTCGCTTGTATTGACTGCATGTACATGGGGACTTTCGATCCCACTTCAGTTTTTCACTTTAAAATCAATCATTTAAATTGGTACTCTGTTAGCAATCCATGTTAGGATCACGTAGTAATTAAGTTAATCATGCATGGCCCGATGATGAAAAAAGAGGGCGCTCATTCAGTCTTACGGAAAATTCAGTCCCATCACGATCATAATAAAGACTAAAGTGACGATTCCTCTAAGGGCCCCCTTTTTCAAAACGCATTTCTCAAACACCTTTTTAAACACCTCTCTCATCAACCGGTAACCGTTTTCGGATGTGTCTCGGGTGCCTAACACCTTCCCGAGACGATAACACGACCCCGAACCTTTGTCTGGGGTCCAGACCCCTTTTTTTGTGCCTTTAGTTTTTTACTTATTATATTTCCTATGCCATGACGATTAGGGTTCCCTAAGCCTAGCAACCAAATTAGGGTGGCGACTTCATTGCATGCTGCGAGGCGTCCTTTTACGCCGAGCATCTGAAGATCTCAAATTTCGTTGCACACTCGCGAATTTTTTTAAATTTTCGAGGCGCGACAATATGCCACCAGTATATTCCGCTTTCCTTTTCGAAATTTCAACACTCCCCCCTTTTGGTCAACGCCACCAAAAAAAAACCTACCCTACGGCGCCGTTTGAGTTTTCCTTTATTAATTTACTACAACCTTAAAATAGGCATAAACATTTTTTTTAGTAACCAGTAACTTAGTTATTTGTGAATTTTCACTAATTATTCTCTTCATTATATTAATTAATTTACTTGATAAATCTAAAATTAACATGAATTAGACTTTGTAAATTATGGAAAAGAAAAAATTATAATTAAAAAATATCAACTAACATCTTAATCGTTATAAATAAAACAATTAATTTCAAACAAATTCTTTTACCAAAATTGATAACTATAAAAATTCGTTTTTTTTGTTGAAATCGGAGTAGTATTTGTTATTACAACGCAACTTGTGTTGTGTACATTGCGGTGGACCTATGAAATTCACCCTGCATGTGCACCAGATGCTACATCCCCCCAATAAAAGTAGCTTCACCGGATGCTACTCTTCTAAACCCTACATGTGCACAACATCATAACGAATAAGCTCCTAAAGGAAAGGAACAAACGCATTCCCCATGGGGATTGCAAGCAATTCAAGTCATACACAACATTGGAAAGCACTAACAAGGTTCAAAACAACAAGCATAAACAGGACAACCGCCATAAAAGGCACCACCGTTGAGAAAATAAAGTAAAACTCAAATTTTGGTAACGCAAATACATCGATCTGTCAATTAGACAGAACCCAAACACAATTTTTATGTTTCCAGAAATTTCAGTTATCTAATTGTCCAGCAAATGCTAACCATATAATATTTATTGAATGTCAAGTAGAAGAGAGGTGAGCGAGTGTGTACCCTTTCTTTCTTCTCGCCCAAGCTTGATTTTGAAACCAGAGTGAGTAACGAGTGTTTGACGAAACTCCTAGCAAGAAGACCAAAGAAGAAGAAAAAGGGAAAAAAGGACGGATCGATATACCAAGAAGGAAACGATGGGCGAATGGGTGGTAGGATTTTTTTGACGGGGTGGCCGGGGAGGAGCTTGCGGTGGTGAGGAAGAGTGTTGCGGTTAGGACAAAGGTAAGTTGGTGAATTGATGGTGTCGGTTATTAGAAAATATTAAAAAATATAGATTTTTTTTTAAAATTAAATAATATGATAAAAAAATTAAATAATAAACGGACGGACGAGAATCCATCGGGTTTGTCCCGTCTGTCCGTATATATAGCGGGACGAGTTTGACTCCGTCCATTTATTAAATTGGACAAAAAAAATTATCCAAATTTCGTTTAAATTTGAACGGATGGGTCGGACATATGGACGGTGTCCATATTGCCACCCCTACTATGAATCCTATGGTTAATTGCTTATTGGATTAAGGGGAAAAAGAAAAACAAGCAAGTCAAATTAAAAGGCGTAAAGGATTCGATCCAACCGCAACATGTTAGGAAAAGCATTTGAGTCAAATAAGGGTCTGCTTAATTAGTCATATGCAAAAATACAAAATAGTTAGTAGACTTTTCTTGTGGAGAATGCGTTCTCATTTGAAGTATTTTTTTTTTATTATTATTTTTTTCTGAGATATGAAATTGAAGTCTTTGGTTGACTAAGGGTCTTTCCATCAGGCCTGTCCCGCTTGGTGTATGACGGTGACCCGACCCATTATCTACCACTTGGTTCCTTTTTTTCACTCTCTTTTCCTGAACGGGTTAGCCCTACTAGGTTTCACTTTCACCTTTCAAACTCATCTGTTAAACACAAATACGTATGAGATGATCTCAAACTTTCTTAATCATTTTAGTTCCTTTCTTCACAAAATTATTTAGTTTCCATGTGAAATGATATTATTCGTTTTGAATTTCAACTCACACCTCAACATCAACTCCTTCTTTTTTAATTTAAAAAAAAAGTTATCATTCATACCTAGTTTTAGGCTATTTAACTGAGAAATTTTCAAAATACACTGCCTAATAGAATGCCGATCACCTCCTATGGTGCACGTCAATCTACACTACGCACATAGGCACCGGCGGCTCGTCGCACCGATACTACTAGACCCTCAATTAGTCTATCAAACATTAGTAAGTGTTGTTGTAAGTTGCAACACAATTATTTGCTTTATTTGTGGTAGTAGTAGATAGATGAATTGATATTGGACTTGTCTCGTTGGACTAATTAATGGAAAGAAAAAAATCACCACTTATATAATGTCAATAAGTTTTTAAGAGAAAAAAATAACGGTATAGTAGGAGAAGCGTGGAATGGGCCAGTTCTCCATCACCATTTAAATTAGTACTTCCTCCAATATTAATAGTTCTTTTTAAGTTTAATCATACAGATTAAAATAATTATTGATTTCAGTTACAAATATACTCCACTAATTATCTCTTTTCACTATATTAATTATTTCACTTTAAATTAACCAATAAAAAATTAATTTATTTTAAATTGATTGGGTTAGACTTTATAACTTATAGAGGAAAAAAACTATATATAATTAAAAAATATCAACTAACCTTCTAGAAATTATAAATACTACAATTAATTACAAACAATTTTTTTGGCCGAAATGAACAACTATAAAAAATCGGAGGGAGTAATGAAAATTAACTTTATTAATTTATTTTTAACTGTGACAACTATTAATTAATAAGTGATGTAAAAGCATTATTTCTTTTATAAAACCATCCACTAATTAAATCATTATATTAAATACCGATTATTCCAAACTCGAACATCAATCACTTAAAATTTTTTTTTTTTAAATTAACCTTTTTACTATTAGGAATTGATAAAACAATCGAGTTCCACAGGGCACAATCCGTCCCAATATTTAGACTGTCCTAACACAAAAGCTCTTCTTGCTAGAGCATGAGTGACTAGATTAGCAGTCCTTCTGACATGAACGAATTCGCAGGAACCAAAACAAAGTGCAAGCCGATTAATGTCAGATGCAATCACTTCCAAACTTGAGAAGGTATGGGATCTAGTGAGGATAACTTGAATCAATTCAAGGCAATCTGACTGAACTTGGATCCGAGCAAAACCACGTTCATTGGCCATTTGCAACGCTCTTTTGATAGATAATCCTTCCGTCACTACCAGCTCCATCCGAAACTAATCACAGTCACATACCGAAAAAATACATCTGCCTTTTGTATCCCGGGAAATGATTCCTAAACCTGTCTAGGTAGGGCCTACCGCCGCATCCGAATTAAAACAAATAACCCCTACTCCAGGGCGACTCCAATCGGTCACAAAGTCTTGTGTAGTAGAATCATGCTCCTCGACAATTCTCCCATTAACCACCCTGTACTCTCCCAGCAGTCGTGCACCACGGAACAAGACCTCCTATGTAGACAGCGACACTGAATTGAAAACTCGGTCATTTTTGGAGTTCCAAATTGCCCACATAATAGAAACCACCTCTTCCATCACTGCGGCCGAGGTTATGGTCTTTAGATTGCCCAACCATCCATGGAGCGTTTCAATGGGTGAAAATGAGCAATGAGCCAAAACGTGACTCGCCCTCTAGATATTGACCGACACCGCACAGTGCAAGAAAAGGTGATCAACCATCTCTTTCGCAGATTCTCCTTCGTCGGTAGGCCATTATGGACTAGCCTCCAGGTGAATATCTTAAACTTTGGTGGGACCTGGAGCTTCCATAAATAGGCCTGCCAGAAATCTTTTGCTGCCTACTGCCCGCCACCAGCCAAATCCTACAGAAGTTTATAGTATCCACTTTTCACCGAATATTTCCCTGTGATCGTATAGCGCCAGACAATTCTATCTGGAGGACGAAAACAATTGACCGGCATCGCTAGGATGGCATCACTCTCTTTAGGTAAAAAAATCTCTCGAACTAATGACAGCTTCCAACTTCCCAACCCATACTCCATAAGCTCACTAACCTTCGCATCTGCCTGCAGTCGTGAGATTGGGGACTGAGCTACCTAGATAAGGAACACGGTATCCAAGGACCTCCCTAAATGCGTATTTGTTCGCCATTCCCCACCCGCGAAATACACCCTTTCACAAGAGCATCCCGGCCAGCCATAAAGCTCCTCCAAACATATCTTGGACGAGATCCCAATGTAGCATCCAAAAAGCTCCTTGATGGAAAATATTTAGCTTTTAATACCCTAGCCAGAAGGGAATTTGGATAGTGTATAATCCGCCAACCCTACTTGGCTAACACAGCAAGGTTAAACTCCCTTAACTTGCGAAATCCCAAACCTTCTTCTTGTTTTGATTTGCATAACACATCCAAGGAGATCCAACTGACCTTGCGGTGGTCATCACTCCCTTGATACGATCCTAGTTGCGTAGGATGCGTAGCACGTATTTGTTGATCTAGTTCTAGGCCTAGATTTCGATTGCGGAAGATAAACTCAACAAGTACGAGCTTAGATCTGAAGACAAACTGTGTCAATCAACCTAATCGATTTCAAGTGAGGTTCTTGACTCGATCCCTCGACCTATATTCAACCTGTGAATATCAACCTTGGGCGACGACTCAATAGGATGAACTTTCGGGTTTTACTTGCTATCCTAATCGAGTGTTCGGACTCAATGAGGGATAAGGTTCATGAAGAAAAATTGGAGAAAATTCTCTCTGAATTTTAATTGAAAAGATAACGTAGTCTTACAATGAAAAAGGTGGCTCCTTTAAATAAGAAGCCCTAAATCCTTACAATAGAAGTCCTTCTAATTGAACTTCTAATTAATTAATTAAACTAATTATAAATAAATCCAAACTAATTTAATTAATAACTAATTAAAATTGGAAAGTTGGAAATTTCCAAAACAGACGCAAAATAGGGTCTCGTTGGCGTGATCACGCCAAGGGATGGTGTGATCATGGGATCATATCCCTCGACTCGTCTCTCACCTCTGTTTTGGGCGTGATCACGCTAAGGGTAGGCGTGATCACGTGATCGCTGAGCCTAAGTCTCTATTTTAGGCGTGATCACGCCATCGCCAAGCTTCAGTCCGTGCACGCTAAGACTAGGAGTGATCACGTCATCTCCAGTCTGGACCATGAGAAGCGTCACAAGGCACGGGCTTCTCTCGCGTAGCATAGCTTCTTCGATGAGTGTCTCGTACTGTAATTCCTTGTAGATGAGTTGTGAAAGTCATGCTTGCAACTCATTGTTCCTCGCACAAGTCATTGGTCCAGTAGGTGGCAAAGGTACTCCTGGATTCGCATCAATATTGCCTCATCGCATGCTCCATCTCCTCACAGACATCGTACGATATCTCAAAGTAGCTCATTAGATACGTGGGAATCACCTGCGCAACCGTCTTAAGTAACACTTCCTTCCTTGCATGGGATAACATTTTCTCTGTCCATCCACTCTGGCGTTTACAAAGGCGATCACAAACATTACTGAACAGAACCTTCTTAGAGCGTCTAAACCCAGCCGGGAGACCAAGATACTTCGAATGATGGCTCACCACCGTCACACCAAGTCTGTGCTGAATTGCGCCCCTAACATCACCACCCACGTTGGTACTGAACACCACTTCCGACTTATCCCAGATTGATCTTTTAGCCCGACACTTCATCATATTTAGCCAAAATACATGCTATAGCATTAGCTTCATTCACAACCCTCGTAAAAATCAGACTGTCATTAGCATAAAATAAATGGCTCACTGAGGGCCCTCCCGACTCACTGAAATACCATAGAGAAGTTGACGCTGATTTGCCTCATGTAGCATAGTTGATAATCCTTCTGTACATAGGAAAAAAAGGTAAGGGGAAAGAGGCCCCCCCTGCCTGAGCTACAAGGACAGAATACGATACCGTTGAGATGCATCGTATAACAAGGTTCACCCATCCATTATCAAAACCTAACTTACCTAAGATTTGACTGAGATAGTTCCACTCCACCCTATTATAAGCTTTACTCATATCAAGCTTGAGGCTCATCCATCCTCTACCTCTTGTGCAATGCAAGCATTATTAGTAATCAATCTGTTTAGGACAAAGGCACTCTGGTTCTCCGAAATAATATCAAGAAGAAAGAGTTTCAATCTATTGGCTAAGACCTTTCTTACTAATTTAAAAATGACGTTGCATAGGCTAATGGGTCTAAAATTTGAACAATCTAAAGGGTTAGCGACCTTAGGAATCAAAGTAATGAAAGTATGATTCAAGTTTGAAGGATCAGCAACATGATTAAGGACATTAAGGACAATAGAGGAAACAGAGTCACCTACAAGACTCCAAATTTTTTGAAAGAAATGAGGGGGCATACCATCCGGACTAGGGGATTTTTTCGGTTTCATCTATTTTAGCGCTCTATGAACCTCCTCTTTGGTGTATGGGACCATAAGGTGTTCATTCACAGTGGTATGATCCCGGATTCACTTGAAGTGTGCACGGATCTAGTCCTCTTTGGGAGGTTGGAAGGTGACTTGATGATGGACGAAATGAAGAAGTTGATGGACGGAATAATAAAGTTGATGGATGAATTGGATGGAGGAAAGATGGAGTAATGTTGCAGCGGATTAAATGGATGAAAGGTAGAAGATGTATTTAGGAAATAACTATAAGGAACTTTCAATCACAAGTGATTGAAATGATCTCAATTTTATAAACCTAACCCTTTCACTCTTTAATCATGAAACTTACTAGGATTTGCAGAAATGATAGTGTTTTGGTTCTAAGAACCCTAAATTACCCTAAGCTACATGATATGCGTGTGTTTTCTAGATATTTTCTCTCTAATTTTGTATGTTTTCCCCTCCTTGATGCTACTAACTTGCTCTGTTTTTAATACTTTTTGCCAGATCTAGCCCTGGAGGAGAAAAAGACAGAAAGCACACGTTTTGGGATGGAATTGAGCAGCTGTGGAAGTCTCCCAGTCTTCATCGCGGCCTAGACGTATTTCCTCAGTCGAGCCCTAGATGCGCGCATCCGTGTCCAACCCTGGACTATCTGTGAAGCCGCACGTGCTTGCAATCTTCCTTAGAGCGCACGAAGAGAGACGCCAGCAAGATTCCTCTCTGATCCCTTTTGAGCGTCCTAGGAATATTCCTCCTGGGACATGCTACAGCCCAGCTGTCCCTTTCCTCCCATTTTGTCTTCTTCCCTTAGCTGGATTTGTCTTCTAGTTAGCTTAGGGTTGTATATAAATAGTAACTTTAGGATTTTTAGGGTAAGCAACATTGGTAGGAGGTAGAAATCAGCATACTTTCTATTTTTCAGTCTTCTTTGGGATTTGTTCCTCCATCTTCAAGCTGTAGCCGCCGGACAGCCTTACTCTTTCACCGGAGCCTTTTAGCTCCGGCTGGTATTTAATAGCTTTCTTCCCATTTTCTTGTTTTCCTTTTATGCTTACTATCAAATCCATTTATATTTATGTTATTATGAGTATGAGTAACTAGATCTTCTTGTCTTAGCAAAGGTTTTTCCAGGGGTTGCAAGGGTAGTTGTGAAGCCTTAATGTTCTTCATAAACTCTTATGCGTGTATTTAATAATCTCTTGCCACTTTACTGTCATATTGCACTGGATCTATAGAAGCCTGATCAACTGCTGTAATTTCCTTTGTAATTACTGCCATTTCTTTAGAATCAGTAGGCACCTAGCCCGGAGTCATCAGGTTGCTGGTCCAATCCGGCTAGGGCTGGAGGTTAACTAGGGTGGATCTGACAACGTCTTGCCCTAGACGTGTCTTCCTCCACTTCATGGGCCTCTAGATCTCCCAATAAACGAACCTTGGGGAAGGACGGAGTGTCAAGGTCTCTCCCATAAGCGTACCTTGGGCGAGACTTCTCTTACGAAGGTAGACAGGAGGCCTAAGCGTACCTGGCCTCTATAGCACGTCTGCACAGTGAGAGTGGAATATCCTTGAGCTGATGACCAACTAGGCCTAGACGCAACCCACGGAATCACTTTGCTAAGACTCTTGTGATACTGCTTTATTGCCTTTAGATAATTTTTACTTTATTTAGTTCACTTGTTAGCTTTAGTATCCAAATCTCGTTGGTTAATTTCATTAGCCAGCCCAAACCCCCCAAGTGTTACTTGTTACTGTTTAGACCTGGACATACACTATGAACATAATATTACCATTAATCCCTGTGGTTCGACTCTGATTTGCCCTATACACATTTATTGTGCATTTTGCTAGCAGAAAATATTACTTTTGAGTGACAATCAAATTTTGGCGCCGTTGCTGGGGATTAATGATTCTAATATTTTGTTTTTCCTTGTATGACCAGGAGATCTACTTTAGATCTACTACCTTACTATCCAGAGCTCACTAGGATAGAAAGAGAACTCCGAAGGCAAGCTAGAGGATCATCTCTTTTCCGGAGTAGAGCTCCTATCCCTCTTCTCGACAGAGACCTTTCAGATCTTAATACTCTTCAAAGCCTGTTTCAGGAAGAAATTGCATCTTTACCTCAAGCCCTCGACAGTGTTGAGTATATCCAGCTCCCGACATCTGAAATGGAAGATCCACCACCACCTCTTCCTGGAGGAAATGAGGACGTAGTTCCTCCTGTTGCTCAGACCATTAATGATCTTAATGCCGCCCCAGAAGCGCCCAGCAACTGCATCGATTGGCCTGAAGTACCTCACGACTGGACACTCAAGTCCGCTGTCATGCACCATCTCCCTATTTTCTGAGGTGCTACCAAGGAAAATCCTCATCGCCATCTTCAACAGCTCCATTCTATTTGCGAGGCAATGAAACCTACCAACGTCAGCATCGAGCAGGCCAAGCTCCGAGCTTTTATGTGGTCACTCAAAGATTTAGCCCTCGACTGGTTTTATGATCTCCCTCCTCGTTCGATTCACTCATGGGCTGAGATGACTAAAGCCTTCACGGATAAGTACTACCCTGCATCCAGGGCAATGGTGACAGTCAAGCAACTTGTACCTATTCTTCAGAAAGAAGACGAGACCCTTGACCAGTACTATGAACGCTTCAAGCGTATGCAAGCCTTGTGTCCCTCTCATAACCTGACCGAGCACGGTCTTATTCAGTACTTCGCCGAAGGACTGAGACCCCATGATAAAGCCTTGTTGCATGCAGCCGCTAATGGATCCCTTAGTGCTCTCACTCCCGCTGCCGCCAAGGCCATAATTGAGCTCATGGCAAAAAATGCCATTCTATTGGGAGGGGCAAGTAGTGACCAGAGTGCTCAGGTAGCCGCTATGCAAGGGCAACTGACTTCTATCCAGGGCATGCTACATACCATGACGTCTCAACAGCCGATCCAGGTCAAGGCATGCCAAATTTGCAATTACACGGATCACCCCACGGATGCTTGTCCTCATATCCATGACAAGATCCAAGTGAATGCCGCTGGTTATTACAATTCACCCCCTGGCCAGAACTACAACCAGGGCTGGAAACAACCAAGCCCAGAGTGGGTACCCAGCCCTCAACAGCCAAACTCTAATCAACAGCAACATCCTTATGGAAACCACCCCCTCCTCCCAACATGCAGTACTTTAAACCTCGACCACCGTACCCTAACCAGCAATACCAACCCTCACCATAAATAAATCAACCTTTTCCTTCACCTCCACCACCCGAAGATTGCACTAAATACAAAGACATCATCACGGAAATGCAAAAGCAGATGGTACCAAGGCAACCGAAATGAAAGAATTAAAGAACAGAGGCAGGCTCCCTGGACAAACCGAAGCAAACCCCAAGCACAAGGCTTGCGCTGTCACTCTCCGCAGTGGGCGTGAATTACCATCCAGAGTTAGTCCAGATCTCAACGCCGAACAGACAGTCGAGCCCGGGATTAAGCCAAGAAAAAATGAGACGATTCCAGATGTCATGATTGACAGAATACGATCTCCTAGAGGTTCTCTGAGGAATGACAAGAAGCCCCCAGAATTCACTCAAGAATATATTCATAAGACCCTTAAGCCTCCATTTCCCCAAAGGTTGGTCAAATCGAAAAAGGAGAAGGATGACCGAGAGATATTTGATATGTTCAGTAAGGTTCTTGTCAATATCCCTTTGATTCAAGCAATCAAAAATGTGCCCCGTTATGCCAAGTTCCTCAAAACTCTTTTTACCAATAAATGTCACTTGGCTGGGGTCAACAAGATAAGTGTGGGAGCAAATGCTACTGCCCATATCCAACAGAAATTGCCTCCGAAATGTAAAGATCAGGGTATGTTTGTTATCCCATGTAAGATTGGATCGATCAAACTTGAAAAAGCTATGTGCGATCTAGGCACTGACATAAACGTTATGCCTTTGACAGTTTATAACAGTCTAGGCCTGGGTCCATTGAAGGAAACCCGCCTTGTTATCCAGTTGGCCGACCGATCCATTGCCTACCCTGAAGGTATTCTAGAAGATGTCCTCGTGCAAGTAGGAGATTTTCTATACCCTGCTGATTTTTATGTTATTGCCATGGCTGAAGGAGAATCAACCAAGCCTTCGGATATTCTCCTTGGACGCCCGTTTCTTGCCACAGCGCATGCCAAGATTGATGTTCATGATGCATCGATTACTCTCAAATTTGATGGTGAGATCATCAAATTTAATATGATTGAAGCTATGCGACATCCTACTGATTTTGCCAGCATTAACTTCGTCGATGTTATTGACTCCTGTGTTGAGGATGTTTCCGATCCGGCCCTGGACAACCCCCTCCAACTTGCCCTCGAGAAAAGTATTACTTCGGAAGCACTCGAAGGGATTGCCGTCGCGCAAGTTACCACTCCAGAACTTCATTCTGTGGTCGCATCCCTTGATGCTCTACCTATTGATCATTCGACATCTCTAGCCCTCGCTCCCTATAGTGCTGAGCATGTCAAGCTTCCTTCTTCTATCATTCAAGCTCCCACCCTGGACCTGAAAGAACTACCTTCACACCTGAAGTATGCCTATCTTGGTGACAACAAGACCCTTCCAGTGATTGTCTCGAACAAATTAAGTGAGAAGGAAGAAACGGAATTGATCGATCTATTGAAAGAATACAAGCAAGCTATCGGCTGGACTATTGCCGATATCAAGGGCCTATCTCCAGCCCTGTGCACCCATCGAATCTATCTTGATGATACCAATAAAATAGTTCGTCAGCCTCAACGTCGGTTGAACCCTCCCATGATGGAAGTAGTGAAGAAAGAAGTGCTGAAATTATTAGATGCTGGTGTCATCTACCCCATATCTGATAGCCCCTGGGTCAGCCCTATCCAGGTCGTGCCAAAGAAATCTGGCATTACCATCAATCCAGGCCAAGATGGTGAATCCATCCCAATCCGAATCCAAAATAGCTGGAGAGTGTGTATTGACTATCGGCGTCTCAACGCCGCTACAAGAAAGGATCATTTCCCGCTTCCATTCATCGACCAGATGTTGGAACGTCTCGTGGGCAAGACACACTACTGCTGTCTAGACGGCTATTCCGGATTCCATCAGATTCTAGTTGCTCTGGAAGACCAGGAAAAGACCACCTTTACCTGCCCTTTGGTCTTTGTAACGCCCCCGCTACTTTTCAGCGCTGTATGATGAGTATCTTCTCAGGATTCGTCGAGGACGGTATCGAGGTCTTTATGGATGACTTCACGGTATATGGGAATTCTTTCCATGAATGCATCTCCAATTTGAGAAAAGTCTTGCGCCGATGTGTTGAGACCAGTCTAGTCCTGAACTTTGAAAAATGCCACTTCATGGTCGATCGAGGTCTCGTCCTTGGTCACATTGTATCCAGCAAGGGAATTGAAGTTAATAAGGCCAAAGTCGAGGTGATTGAATCCCTTCCATACCCATCCAGTGTGCGGGATATTCGCTCCTTCCTCGGACATGTTGGATTCTATCGACGCTTCATTAAGGACTTCTCCAAAATCTCCAGGCCCGTGTGCCGACTGCTGCAAAAAGACGTGGAGTTTCTATTCGATGAAGAATGCAAGGCTGTGTTTGATTTGCTGAAAAGCAAACTCACTTCTGCTCCTATCATTCGAGCCCCCGACTGGACCCTTCCATTTGAAATTATGTATGATGCAAGTAATCAGGCCCTGGGCGCTGTTTTGGGTCAGAAGAAAGACAAAGAAACCTATGTTATCTATTACGCGTCTAAACTTCTGGATCCAGCCCAACAGAACTACACCACTACCAAAAAAGAGCTCCTGGCAGTTGTCTATGCCCTGGTCAAGTTCCGCCAATATCTCATTGGGACTCATGTTATAGTGTATTCTGATCATTCTACTCTCCGGTGCATGTTGACCAAGGCTGATGCCAAGCCACGTCTCATAAGATGGATCCTCTTGCTCAAGAATTTTATATTTTAATCAAGGACAAGAAAGGATGCGAGAATCTTGTGGCCGACCATCTCAGCAGGCTTCCAGCCCAAGACGACAATTCCAAGGAACCCATCCGAGACACCTTCCCGGATGAGTACCTTTGTCTAGCCCAAGTTGTTCAGTATCCATGGTTCTCAGATATAGCTAACTTTTGTGCCACTGGATCGTTTCCAGCAGATGCTTCAGCTTCAGAGCGAACTCGCATTCAGAAGCAGTCCAAGTATTACATATGGGATAACCCATATCTTTGGAAGCATTGTTCAGACCAGATTGTTAGGCGGTGTGTTACACTTGATGAAGTGCCCTCGATCCTAAAATTCTGTCATTCCTCAACGGAAGGAGGCCACTTTGCAGCAAAGAAGACGGCCCTCAAGGTGTTAGAGGCGGGATTCTATTGGCCATCAATCTTTAAGGATAGCTACTTGTATTGTGCGTCCTGCCCTAGATGCCAGGTCACGGGTAATATAGGTGCACGGAACCAGATGCCCTTGACGAGCATTATCTCTTGCGAAATCTTTGATCAATGGGGCATCGACTTCATGGGCCCGTTCTCGAACTCCCATGGTAACACGTATATCCTCCTTGCTGTGGACTATGTCTCGAAATGGATTGAGGCCAAGGCCACTAGGACTGACGATTCCAAAGTGGTAGGTGAGTTCTTGCGCACCAATATCTTTAGCCGGTTCGGAGTCCCTAGAGCACTCATTAGCGACCACGACACTCATTTCTGTAACCGTGTTGTAGCATCTCTGTTGACCAGGTATGGAGTCACCCATCAGGTTTCTACAACTTACCACCCCCAGACGAATGGTCAGGCAGAGGTGTCTAACCGGGAGATTAAATCAATCTTGGAAAAGACGGTCAACCAGTCCCGAAAGGATTGGAGTCTGAAGCTAGACGATGCTCTTTGGGCATACCGTACTGCCTACAAGACCCCGATTGGGATGACCCCTTATCGCCTTGTCTATGGCAAGCCATGCCACTTGCCTGTCGAGATTGAACACAAAGCGTTTTGGGCAATTTGCAAGGTTAACATGGATCTAGGCCAGGCCGGGCAGCAACGCCGCTTACAAATTCAAGAGCTCGAGGAGCTCAGAAGCGATGCCTATGAGAATGCCCTGATTTACAAGAGTAAGACCAAGGACTACCATGATAAGATGCTGACACCAAAGTTTTTCGAAATTGGACAGAAAGTTCTACTCTACAACTCCCGTTTGAGGCTCTTCGCGGGCAAGCTGAAATCCAAATGGACTGGTCCCTACCTAGTCACTACTATTTTTGATCATGGTGCTGTCGAGATCCAGAGCATGGATACAGGAGTTCTATTCAAGGTCAATGGCCACAGGCTCAAGCCCTACTACGAAGGATTTCGTCCCTTCACC
Source organism: Viola odorata (assembly GCA_963691705.1). NCBI lineage: Eukaryota > Viridiplantae > Streptophyta > Magnoliopsida > Malpighiales > Violaceae > Viola > Viola odorata. The sequence continues at coordinate 25,462,642 of OY829544.1, read as the reverse complement.
ATCGACAAGATGGGGTTGGAGGATCCTCCCATCTCGCCCTAGACTCCGTTGAGAACGTCCAGGCCTGGACGTCAATGCCAAGGCCAACTCAACGGGTATTCCACATGCCGTTCCCCTCTCTTTCCCTTCTCTTTATTCTCTTGCCCTAAACATGCATTTAATTCCTTACCTGATTGTTTATCTTATGTCCACGCATGCGCTCTCTTTTAATTAATGAGGATTTGATTTGTTTCTCTTTTTACCACGCATGTAATTACTTTCCTTGTTCCTTTCCCATGTTTATCCCTTTGTTTCCCTCTTTTTTGTCTTCTTGCGCATTTGAAATTTGAACCCACTTACCTTTTTGTAGGAGGACGCTGACAAGGGGCACGCTACACCAAACCCCAGCGCGCCAGGTCCATGCCATGTCAGACGTGGATCGCGTCTGACAGCGTAATTCTCTCCATCCGTCTCTATCTCTTCCTATCTCTTTCCCTTCCCAACACCTTGTCAGCCTCACTTTTCTCACATTTACCTTTCACCCAAAATGACTCATCATCCCTACCACCTCCTTCTTCTCCTTTTTCACCTCACCACCAACCTTTCACCATGGTAAGAGTGAAGAAGATGGCCCACAGAAACACCTCGGGCTCCTGCCCCAACTCTCCACCTCGTAGCCCCGTGGCTTCTTCTTACTCCACTACCCATAGTGAAAACCCATCTCATCCACTTTCTCCCACTTTACCTCCGCCTACTGTTTCCACTTCACCACCTCGGGCCACCGACTTCGCCACCGTTGATTCCTCTGAAAAGGAGCCCGACACCACCACTGCCGTTCCTCAACTTTCACCCATGACCAGATCCGGCAAATCCAGGGCTCCAATGCGTAACCCCGCCACCAAAAGCTCTCGTCCAAAGAAAGCCAAGGCCTCTCCTGCGGCCAAGCGTGAACTGACGGTGTCGGAGGTTCTGAAAGAGGTTCTCATCTCTGGATCCGATGGAGAAGCTGAATCCCCTGGTTCTGAGGTTCCCCGGAGCTTGGAGAGGAGAAGGACGCCATGGATGTCAGTGGCGATGAAAGAGAAGAAGGAGATGACGTCGAGGGCGCCAGCGAAGAGGCAACCGAGTCTGGACCAGCTGAGCCAGCCCCTGAGCCCAAATCCACGGCGAAAGCTCCACCAGCGTCGGAAGATGAATCCACTCTGACCACCCAGAAGCGTAAGGCACCACCATCCAGCAAAGGGAGAACCAAGGTCTCGACCCCGTCCTCCGGGTCCACCCCTCGACCCTCTCAGGTGACTTCTGCCCCTTCTGCTAGTTGGGTTATATTTAATGACAAGCCGTCTTTTGACAGGTTGGCTGTGTTGCTTTCGAAAGGCGTGCACCCGGATATGGGTTTTCTTGAAAAGATGCATGTAGGGTCGAAAATTAAGGAGTATGTTGCCAATATAGGGTGGGAAGCGCTGTTCTTCCTCGAGCACCCGAATTTTGTTGAGCTCTCCCTAGAGTTCTTTACTTCGTTTTGGACTGTCTCTGAGCATTTTAAGCCCAGGGGCAAGTCTGCCCCTGATTTATCTGCCCCGAACGTTATTAGTTTTAGGTTGATGGACAAATGGCTCCCCATGTCTATTGATGCATTCAACTATGCTTTGGGTTTTGTTACTGCTTCTGATTTAAGATCTGATACATATACATCTGCTTTAACAAATTATCTTGATGACTTTGATGGTAATTCGGCGTTTCGGGAGCTAACTGGCAATTCCCATGCCAATTTTAGCCCGAAATCGGCCAAAGCTCATGAATTCGGTGATCCTTGCCTGCGCATCTTGCACCGATATCTGGCCCTTACCTTCGCAGGTAAGCATACTTCTTCAGGCCAGCTGTCGTTGCAAGAATTGTTCTTTTTATGGTGTATGTATAAAAAACGTAGAGTTAACCTAGGCTTTTGGGTTGCCACCACTGTCACTGGCATTCAAAAAAATAGTCGAGGCCCCGCCTTTGGTTCTCTTATCACTCTGCTTGCCATTACATTGCGTGGTCTCGATCTTGATAAGCATAACTCTTTAACCCCTACCCCGGCCACGCTTCTGGACCTCAGAACTCTTGACTGGATGGGGCACCTTTGTCTCTCACGCAAAGTTTTGACTTTCAGTACAGTTTGCACCAGCCAGAGAGAACAGATTTATGGAGCAAAGCACGGTGGAAAGTTTATTTGGCCTTCAGAAGCGTGATCTTCTACTCAGCCCCCTCCAGACCCAGCTAGTAGCTCCCGCCCGGCAGAGACTCCAGCCCCCGCTGTCACTCCTATGACCATCAATGCTCCAACCCTTGAACGGCTCCTCCACGCAATCCTTACCGAACTCCGTGGTCTGACTACTGAAGTCGCGCGCCGCAATCTCCCACCCCATTAACCCCGCCCTGAACAATCGTTTCACCCTAGTGGAGGGTTTTAAATTTCTGTTTTGTACTTTTCTTTATATTTGAACTGCTGTGTTTGTGTGCCCTTCTCACATTGAGGACAATGTGAAGCTTAAGTGTGGGGAGGGACTTTATCTTTGCTTGCTTTTTAATTTTTGTGTGTGAATGCATGCTTATTTTCATGTTTGTTGCATGACTGCATGATGCGAATTTTCTTGGATTTTCTCGGATTTTTCCAGCTATCTTTTTGCACTACCAGTTTTGTTTTAAAACCCCCAAGGCATGGACACACACTTCTAGCTTGCGCACATAAAAAAGGTCCTTTTTATCAGTCTAGGCCTAGTCACGCAGTCTTTGCCTATTGCCCCTTATGTCCACATCTAGGTCTGGATAGTTGCAATCAAAATTAAATCTTGTGAGCATGATTGAGCCTCAACGATATATTTTTGTTCATGTGTGAATAGTTGCATGTCTTAGCAAAGCACTAAATTTGCATGATATCCCTGGGTGCGGACACCATTAGTCATAGGAAAGCATTGAAAGGACAAAAGACTTTGTAAAAATTTCTTTTTGCTTCTCTTCTCCTTTATTTTTCACCTCTACTCTCCATCTTTAGACCCCGACATCCCCTTCTCACCCTATCTTCTTAACCATTTGAGCTGATTCATTCATCTTTTCCTTGGCAGGTGAGGTAGAGTTCGAAGAGGGCAATGTCGAGGGCTAGACAACACAACAAAGCCGAAGTGTGGGGAAGATACATCGTAGTCGCGGTGCTGAAAGCAGGAAAAAGGGCCAGCAACAACAGAATGAAGAGATGAAAGCAATAGCAGAAATGTCTCGCTCTAGCCATGAGAAATCCAAGCATCCAAGGTTCGTAGCCTCGATATAGCTAACAAAAAAACAAAAAGAAAATAAAAATATGAGCAATAAAGAATCGAGGCACGAAAATAAGTGAGCAAAGAACCTGCCAGCACATTAACAAAGAAAGGAGCTTCCCTTTCTAGAAGAAGTACTAGTTGTCTAGCCCTCATCCCCCGTCCAGCCCTCGACGAGCGCTACCTCACCATTTCACTTCTTTCATCTAAGGAAACATTCCGGGTTTCATTTCATCTCTCATCTCTTCCTTAGCCACCTCTTTCACTGTTCTTTCTTTCCCCCTATTGCAAAGTCTTTTAGATTGAATGATTGCCTATGCATGTGGATCACTACTCGGATTGATGTGTAAATTATGTGTTCTGTTGTGCCATTGCATTAGTTTGAGTGATTTAACCACATGACCCCTGCTTATGAGAGCGAGTGTAAACATGACCAGTGAGGATTGCTTCTGTTTGGGACTAGATGTGGAAACGTTTAATCTCTAGGGTCGTTATCCTTTTGGTTTAACGCAGATGTGCATCTAGGCAAGGTCTGTTATGTCGCAGCTTAGTCTGATCCTGAGGATCCTTGCTCTTGTGTCTCCTGGATGTGTGTCGTGTGTGACTTGGGATGGTTTTAAGTTTTGATTGATGCTTGAGGGCGAGCATTGGGCAGTGTGGGATGTTTGATATGCGTGTGTTTTCTAGATATTTTCTCTCTAATTTTATATGTTTTCCCCTCCTTGATGCTACTAACTTGCTCTGTTTTCAATACTTTTTGCCAGATGTAGCCCTGGAGGAGAAAAAGACAGAAAGCACACATTTTGGGATGGAGTTGAGCAGCTGTGGAAGTCTCCCAGTCTTCGTCTCGAGCCCTAGATGCGCGCATCCGTGTCCAGCCCTGGACTATCTGTGAAGCCGCACGTGCTTGCAATCCTCCTAGGAGCGCACAAAGAGAGACGCCAGCAAGATTCCTCTCTGATCCCTTTTGAGCGTCCTAGGAATATTCCTCCTGGGACATGCTCTAGGCCAGCTGTCCCTTTCCTACCATTTTGTCTTCTTCCCTTAGCTGGATTTGTCCTCTAGTTAGCTTAGGGTTGTATATAAATAGTAACTTTAGGATTTTTAGGGTAAGCAACATTGGTAGGAGGCAGAAATCAGCATACTTTCTATTTTTCAGTCTTCTTTGGGATTTGTTCCTCCATCTTCAAGCTGTAGCCGCCGGCCAACCTTACTCTTTGACCGGAGCTTTTTAGCTCCGGCTGGTATTTAATAGCTTTCTTCCCACTTTCTTGTTTTCCTTTTATGCTTACTATCAAATCCATTTATATTTATGTTATTATGAGTATGAGTAGCTAGATCTTCTTGTCTTAGCAAAGGTTTTCCAAGGGTAGTTGTGAAGCCTTAATGTTCTTCATAAACTCTTATGCGTGTATTTAATCTCTTGCCACTTTACTGTCATATATAGAAGCCTGATCAACTGCTGTATTTTCCTTTGTAATTACTGCCATTTCTTTAGAATCAGTAGGCACCTAGCCCGGAGTCATCAGGTTGCTGGTCCAATCCGGGTAGGGCTAGAGGTTAACTAGGGTGGATCTGACAACGTCTTGCCCTAGACGTGTCTTCCTCCACTTCATGGGCCTCTAGATCTCCCCATAAACGAACCTTGGGGAAGGACGGAGTGTCAAGGTATCTCCCATAAGCGTACCTTGGGCGAGACTTCTCTTACGAAGGTAGACAGGAGGCCTAAGCGTACCTGGCCTCTATAGCACGTCTACACCGTGAGAGTGGAATATCCTGGAGCTGATGACCAACTAGGCCTAGACGAAACCCACGGAATCACTTTGCTAAGACTCTTTCCTATTATCTGATTTACCCCTCTTGTGATACTGCTTTATTGCCTTTAGATAATTTTTACTTTATTTAGTTCACTTGTTAGCTTTAGTATCCAAATCTCGCTGGTTAATTTCATTAGCCAGCCCAACCCCCCCCCCCCCCCCCCCCCCGAGTGTTACTTGTTACTGTTTAGACCTGGACATACACTATGAACAGAATATTACCATTAATCCTTGTGGTTCGACTCTGATTTGCCCTATACACATTTATTGTGCATTTTGCTAGCAGAAAATATTACTTTTGAGTGGCGATCACTACACTAAGCTACACTAAGGTTGGTCTATGAAGAGAATCACTCAAAATTCAAGACAAGGTATAAAAGAGGCTAAGTCCTTATATTTATACCCAACAATTATTGCAAGGGGACGACCCCAAAATACCCTTAACAAATGGGCCTTGAAGCTTTTAAAGGGGCTACTCAAAAGGTTGGCAAAATCCACAAAATGGGTATGGCGGTATGCCGCCTGGTGCCTAGCGGTATGTTGCCTAGTGCCTGGAAGTATACCGCTAGACTCGCTGTCAATTTATTTGTGGCAATGCCGGGGCTAGCGGCATGCCGCTAGGGCTGGGGTGGTATGCCGCTAAAGCCCTGTCTTGGCCTTCTCATCGCGTGCGTTCGAAGAAGATAGGCCATGCGGGAGGCTTTTCACATGCAATGTGTGCGGGCACCGGTGGGTCCATGCTTATATCATCCCATCCCCCTTTGAGGAGATTCGTCCTTGAATCTAGACCATGGATGGTGTGAAATGCCAAAATAGAAGATGGAGATTTAAGCACCAACACTACCATTGCTCTCTTCGGCACCAAGTCTCTTTTAACCCACTAGAGAAGCGGATCCGTATAGCCATGAAGGGTAGCCAAAGGAGTGATAGAGGTGACTCGGACAAGATGATAAGCCAAAAGGGTGATGTATGAGGCACGGCCAATATGCTCCAGCCTAATGAGAAAAGGATCCAAATAGCTATGGGAAGGAAACGCCGGAATGACAGAGAACTTGCTGCCTAGATGCGCAAAGTGGCGTTGTAATTCAAGATAATAAAGGGCTCTCTCAGGGCAGCCCGTAGACAACCCACTAAGCCCTAAGTCACTCCTATTGGTGCCATCCGCCCCATGATCATCACCATGTGAACATACACTCAACATACCCATTTCCGCGGCCAAGGGAACCACAACATCATCAATTGGCGTAACAACAAACATTTCCTCTCTAGATGGTACCAAAGACTCCTCAAAAGAATGCGAACCAAAAGAACCAACACTAACCTCATCAATGTGTGGCAAGCCGGAGGAACAAACACTAGAAGAAACACTGCTCTCCACTTCACTCTTCTCACACACCAACTCACATTGTCCAAGGGACTTGGAGGTCATTAATTGCTTCAATTGAAGTCTAAGGTCAGCCGTGAGCTGCTTGGTTTCCTCCAGTAGTGCGTCAAATGTAGGCGAAACCAAGGTGGAAGACTTATCCGAACCTACAACCACACTCTCACGCACACAACTCACTTTCTTCACTCTATTGTTAGGGCATACATCGCACAAGTGCCCTCGGCTCGTACATGAGGTGCAATAGATGTCTCTTGCTCATGTAGGAGGAGCGGAAGGAAAAGATGCGGAATGGAAGTGTTGCTCTAGGCCATGATGAGAGGAATGTCTACCACGGTCATAAGAACGTTGAGGAGGTCGCCGAACAAAAACATAAGTAGCGAAGCCATGGCCACGGTGTCGGTAGGATGAGGAACCTAGGCCATGGCTTGGAGAGTGCACCCTAGTCTCATACATATTAGGCCCATGCCCATAATCAAAACTCTCCCAAGAAGCACTACCATCATCATGACTAGTGACATTTCGACCATCCAACCTATCATCCAAATTGTCATCATACCAAAAAGGAACTTGATCATAGGATGGAGAGAGTGTACTGTAAGAGTGAGAAGTGTGCCAAGAAGGTGCCTCTTGCCCATAATAATCATCCACGCTATTCGTAATACTTTGTCCACCCAACCCATAATCCACATATACATTATACCCAAAAGAAGCTTGATCATAAGATAGAAGGAGTGTATCGTAAGAATAAGATGGTTGCGGAGATTGAGTCTCCCCATAGGCATACGACTCATAAGGATCGTGATCGCATATTTTTAGTATAGGTTTTTCCCCTTTATTTTGGCCTTTTCGAGGGCATGATACTTCTGATTTGCTCTTTTTCCCATCTTTATGTAGATTAGTTCTTAAAGGAAGAAAAGAGCGAAAGCGAGCGATTTTGGAAGGATTTCTATAAATTTGAAGCATCGAGGCCTAGAACATCGATACGTCATTGTGCCCTCGACGCTAACCAGACCAGTGAGCAGTCTTGTGCCCTTGACATATCCGCATGAGAACAAAGATCAAAAGCCAAAGAAAAGAATCTTCAAAGATCCGTGCGGGATTCCAAGCGTCCCTAGAAGATGTCAGGTGCTTCCAGAAGATTCCAGAATATTCCCTGCCAATGGCGTGTCCTTCCCATGCGTTGTCACCCTCTCATGAGCTGACACTCTCTCTCCTTAGCTGTATTTTATCCCTTAGTTAGTTTTTAGGCTATTTAACCTTAGTTTTAGGGTTTTTGTAAGGACGGCTGGTCCTAGGACACACTCACACCTTTACCTAAATTTTAAGGATTCTCTCTTCCTCTTTTTGAGCAACGTCGTCAGCTTGAGAAGAAAGAAACCATTGAATTCTTCACCGGTTTATTCTAATACATTTCTCTATTATTTCCTTTAATCTTGTTTATGTTATTCTCCTTCCCTACTTGCCGTTTATATTTTATTATGAGTAGCTAAATTCCCATCTTCTTAGTAAAGGGTGTTTCAAAGGTTGCAAAGTTAGGTTAAGAGGCTTAAATGTGCTTAATATACTCTCATTGTCATATTCGGTTATTTATCATTTTCTTGCCATACTCATTTAGAAATGTTAAGGGCTTGATCAACTGTTAGTATTTCTGCGTGGGTATTGTCATCCTAACAACGATAACGTCATTGCGAGGTTGTTAGGAGTAGTAGACACCTAGTAGGGACATCGTGAGAGGTCTTTCATCTAGGGGTAAATAGATGTTTAGGGTTGTGCCGCGAGCTTGACACACTGAGACCTCATGCCCTAGATCTGTCTTGTCTCCACTTCATGGGCGTTTTGAGTATGGCCTCCCCGCATTCGTGCCTGGGAGGATGGCGAAACGTCAAGGTCACCTTATATGTGAAAACGAGGGGGTGGCTTTTATTAAGAAGGTAAGCAGGGGATTAGTAGTGAGAACTTGGTCCCTATAGCAGGTCTGTGCTTGAGTTTGGAATATTTTTGTGCCGATGATTTACCAACCCGAGAACACCTTTTGCTAAGATCTCTTCTCATCTGATTAATATCTCTTTACAACTTTTCTTGTTATCTTGCCCTCGAACTGTTGTTAGTTATCTTGCCCTCAATTGTTATTTACTTTCATGCCCTGGATAATTGCTTTAATCATTTGTCTTGTTAGCTCCCAAATTTACGTTGATTAATTATTTTAATCAACATAAAACCCCCTAGTGTTACTTTTATATTTGGTTGCATTTACCCTCTATCATACACTTGAAACTGAGTTATTATTCCTTCAATCTCTGTGGTTCGACCCTATCTTGCCCTTTACGCATTTTAAACTGTGCGAATAGGCATCAGGAAAATAGTATATTTGAGTGACGATCAAATTTTGACGCCGTTGCGGGGGATTGAACGATACTAATTTTTCTCTTTTCACTTGTATGACCAGGAGATTTGTACCAGATTTACTCCCTCTAGATCTCGAATTGACCAGAACAAAAAGAGGACTTCGAAGGCAAGCCAAAGGTTCATCTACCCAGCGTAGAGTAATCCCACATCCTGCCCTCGACAGACATCCTTCCAATCTAGCTGACCAAGATCGTCAGTTTTATCAAGACCTAGCCTACCTTCATCGTGGTCTTGAAAACCCACAAGCTGCTTATTTTGATTTTCCAGCTATGGAAGACCGTGACAACCATGTGCGTCATAAAGATCTACCACCGCCTCCTCCGAACCAGCAAACCATTGACCATCTCAATGCTGCCCCCGATATGTCCAGTAGTTATATTGTCTGTCCCGCTGTCCCTCATGATTGGACTTTTAAGTTAGCCGTCATGCATCATCTCCCAACCTTTCGTGGGATTGCAAAGGAAAATGCACTTCATCACCTTCAACAACTTCATTCTATCTACGAAGCCATGAAACCTCCTAATGTCAGCATTGAACAAGCCAAGTTAGGAGCTTTTATGTGGTCTCTTAAGGATGATGCCCTCGACTGGTATTATGATCTTCCTCCACGATCCATTCTTTCTTGGGCAGAGATGTCTAAGATTTTCACTGAAAAGTATTATCCAGCATCAATAGCCAACACCACACGCAAACAACTTGTCTCTATAGTCCAAAAAAATGAAGAAGATCTTGCCCAATATTATGAAAGATTTCAGAAAATGCAATCTATGTGCCCCTCACACAACCTTACTGAGCATGCCCTTATTCAGTACTTTTGCGAAGGCCTTAAAGCTCATGACAGAGCCTTGCTCAACGCTGCCGCTAACGGTTCTCTCACTACTCTCACTCCAGCAGTTGCCAAAGCAATCATAGAAATTATGGCCAAGAATGCCACACCTGATGGTGGTAACAATGGAGGCCAAGATGTCCAAGTAGCTGCCTTACAAAATCAACTATCCTCCCTTACAGGGATGTTCCAGAATTTTGTGGCAGGACAATCTACACCTGTCAAGGCCTGCCAAATATGCAACTTTGTGGATCATGCCACCGATGCTTGTCCCCATATTCCAGATGAAATCCAAGCCAATGCCGTTGGTCAGTACATCTAGGCCCCGTATGGTCAAAACTATAACCAGGGCTGGAAACAACAGAATCCAGGATGGGTTCCTAACCCTCAACCAACCGACCCTAGCCAACAGCAACAACAATAGAATCCCTATGGAAATCATCCGCCTCCTCACAACATCCAGCATTTCAGGCCCCGACCGACGTACAATCAGTACCAACGCTAACCCCCTCAAGATCAGACTTTCGTCATGCCCTTGATTACAGAACCACCTCGTAACCCCGAACAATAAAAGGAGATCGAGTATCTTCGAAAGCAAATAAGCACCATGATGGCCAAAATGGAAGAATTGAAAAATCAAGGGAGATTCCCGCGATAGACAGAAGCCAATCCCAAGCACAACATTTGTGCCATAACTCTTCGAAGTGGTACGACCTTGACTCCTCCGAAAAATCATGCCCTCGATGTTGAGAATTCTCCAGAATCAGAACTTAAGCCCAGGACGAAATGTCTGAAAAAGCGAAGATTTGAGGAAGTCATGGAAGATTAAATCCGCTCTCCAAGAGGATCTCCACGGAATGACCCAAACCCACTTGAGTTAACACAAGAGTACATCCATAAGATTCTTGAGCCCCCATTTCCTCAACGGTTGGTTAAATCGAAGAAAGAAACGAAGGATCGAGAAATTTTTGATATGGTCAGCAAGGTAATTGTCAACATTTCGCTCCTACAGGCAGTCAAGAATGTGCCTAGATACGCCATGTTCTTGAAGCAATTATGCACGAACAAGTACAAATTAGCCAGCGTCAACAGGATAAGTGTGGGGGTTAATATTTCAGGCCATATCCAAAGGAAGATCCCTCCTAAGTGCAAGGATCAAGGGATGTTTACCATCCCCTGCACAATCGGTATAGTCGAAATTGGCAAGGCCATGTGCGATTTGGGGGCAGGTATAAATGTCATGCCCTTGACTATCTACAACAGTCTTGGGCTCGAACCCCTGAAAGCCACCACCCTTGCTATACAACTCACTGATCGCTCTGTTAGTTACCCCGAGGGTATCATCACAGAAGTCTTGGTCCAAGTAGGAGAATTCCTATTTCCGGCAGATTTCTATGTCATCGCCATGGAAAATGAAGAATCAACCAAATCTTTCGATGTACTTCTAGGGCGACCTTTCTTAGCCACTGCCAGAGCAAAGATTGACGTTCATGATGCCACCATTTCCCTTGAATTTGATGGGGAAATCATCAAATTCAACATGCTACAATCCACGTGATATCCTTCTGAATTTTCTAGTGTCAATTATGTTGATTTGATTGATCCTTTTGTTGATGAAATTGGTGAATTACACTCTACTAACCCTTTGCAATATGCCCTTGACAGGAGTCTCACGCCACCTTTATTGGATATCGTGGCCTCGACGCTTGTCACTCCCCTAGAATTGCACTTAGTTGTAGCAACTCTAGAAGAATGCGCAGTTGTTCCATATGACCTCCCAGATATAGCCCCCGAATGTCCGGACCATATTAAGCTGTCACCTTCAATCGAACAGGATCCTAACCTCGACTTGAAGCCTTTGCCTTCTCATCTCAAGTATGCTTACTTAGGTGGCAACAATTCTCTTCCTGTTATCATCTCCAACAAGCTTAACATCTCAGAAGAGATTAAGCTGACCTCCTTATTGAAAGAATTCAAGCAAGCTATCGGGTGGACCATCGCCGATATCAAGGGGTTATCACCTTCTTTGTGTACACACCGAATCCATCTAGAGGATACTAGCAAGACGGTTCGACAGCCTCAATGCAGACTTAATTCGCCTATGATGGAGGTAGTCAAGAAAGAGATATTAAAGTTGTTAGATGCAGGAGTCATCTATCCTATTTCGGATAACCCATGGGTTAGCCCCGTTCAAGTCATGCCCAAGAAAACCGATATCGCCATCACCTTTGGGCAAGACGGTGAATCCATTACCACGAGAATCCAGAACAGTTGGCGAGTTTGTATTGACTATTGACGTGCTTGTGGAGGGCACGATCAAATAATTACAGTTAATATAAACAGAAATCAAGGGCACAAAAGTAAAACACAATCAGGGGCAGGATATGCAAACAGAAATCAAGGGCACGACATGCAAACAGAAATCAAATAAAGAAAAAAAGTCAGAAGAGAAGAAATCTTAGCAAAGAACATTCTCGGGTTGCGTCGAGGGCATGAAAATCATCAGCGCAGAAATATTCTACTCTCATGCCATAGATATGCTATAGGGACCGCGTTTCCACACCGCATCCCCTACTTACCTTCTTAGATAAAAGTCACCCCCCGTTTTCACATATGAGGTGACCTTGACGTTCCGCCATCCTCCTAGGCATGGATGCGGGGAGGCCACACTCAGAACGCCCAGGAAGGGGTGATCGTCACTCAAAAGTAATATTTTCTGCTAGCAAAACGCACAATAAATGTGTATAGGGAAAATCAGAGTCGGACCACAAGGATTAATGGTAATATTCTGTTCATAGTGTATGTCCAAGTCTAAACAGTAACAAGTAACACTGGGGGGGGGGGGGGGGGGGAGGGGGGTTGGGGCTGGCTAATGAAATTAACCAGCGAGATTTGGATATTAAAGCTAAAAAGTGAACTAAATAAAGTAAAAACTATCTAAAGGCAATAAAACAGTATCACAAGAGGGGTAAATCAGATAATAGGAAAGAGTCTTAGCAAAGGGATTCCGTGGGTTGCGTCTAGCCCTAGTTGGTCATCAGCTCAAGGATATTCCACTCTCACGGTGCAGACGTGCTATAGAGGCCAGGTACGCTTAGGCCTCCTGTCCACCTTCGTAAGAGAAGTCTCGCCCAAGGTACGCTTATGGGAGAAACCTTGACACTCCGTCCTTCCCCAAGGTTCGTTTATGGGGAGATCCAGAGGCCCATGAAGTGGAGGAAGACACGTCTAGGGTAAGACGTTGTCAGATCCACCCTAGTTAACCTCCAGTCCTAGCCGGATTGGACCAGCAACCTGATGACTCCGGGCTAGGTGCCTACTGATTCTAAAGAAATGGCAGTAATTACAAAGGAAAATACAGCAGTTGATCAGGCTTCTATAGATCCAATGCAATATGACAGTAAAATGGAAAGAGATTAAATACACGCATAAGAGTTTATGAAGGACATTAAGGCTTCACAACTACCCTTGCAACCCTTGGAAAGACCTTTGCTAAGACAAAAAAGATCTAGCTACTCATACTCATAATAACATAAATATAAATGGATTTGATAGTAAGCATAAATGGAAAACAAGAAAATGGGAAGAAAGCTATTAAATACCAGCCGGAGCTAAAAAGCTCCGGTGAAAGAGTAAGGCTGGCCGGCGGCTACAACTTGAAGATGGAGGAACAAATCCCAAAGAAGACTGAAAAATAGAAAGTATGCTGATTTCTGCCTCCTACCAATGTTGCTTGCCCTAAAAATCCTAAAGTTACTATTTATATACAGCCCTAAGCTAACTAGAGGACAAATCCAGCTAAGGGAAGAAGACAAAATGGGAGGAAAGGGACAGCTGGGTTGGAGCGTGTCCCAGGAAGAATATTCCTAGGACGCTCAAAAGGGATCAGAGAGGAATCTTGCTGGCGTCTCTCTTCGTGTGCTCCAAGATGGATTGCAAGCACGTGCGGCTCAATTTGAGGGCAAGACGCAACACTTTTCGGCTTCACAGATAGTCCAGGGCTGGACAAGAATGCGCGCATCTAGGGCTTGACTAGGGAAATACGTCTAGGCCTCGACGAAGACTGGGAGACTTCCAAACCTGCTCAATTCCATCCCAAAATGTGTGCTTTCTGCTTTTTCTCCTCCAGGGTTGGATATGGCAAAAAGTATTGAAAACAGAGCAAGTTAGTAGCATCAACGAGGGAAAACATGCAAAATTAGAGAGAAAATATCTAGAAAACACATGCATATCAAACATCCCCATACTGCCCAATGCTCGCCCTCGAGCATCAATCAAAACTTAAAACCACCCCAAGACACACACGACACGCATCCAACGAGACACAATAGCAAGGATCCTTAGGATCAGACCAAGCTGCGACACAACAGACCTTGCCTAGATGCACACCTGCGTTAAACCAAAAGGATAACGACCCTAGAGATTAAACTTTTCCACATCCAGGCCCAAACAGATGCAATCCTCACTGGTCGTGTTTAAATCACTCAAACTAATGCAATAACACAACAGAACACGCAATTTGCACATCAATCCGAGTAGTGATCCACATGCATAGGCAATCATTCGATCTAAAAGACTTTGCAATAGGGGGAAAGAAAGAACAGTGAAAGAGGTGGCTAAGGAAGAGATGAGAGATGAAATGAAACCCGGAATGTTTCCTTGGCTGAAAGAAGCGAAATGGTGAGGTAGCGCTCGTCGAGGGCTGGACGGGGGATGAGGGCTAGACAACTGGTACTTTTTCTAGAGAGGGAAGCTCCTTTCTTTGATAATGTGCTGGCAGGTTCTTTGCTCACTTATGTTCGTGCCTCGATTCTTTATTGCTCATTTTTTTTTTTTAAAAAAAAAGGGGCTATATCGAGGCTACGAACCTTGGATGCTTGGATTTCTCATGGCTAGGGCGAGACATTTCTGCTATTGCTTTCATTTCTTCATTCTGTTGCTGCTGGCCCTTTTTCCTGCTTTCAGCACCGCGACTACGATGTATCTTCCCCACACTTCGGCTTTGCTGTGTTGTCTAGCCCTCGACATTGCCCTCTTCGAACTCTACCTCACCTGCCAAGGAAAAGATGAATGAATCAACTCAAATGGTTAAGAAGATAGGGTGAGAAGGGGATGTCGGGGTCTAGAGATGGAGAGTAGAGGTGAAAAATAAAGGAGAGGAGAAGCAAAAAGATTTTTTTACAAAGTCTTTTGTCCTTTCGACACTTTCCTACGACTAATGATGTCCGCACCCAGGGATATCATGAAAATTTAGTGCTTTGCTAAACCATGCAACTATTCACACATGAACAAAAATATATCATTGAGGCTCAATCATGCTCACAAGGTTTAATTTTGATTGCAACTATCCAGACCTAGATGTGGACATAAGGGGCAACAGGCAAAGACTGCGTGACTAGGCCTAGACTGATAAAAAGGACCTTTTTCATGTGCGCAAGCTAGAAGTGTTTGTCCACGCCTTGGGGGGGGGGGGGTTTAAAACCTAGAAGGGTCTAAAAAGAAATGGGTTGATGAGCTACCATACGTAAAGACTAGCACCGGAGAAACACCCTTCGCGTGGTAAAAAGAGAAACAAATCAAATCCTCATTAATTAAAAGAGAGCGCATGCGTGGATATAAAATAAACAATCAGGCAAGGAATTAAATGCATGTTCAGGGCAAGAAAATAAAGAGAAGGGAAAGAGAGGGGAATGGCATGTGGAATACCCGTTCAGTTGGCCTTGGCATTGACGTCCAAGCCTGGACGTTCTCAACGGAGTCTAGGGCAAGATGGGAGGATCCTCCAACCCCATCTTGTCGATGGTGAAGGGACGAAATCCTTCGTAGTAGGGCTTGAGCCTGTGGCCATTGACCTTGAATAGAACTCCTGTATCCATGCTTTGGATCTCGACAGCACCATGATCAAAAACGGTAGTGACTAGGTAGGGACCAGTCCATTTGGATTTCAGCTTGCCCTCGAAGAGCCTCAAACGGGAGTTGTAGAGCAGAACTTTCTGGCCAATTTCGAAAAACTTTGGTGTCAGCATCTTATCATGGTAGTCATTGGTCTTACTCTTGTAAATCAGGGCATTCTCATAGGCATCACTTCTGAGCTCCTCGAGCTCTTGAATTTGTATGCGGGGTTGCTGCCCGGCCTGGCCTAGATCCATGTTAACCTCAAAAAGCTTTGTGTTCAATCTCAACGGGCAAGTGGCATGGCTTGCCATAGACAAGGCGATAAGGGGTCATCCCAATCGGGGTCTTGTAGGCAGTACGGTATGCCCAAAGAGCATCGTCTAGCTTCAGACTCCAATCCTTTCGGGACTGGTTGACCGTCTTTTCCAAGAATTCTTTAATCTCCCGGTTAGACACCTCTGCCTGACCATTTGTCTGGGGGTGGTACGCTGTAGAAACCCGATGGGTGACTCCATACCTGGTCAATAGAGATGCTACAACACAGTTACAGAAATGAGTGCCGCGGTCGCTAATGAGTGCTCTAGGGACTCCGAACCGGCTAAAGATATTGGTGCACAAGAACTTGCCTACCACTTTGGAATCATCAGTCCTAGTGGCCTTGGCCTCAATCCATTTCGAGACATAGTCCACAGCAAGGAGGATATACGTGTTACCATGGGAGTTTGGGAACGAGCCCATGAAGTCGATGCCCCATAGATCAAAGATTTCGCAAGAGATAATGCTCGTCAAGGGCATCTGATTCCGTGCACCTATATTACCCGTGACCTGGCATCTAGGGCAGGATGCACAATACATGTAGCTATCCTTAAAGATTGATGGCCAATAGAATCCCGCCTCTAACACCTTGAGGGTTGTCTTCTTTGCTGCAAAGTGGCCTCCTTCCGTTGAGGAATGACAGAATTTTAGGATCGAGGGTACTTCATCAAGTGTAACACACCGCCTAACAATCTGGTCTGAACAATGCTTCCAAAGATATGGGCTATCCCATATGTAATACTTGGACTGCTTCTGAATGAGAGTTCTCTCTGAAGCTGAAGCATCTGCTGGAAACGTTCCAGTGGCACAAAAGTTAGCTATATCTGAGAACCATGGATACTGAACAGCTTGGGCTAGACAAAGGTACTCATCCGGGAAGGTGTCTCGGATGGGTTCCTTGGAATTGTCGTCTTGGGCTGGAAGCCTGCTGAGATGGTCGGCCACAAGATTCTCGCATCCTTTCTTGTCCTTGATTAAAATATCAAATTCTTGGAGCAAGAGGATCCATCTTATGAGTCGTGGCTTGGCATCAGCCTTGGTCAACAAGCATCGGAGAGCAGAATGATCAGAATACACTATAACATGAGTCCCAAGGAGATATTGGCGGAACATGTCCAGGGCATAGACAACTGCCAGGAGCTCTTTTTCGGTAGTGGTGTAGTTTTGTTGGGCTGGATCCAGAAGTTTAGATGCGTAATAGATAACATAGGTTTCTTTGTCTTTCTTCTGACCCAAAACGGCGCCCAGGGCCTGGTTACTTGCATCACACATAATTTCAAATGGAAGGGTCTAGTCGGGGGCTCGAATGATAGGAGCAGAAGTGAGTTTGCTTTTCAGCAAATCAAACGCAGCCTTGCATTCTTCATCGAATAGAAACTCCACGTCTTTTTGCAGCAGTCGGCACACGGGCCTGGAGATTTTTGAGAAGTCCTTAATGAAGCGTCGATAGAACCCAGCATGTCCGAGGAAGGAGCGAATATCCCGCACACTGGATGGGTATGGAAGGGATTCAATCACCTCGACTTTGGCCTTATCAACTTCGATTCCCTTGCTGGATACAATGTGACCAAGGACGAGACCTCGATCGATCATGAAGTGGCATTTTTCAAAGTTCAGGACTAGGCTGGTCTCAATACATCGGCGCAAGACTTTTCTCAAATTGGAGATGCATTCGTGGAAAGAATTCCCATATACCGTAAAGTCATCCATAAAGACGTCGATACCGTTCTCGATGAATTCTGAGAAGATACTCATCATACAGCGCTGGAAAGTAGCGGGGGCGTTACAAAGCAACTGGAATCTGATGGAATCCAGAATAGCCGTCTAGACAGCAGTAGTGTGTCTTGCCCGCGAGACGTTCCAACATTTGGTCGATGAATGGAAGCGGGAAATGATCCTTTCTTGTAGCGGCGTTGAGACGCCGATAGTCAATACACACTCTCCAGCTATTTTGGATTCGAATTGGGATGGATTCACCATCTTGGCCTGGAGTGATGGTAATGCCAGATTTCTTTGGCACGACCTGGATAGGGCTGACCCAGGGGCTATCAGATATGGGGTAGATGACACCAGCATCTAATAATTTCAGCACTTCTTTCTTCACTACTTCTATCATGGGAGGGTTCAACCAACATTGAGGCTGACGAACTGTTTTGTTGGTATCATCAAGATAGATTCGGTGGGTGCACAGGGCTGGAGACAGGCCCTTGATATCGGCAATAGTCCAGCCGATAGCTTGCTTGTATTCTTTCAATAGATCGATCAATTTCGTTTCTTCCTTCTCACTTAATTTGTTCGAGACAATCACTGGAAGGGTCTTGTTGTCGCCAAGATAGGCATACTTCAGGTGTGAAGGTAGTTCTTTCAGGTCTAGGGTGGGTAGACAATGGATCGGTCGGCCAACTGGATAACAAGGAGGGTTTCCTTCAATGGACCCAGGCCTAGACTGTTATAAACTGTCAAAGGCATAACGTTTATGCCGGCGCCTAGATCGCACATAGCTTTTCCAAGTTCGATCGATCCAATCTTACATGGGATTACAAACATACCCTGATCTTTATATTTCGGAGGCAATTTCTGTTGGATATGGACAGTAGCATTTGCTCCCACACTTATCTTGTTGACCCTAGCCAAGTGACATTTTTTGGTGCAAAGAGTTTTGAGGAACATGGCATAACGGGGAACATTTTTGATTGCTTGAATCAAAGGGATATTGACAAAAACCTTACTAAACATATCAAATATCTCTCGATCATCCTTCTCCTTTTTCGATTTGACCAACCGTTGGGGAAATGGAGGCTCAAGGATCTTATGAATATATTCTTGAGTGAATTCTGGGGGCTTCTTGTCATTCCAATCATGACATCTGGAATCGTCTCATTTTTTCTTGGCTTAATCCCGGGCTCGACTGTCTGTTCGGCGTCGAGATCTGGACTAACTCTGGATGGCAATTCACGCCCACTGCGGAGAGTGACAGCACAAGCCTCGTGCTTGGGGTTTGCTTCGGTTTGTCCAGGGAGCCTGCCTCTGTTCTTTAATTCTTTCATTTCGGCTGCCACGGTACCCATCTACTTTTGCATTTCCATGATGATGTCTTTGTATTTAGTGCAATCTTCGGGTGGTGGAGGTGAAGGAAAAGGTTGATTTATTTGTGGTGAGGGTTGGTATTGCTGGTTAGGGTACGGTGGTCGAGATTTAAAGTACTGCATGTTGGGAGGAGAGGGGTGGTTTCCATAAGGATGTTGCTGTTGATTAGAGTTTGGTTGTTGAGGGCTGGGTACCCACCCTGGGCTTGGTTGTTTCCAGCCCTGGTTGTAATTCTGGCCAGGGGGTGTATTGTAATATCCAGCGGCATTCACTTGGATCTCGTCTGGGATATAAGGACAAGCATCCGTGGGGTGATCCGTGTAATTGCAAATTTCGCATGGCTTGACCTGGATCAGCTGTTGAGACGCCATGGTATGTAGCATGCCCTGGATAGAAGTCAGTTGCCCTTGCATAGCGGCTACCTGAACACTCTGGTCGCTACTTGCCCCTCCCAATAGAATGGCATTTTTGGCCATGAGCTCAATTATGGCCTTGGCGGCAGCTGGAGTGAGAGCACTAAGGGATCCATTAGCGGCTGCATGCAACAAGGCTTTATCATGGGGTCTCAGTCCTTCGGTGAAGTACTGATTAAGACCGTGCTCGGTCAGGTTATGAGAGGGACACAAGGCTTGCATACGCTTGAAGCGTTCATAGTACTGGTCAAGGGTCTCGTCTTCTATCTGAAGAATAGATACAAGTTGCTTGACTATCACCATCGCCCTGGATGCAGGGTAGTACTTATCCGTGAAGGCCTTAGTCATCTCAGCCCATGAGTGAATCGAACGTGGAGGGAGATCATAAAACCAATCGAGGGCTAAATCTTTGAGTGACCACATAAAAGCTCGAAGCTTGGCCGACTCGATGCTGATGTTGGTAGGTTTCATTGCCTCGTAAATAGAATGGAGCTGTTGAAGATGGCGATGGGGATTTTCCTTGGTAGCACCTCGAAAAATAGGGAGATACTTCAGGCCAATCGATGCAGCTGCTGGTGCTTCTGGGGCGGCATTAAGATCATCGATGGTCTGAGCAACAGGAGGAACTACGTCCTCATTTCCTCCAGGAGGAGGTGGTGGTGGATCATCCATTTCTGATGTCGGGAGCTGGATATACTCAACACTGTCGAGGGCTCGATGCAAAGATGCGATTTCTTCCTAAAACAGGCTTTGAAGAGTATCAAGATCTGAAAGGTCTCTGTCGAGAAGAGGGATAGGAGCTCTACTCCGGAGAAGAGATGATCCTCTGGCTTGCCTTCGGAGTTCTCTTTCTGTCCTAGTGAGCTCTGGATCATAAGGCAGTAGATCTAAAGCAGATCTCCTGGTCATACAAGGAAAAATAAAATATTAGAACCGTCAATCCTCGGCAACGACGCCAAAATTTGATCGTCACTCAAAAGTAATATTTTCTGCTAGCAAAATGCACAATAAATGTGTATAGGGCAAATCAGAATCGAACCACAAGAATTAATGGTAATATTCTGTTCATAGTGTATGTCCAGGTCTAAACAGTAACAAGTAACACTAGGGGGGGTTTGGGGCTGGCTAATGAAATTAACCAGCGAGATTTGGATATTAAAGCTAACAAGTGAACTAAATAAAGTAAAAAGTATCTAAAGGCAATAAAACAGTATCACAAGAGGGGTAAATCAGATAATAGGAAAGAGTCTTAGCAAAGGGATTCCGTGGGTTGCGTCTAGGCCTAGTTGGTCATCAGTTCAAGGATATTCCACTCTCACGGTGCAGACGTGCTATAGAGGTCAGGTACGCTTAGGCCTCCTGTCCACCTTCGTAAGAGAAGTCTCGCCCAAGGTACGCTTATGGGAGAGACCTTGACATTCCGTCCTTCCCCAAGGTTCGTTTATGGGGAGATCCAGAGGTCCATGAAGTGGAGGAAGACACCTCTAGGGCAAGACGTTGTCAAATCCACCCTAGTTAACCTCCAACCCTAGCCGGATTGGACCAACAACCTGATGACTCCGGGCTAGGTGCCTACTGATTCTAAAGAAATGGCAGTAATTACAAAGGAAAATACAGCAGTTGATCAGGCTTCTATAGATCCAGTGCAATATGACAGTAAAATGGCAAGAGATTAAATACGCGTATAAGAGTTTATGAAGGACATTAAGGCTTCACAACTATCCTTGCAACCCTTGGAAAAACCTTTGCTAAGTCCAAAAAGATCTAGCTACTCATACTCATAATAACATAAATATAAATGGATTTGATAGTAAGCATAAAAGGAAAACAAGAAAATGGGAAGAAAGCTATTAAATACCAGCCGGAGCTAAAAAGCTCCGGTGAAAGAGTAAGGCTGGCCGGCGGCTACAACTTGAAGATGGAGGAACAAATCCCAAAGAAGACTGAAAAATAGAAAGTATGCTGATTTCTGCCTCCTGCCAATGTTGCTTGCCCTAAAAATCCTAAAGTTACTATTTATATACAACCCTAAGCTAACTAGAGGACAAATCCAGCTAAGGGAAGAAGACAAAATGGGAGGAAAGGGACAGCTGGGCTGGAGCGTGTCCTAGGAAGAATATTCCTAGGATGCTCAAAAGGGATCAGAGAGGAATCTTGCTGGCGTCTCTCTTCGTGTGCTCCAAGATGGATTGCAAGCACGTGCGGCTGAATTCGAGGGCAAGACGCAACACTTTTCGGCTTCACAGATAGTCCAGGGCTGGACAAGAATGCGCGCATCTAGGGCTTGACTAGGGAAATACGTCTAGGCCTCGACGAAGACTGGGAGACTTCCAAAGCTGCTCAATTCCATCCCAAAATGTGTGCTTTCTGCCTTTTTCTCCTCCAGGGTTGGATATGGCAAAAAGTATTGAAAACAGAGCAAGTTAGTAGCATCAACGAGGGAAAACATGCAAAATTAGAGAGAAAATATCTAGAAAACACATGCATATCAAACATCCCCACACTGCCCAATGCTCGCCCTCGAGCATCAATCAAAACTTAAAACCACCCCAAGATACACACGACATGCATCCAACGAGACACAATAGCAAGGATCCTTAGGATCAGACAAAGCTGCGACACAACAGACCTTGCCTAGATGCACACCTGCCTTAAACCAAAAGGATAACGACCCTAGAGATTAAACTTTTCCACATCCAGGCCCAAACAGATGCAATCCTCACTGGTCGTGTTTAAATCACTCAAACTAATGCAATAACACAACAGAACACACAATTTGCACATCAATCCGAGTAGTGATCCACATGCATAGGCAATCATTCGATCTAAAAGACTTTGCAATAGGGGGAAAGAAAGAACAGTGAAAGAGGTGGCTAAGGAAGAGATGAGAGATGAAATGAAACCCGGAATGTTTCCTTGGTTGAAAGAAGCGAAATGGTGAGGTAGCGCTCGTCGAGGGCTGGACGGGGGATGAGGGCTAGACAACTGGTACTTCTTCTAGAGAGGGAAGCTCCTTTCTTTGATAATGTGCTGGCAGGTTCTTTGCTCACTTATGTTCGTGCCTCGATTATTTATTGCTCAATTTTTTTTTATAAAAAAAGGGGCTATATCGAGGCTACGAACCTTGGATGCTTGGATTTCTCATGGCTAGGGCGAGACATTTCTGCTATTGCTTTCACAGGAGCGTGTCCAGGGAAGTGGCGGAGCACCGACTCAACGTTGACCCGCGCGCCACGCCAGTTCAACAGAAGCGGCGAGCATTCTCCACGGAAAAGGCGGTGGTGATTGATAAGGAGGTAGTGAAACTGCTAAACGCGGGATTCATCCGAGAAGTTCAATACCCCACTTGGTTGGCCAACCCCGTCTTAGTCCACAAGCCCAACGGAGACTGGCGCATATGCATTGATTTCACTAACTTGAATGACGCTTGTCCTAAGGACTGTTATCCGCTTCCTCCGATTGATCAGTTGGTCGATCAAGCGGCAGGGTAAGCATATTTGAGTTCTTTGGACGCCAATTCTGGATACCACCAAATTTCTATGGCCAAGGAAGATGAGGAAAAGACGGCATTTATAACCCCGAAGGCCACCTATTGCTACACGGAAATGTCGTTTGGCTTAAAGAATGCAGGGGCGACCTTACAGCGTATGGCCAACAAAGTGTTTGAAAAGCAAATCGGGAGAAATGTAGAAGCATACGTAGATGATGTATTGGTCAAAAGCAGAAGTTTCAGTGACCATCTGCTGATTTGCAGGAAGTGTTTGACACATTGAGGAAGTACCAGATATAGTTGAACCCCCGCAAGTGCGCGTTTGCATTTCAAACGGGAAAATTCTTGGGGTATGTGGTAAGCCAAAAGGGCATCCAGCCGAACCCGTCGAAGATTAAAGCTATCCATGACATGGTATCGCCGCGAACCCTCCAGGAAGTTCAGAGGCTAACAGGATGCGTCATTGCTCTAGGGCGGTTCATCTCTAAGCAGGGCGAGAAGTGCTTGCCATTCTTTAAAGTCATACGCAGGAAAGCTCCGTTCGGATGGACACAAGAGTGCGAAGAGGCGTTCGTGGGTTTGAAAACTTACTTGTCGTCTGACTTGGTACTAACATGACCAGAGCCGGGCGACACCCTATTCTTATACCTCGGCATCGTGAATGAAGTGGTCAGGGAGGATAATCACGCCCACCGCCCCGTCTTCTTTGTTAGCCATGTGTTAAAAGATGCCGAGGTGCGATACACCAACATTGAGAAGGTGGCATTCGCCCTGATACAGTCCACGCGAAAGATGGACAGATATTTTCAGGCCCATCCAGTCACCGTGCTCACGGACCAGCCTTTGAGAAGGATTTTCAGGAAACCAGAATCCTCGGGGAGGATGTTGATTTGGTCAATTGAGCTGGAACAATATGGATTACAATACAAGGTTCGGCCATCCGTGAAAGCTCAGGTTTTGGCAGATTTTATAGCCGAATGTACGTTTACTGGGGGCAAGGCGGTGGAGCCGCTCGAGAAGAAAGAAAGTGATGCAAAGATCCTACCCTCAGAGGCCCCTGCGGACGTATGGGTCATCTATGTGGATGGCGCCAAAAATCAAGAGCTGGCGGGAGCTGGCATATATATGATCGGGCCACATGATGTGCAGGTGCGGCACGCCATTAGAATCCTGCAACCACTGTCCAACAATGCAGCGTTATTGGCGGGGCTTAGAGTAGGAAGGAGCCTCTTCGCTAAAACTGAAAATGACCTGGTAGCAGGAGCCCCACGGTTGAAAATACGAGGGGACTCCAAGTTGATAATTGATCAAGTCTTGGGACATTCCCAAGCTAGAGAACCGATCATGGCGCAATACCTCTCGAAAGTGAAAAGGGAATTGGCAGAAATAGAACAAAGCGGCGTGTGTGTCACTTTCGAACACATTCCGCGGGAGGACAATACAGAGGCGGATAATCTTGTCAAGGCGGCAGTTAATCAGGAGGTTGTCATACTAGAAGGCGTGTACTATAAGGAAGGGTCATTACCGTCTTTCATGGAGGAACAACTGTCGCTATGTGTGGAGGAGATTGAAAAGGATTGGAGGGTCCCTGTGATAAAATTTTTGAAGCACGACAAGTTGCCGAGCGACAGTGCAGAGAACAAAAAAGTATTGAAGCAAGCGGCAAGGTGCACTTATTATGGTGGGGAGTTAATTCGGAGATGTTTCTCGCACCCAGCCGCAAAATGTATAACGGAACAAGAAGGCCTCCACACCCTGCGCGAGATTCATAAAGGCATCTGCGGCATGCACGTATCGGGTGGTACCATGGCCGCGCAGGTATTCCGGTCAGGATTCTATTGGCCCACTATTCACAGGGATTGCAACAACTTTGTGCAATCATGCCATAAGGGTCAAGAATTTGCCAAAATCCCTCGACGACCCGCCACTGAAATATCTCAGATCGTGGCACCTTGCCCTTTTGCCAAGTGGGGAATCGATATTTTAGGCCCTTTTCCTAAGGCCAGGTCCCAACTGAAATTTGTAATTGTGGCAGTGGACTACTTTACCAAATGGGCAGAAGCGGAAGCGGTAGCCAGTATTACGACGGAGAAGGTATGGCACTTCTTTAAGCACCAAGTGATCATGCGTTTCGGGGTGCCTCGCGTGCTAGTTAGTGACAACGGGGCACAGTTTACCAGCCGCTTTTTCAAAGAGCAATGTGAAGAATTCCAGATCGAACAGAGGTTTTCCTCTGTGGCGCATCCTCAGACTAACGGCCAGGCGGAGGTAACCAACCGAAGCATCCTGAGCGGTATTAAGAAAAATATTGAGGGGTCGAAAAATAAGTGGCCAGACGAGCTACCCTATGTAATGTGGGCTTACTGCATGACCGTCAAAACTAGTACGGGGGAAACGGCCTTTGCAATGGCTTTTGGTACCGAAGCAGTAACGCCTGTCGAAATTGGCACCCTAAGCTTGATACGCTGCCTGAGGCGTGCGAGGAAGCTCTCTTGAAAATAATGCACTACAAAAGAAGAATGGCGCGGTATCACAACAGACATGTTAAGGAGCGGCTGCTCAAGGCGGGAGACCTCGTGCTCAGGGACAAACGAGCGGCGGGCCAACGAATGTGGAAACTTAGCTCAAACTGGGAAGACCCGTACCGTGTCACTCGTGTTATCGGAAAGGGGGCGTATCACCTCGAAACGCTTGACGGTACTCCCTTACCTAACTCTTAGAATATTGCTCGATTAAAATTATATCATGCTAGAATTTAACATGCCGTTTGGGCATGGTTTAGAAATTGAAATTATGAAATTTAACATGCCGTTTGGGCATGGTTTAGAAATTGAAATTATGAAAATTGACATGCCATTGCTCATGGTTTAGAAATTGAAATTCTAAAATTGACATGCTGTTGGGCATGGTCTAGAAATTGAAATTATGAAATTGACATGTCGTTGGGCATGGTCTAGAAATAGAAATTGGAATGTGACATGCCGTTGGGCATGGTCTAGAAATTGAAATTATAAAATTGACATGCCGTTGGGCATGGTTTAGAAATTGAAATTCTAAAATTGACATGCCGTTGGGCATGGTCTAGAAATTGAAATTATAAAATTGACATGCCGTTGGGCATGGTCTAGAAATTGGAATGTGACATGCCGTTGGGCATGGTCTAGAAATTGAAATTATGAAATTGACATGCCGTTGGGCATGGTCTAACAATTGTTGTGGAAATATTTTTTGTTCCTTGTTGGTTGTCTGTGTAATGTGCAGATAACAAGGAAAGGAGGATGTCGGGGGTGAAAAGTCCTAGCCTTGGGGCAGAATGGGCTAATACAGATGGGTCATCAAGACGAGGCACGCCCCGATGATACTGGAAATATATGGTGCTTGAAGTGAAAAATTCTGGCCTTGTGAGGCCGGCCTTGATCAGGCGGCTCGCTAAGACGAGACACGCTCCAGCACTATTGGGAGTGAAAAATTCTATCCTGGGGAAACCCAGAGAGGGCACGCCCCGACTCCCTTGGGGGTGTAAAGTCCTATCCTTGTGACAGCCCATGCTCACATAGGCGGATGATCATTAAGTGAGGCACGAACCTAGGGAAGATAAAAACTCCACCTCGTAAGTGAAAATCCTATCCTTACGAGGGTAGCGCTAACATAGGCACCTCATTAAGAAGGGGCACGTCCTATCCTCGTGAAGGCCGGCCCTGATCAGGCGACGCACAGAGAGGTGGCACTTCCCGACCGATTGAGGAAATGCGAGAAGTCATGGTACCCCAGCTAGTAACCAGAAGGGAAAAACCCAGTGAAGTTTGGCTGGAAGAGTACGTGACACGAGCGACATCGGGGGAGATCGCGCCAAGTGAGTTGGGGAAATACGCGCCCACACCCCAAGGTAATTAAGATATTTTAGTAGATGTCGCTACTAATGTAAATGATAAGTGAAAATGTGCAAAAAATTCGGCACAAGCGACATCTCGGAAGGATCACGCTAAGTAAGAGGGGAGCACGCGCGACAATGGCCCAAGGTAACTAAGACTTTTCGGGAATATGTCGCTACTAACGAAAGTCACAAGTAAAAATGTGCATAAAATTTAGTAAAGTGTGAAAGTGATGAAGCACTTGGGAAAATAATGACGCTGCGGAGAGGCAGAGCGTCCAAAGGGGAGATCTAGTCGTCTCAAGCATGGTACGAGATAATGGTAAGGATCGGATCTACCCTATTGCGCGGAGAGAAACGCGCGACGACATGGCGTGTTGCGATTCCGCAAGGAAAGTTCGAAGGCGCAGACAACATCAGTTCAACGGTGGCAACCAGTTTTGAAAGAAGGGCTAACGAAAGTAAAGTGAGAAAGATCATCGATAAAGTAAAATGATGGAAAATTGTGCAAACTGTTTATACAAGAGGGGATACTTGTTTAAACAAAAGGCCCCAAAAACACAAAAAGGACAAAGAAGTCAGGGCGCCCGATGGACAAAAAGAGAAGTGACATTTACAGCGTGGGCATGCTGTTGTCCCCCTCGTCATGCCGTGGCCTCTTCGCTTGGCGGTAGCCCTCTTCCGTGAGGAACTCGGACTTCTGCTTGAAGAGGCGGATGATGGCATCAGCGTCGAAAAAATTACGGCCGTGACGCTCAGTGAAGAAGTCGGCCATGAGGCCTGCAGTTTGTTCCAGAATCCATTTACATTTGTCCGCCGTTTCCTCCATAAGCGCGGCATTCTTACTTTGCTCCTCTTGAAGGGCGACATCCCTCGTGGCCTGGTGTCTTTTGGCCTCTTCCAGCTCTTTTCTCGCAACTCCTAAACTGGCTTCCGCACATTTTCGCTCTTCAGCACACTTCCTCAGCTCTTCTTGAGTTTTATGAAGTTCCCTTTGGTACTTGTTGATTTCTTCCAGGAGTTGGTGGTTAGTGTTGCGCCATTCCTGGGAGGAAGATTGGAGAGAGCTCATTCGTCTCGTCACATTCCTAGATCAGTAATGGAAACCCTGAAAGCTAGAGAACAGCTGGGTTCTTATCTGCTGCAGTTGCTCACCCTCGGCAACGGAGAGGAAGGCCAGCTCCTCCTCTTCAACCGACAACAGATGTCCCGCCAGATAGGCGGATGTAGCTAGGGAGCTGTCGCCTCCCAATGCTGGGAATCCGCGCTGGCGAATGTTAATTAAATCAACCTGATGGGTGGCGGCTCCGCTAGAGAGTATAGTGCTTAGGTCAGCCACCATGCGCGGAGTGTCCATGGGGTGAAGAGAGGGAGAGATTGTTTGAACAACAGCAGGAATGAAGAAGACATCAGGAGGGGACGAAGGGGAACGATTAGATGGTCCAGCGTCAATATTGAAACCGCCAGTTGGTAGGGATAGAAAATCCTCCTCTATAAGATCCTCCAGAAAGTCCAAGGGATTGCCAGGAGGAGGAGATGACGCGGCAAAAGAAGAGTGAAGCGGCGCAGGGGTAGCCCCGTTCCCTGCCAGACCAGGGGCTCGATTACCCACCGAGGGGCCGGTATTGGTGACGCCGCCCTGCCTTTCCTGACCAGCGGCAAAGTCGTCCGCTGAAGGGGTGTCTTCATTAAGACGCGGTCGCTTGGGGTCAAGAATGCTTGACAAATCCATGCCGTCGCGCGAAGGAGTAGCAGAAGAGGCAACAACGGTGGTATCCTACGTGCAAAAGAAATAGGGGAATTAAGAAGCGAACAAAAATATATATAGATGGAGAAAAGTTTGTAAAAACCACCTGAACAGGAGGACGGGTAGGAGCGATAACGCGAAGGCGGAGAGTTCTTTTCTTCTTTTTTGCAAGGGGAGGACGAGAAGACGACGCTCATGTAGGAACAATGCTAGGAGAGGAAATTGGCTCAGCAGTTGATGTGGCAGTAGCATCCGCTCGAGGAAGAGAAGTGGACTCAGGTGCAGAAGTGGACGCGTGCGTGGTGTCAGTCGAGGCACCAGTCGAGGCGGCAGAAAGAGCCCTTTTTTCTCTCTTCTGCTGAGCTCTTCTCTCTCTTTTCTTGATGCACTCAGGTTTCCACCCGGCGGGAGGATCTGTAGAGATAAGAAAAGAATGTTAGAGTTAGTATTGACGTGGAACAGCGAACGAAGGGACGGTGCTCACTTTGAATGCAATCCCGGATGTCGCCCCGGCACGTGAGTTCGCGAGTGCGAACACTAGGAATCCCCGACAGGTTGAGTAGCTTGTCCAGCCAGCCTTGGTCAACTGGTCCAAACTCTGGCCTGCCACCCCAGGCAGCATCCCTGATGACTAGATTAAACCCGCTCCGCCACAAAGGCTGGGGTAGATTAATGATGAAGAATCCTTTTTTCCAAGCGTCAATAGAAGATTCAAGGAATAACAACTTCCAGGTAAAGGGGTTTAGAGCTTCAACATCATAGCGAGGCGATATCGCTATGATGCCGTTGTTATGATGGTATAATTGAAAAAGGGAGCGAAGCAACAACAAGGAAGGAGATTCATTTCCTATATATCTACAAAGGGCTATAAAAGCATAAATGCCGCAATAGGCATTTGGACTCAATTGGGTAGCATTTAAATCGAATTCAGAGAGTAACTCGACAATTAAAGGATCTAGAGGCAGCCGAAAACCATAATGAAACATTTTAGCATAAAGAACCCTACGGTTGTCAGGTAATTCGCTATTAAGGCGAAGGGACTTCGGGGCAACTTCAGTAGAATACCCCTCCAACTGGTCGAGAGTGGCATTATAGCTCCGCAGGCGCCGTCGAAGGACGGCGGTGGAAGCAATGGTGGAAACAGTAGTATCAATATCTCCCTCCCCAGCAGAGCGGGAATAGCGGCGGTTACGAGCCATGCGCAAGGTTAAAAGAAGGATAGAGAGGAAGTTACCTGTGGTGAGAAGAAGATCGAAGCACCCGGGCAGCGGCGGATCGTAGAAGGAAGAAGAGGAATTGTCTTTTCTTTCTTTTCATTTTTCAAAAGAGAAAGGTAACAAAAGATAAAAAGAAAGCACGTGGGGGTTTTTATAACCCTAAGGACTAAAGGGAACGACGGGTCAAGCGATCGTGGTGTGTGACGTGTTAAGGGCAAAGAGGCGCGGGAAGCGGGTACAACCCCTGAAGAGAGAAAAGACATGTTCAACCCTAGCGCCCCTCCTTTGATGACACGTGGGCTCAGAGCATCATGAATGTCTCCTCCGTATCAAGTAGAAGGATTCAGAGCATTAAAAGCTCTGAAAAGGGCGCAGTCAAACCCGGCGAAAAAGAGCGGCAAGTTGTAATGCCACGGCAACCAAGAGGCAAAGTGCGAGGAAAAAGTAGTCAAGCGGCATGTGATAAAGGGAGACATCGTTAAGAAACACGCATTATTTGGTCAAGATTATAAGGTTTGTTAATTATTACAAGCAAGGAGGCGACATCAAAGTCCAAATGGGAAAAATAATACAACAAGGGAGTAAGTAAAGAAGCGACACCCCCAATCAAGCGGCATCAAATGCCCCCCCCCCCCCCCCAGGCACTGATCTACTACTCCTCTTTGGAGGAGAGGAAACCCTCTTGGCTCTCATCAATCTTTTTTATCCTCCCGGAGGCATACCTGGCGACCTCAGCGGGATTAGCGGACCTGCTACGGTGCTGATCTGTCACCCCGACGATAAAGGCTTGTTCAGTCTTCTTCTTCCACCAGGTCACCTTCTTGAAAGCTTTTGACAGGTCCGCACCGCGGGAGGATACCTCCTCAAGAAGGAATGAGTTCTTCTTCCTCTCAGCCACCAGCTCAGCCTCTAAAGCTTCAACCTGGGCTTTTCCTTTAGACCTTTCCCGAGTAAGGTCAGCGCGGCACTGGCGCAGTTCGGCCTGAGCGCGTTTGTGGAGTCGCGACAGCTCCTCTACCTTTGCTAAGGCACCAGAGTTTTGAGATTGTGTACTGATAACAATTGATATACCCACCAGTGCGGCATGGGGTACGTCATCTTCAGCTACTGTAGTGCCCGCCTGGCCTCTTGCTAGTCTTGCTACCGGGGGGTGCTCGACGTCAGCGGGGGGGCCCATCCAACACGATATGG
Organism: Viola odorata; assembly: GCA_963691705.1. Taxonomy (NCBI): domain Eukaryota; kingdom Viridiplantae; phylum Streptophyta; class Magnoliopsida; order Malpighiales; family Violaceae; genus Viola; species Viola odorata. Next base: position 25,431,711 of record OY829544.1, on the reverse strand, counting down.
CGCTTATTCCCACACCCGGTACGCCATAAGTATTGACATCCCAAGACAGCACTCCCTACCAAATCTCCTATAAATACCCCCTCCTAGGTAGAAAAAGGAGGAGGACTCTCTCTCTCTACTCTCTCTCACTACTACTCCTACCTACCTCTTATATTTCGCTACTTATACTGACTAGATCGTCAGAGTATCTGCGCCGGGGACCCCCTCCGGCGCCCTGCAGGTGTAGCGGCGACGAGGACCACCCCCTCAGAGGTGAAGATCGCCAAGATTCTTCCTACCCCGGGTATAATCAAATCCTATTTTATCAAATGGTGCTTTCATTGAGAGCATTTAGATCTTCAAGTGAGTTCCTTGAGATTTAAAGGCTCTCCTTTCCGTATGCATACTTATCTCCATCACTGCTGCTGGTTTTTCTGATTGTGGATTTACCATATGATTCAAGTTCTGTTCGGATCCCGTGATATGAATATATATGATCAATATATTATGGTTGCGCACCCCGGGGGTCAGATCTGGAAAATGGTGATTTAAGATTGCTCGTGTGTGATGATCTCATTCCATATCAATAATTTATTATTGTATGTTCAAGAGAGGGATCAGATCTGAAAAGAATGAGAAAGAGAGAAGAGAAGTTGTGATTATCATTGTTGTATGTCACGAACCTGCAGATCTCTTCCAAGAATCCTTTTATTTTTAGAAAATGGGTTTTGAATTTGAAAACCCATCATCATCTCTTCAACTTGAGATGGTAGATCACCACCGAGTGCAATTATGGAACAAAACCACCTTGCTATGCTTACCATCATTAATTATCTTCTTATTTGATCTTCTTGGAATCATCATCGCCATCTCATCTTTGTCTTCTTCATCTTGCTGCAACTTCCACAACCGCCGAGATAGCAGTAGAAGCAGTAATAGCATTAGCAGCAGCAGTTGAATCCAAAAATCAAGATCCATAATTAAAGAAAGCTTTTACGTTTTTTTTTATCCGGGGAAAGATGGGAATTTGGCTTCTGTGTATGTATCCTAACGGGCACCTTGTCGGGTGTGTTATCGGGTGCGTTAGAGGAAGATGGCAACATTTTAGGCGTCCTCGCCTGAAACGGCTACAGTAATACTTCCAGCAGCCAGGCTTATCTCCAATCTTGAGCCGCCACCATCGCGCTATTAAGGAGTAAGGTTGTCATGCCGCGGCCATCGTCGTCATCAATTAATTGGATTATCAATTAATTGTTCGGCCCTCGTCATCATCAATTAATTAATTGTATCAATTAATTGAGACTTGCTGCTGTATGCAAGGAAAAAGACAAAAATAAAGAAAAAGGGAGATGTGCAGAGAGAGAGATTTGAGGCTTGTCGCGGAGCACCCTTAATTTGTGTCGCGATCATTGCTACGACAAAGGTAGCTGTGACTACCGCGATGACACGTTCTCCTGGACAGTTGTACCCTCCTAGTACTCAAGCGGTGCAAACACTTGTCTGCCACGACAATAAGTGATAAATGACAAAACCAGTAAACCGCAGCAACGGTAGCGACTGATCAGAAGCAAGGGAGAGCAGAGATAACGAAGAAAAGCGACACGTCACCATCTTTGCCTTTTCCGCATCAGTTGGCAGGTTCGACATCTAAGCACCGGGCTGTTACCATTGACTCTAGAACTACTCTGGTTTTAGCCTACCTTGCCGAAGAAGAAGAGCGGCATCAACGGTTGCATTCCGCAGTAGGGCAGCTAGGATGACAGAGATGAGCGATAGAGAGGGGATGACGCTTCTGCACTGTCTTCGTTTCTGGTAGATGCCGCTAGGAAGTTGTTGGCCGAGATGAGTTAAGGTGGACAGTCATCATCGCTGCAGCACCTAAATGAATTGAGTTAGCGGGGCTGCGTGGTAAGCAAAAAGGTAGCGACAAGTGCAGTAACAACAGGCACAATGGAAGCAAGCTCGTGGGAAAAGCTATGGTAACAGAGGGGCAAGTGACGGGTCAGAAATTCTCTTAAGTTAACGGGCAGCAGGATAACATGAAAAGGAAGGCATGCCAGCAGCGGCATGCTATTGGAGCATCTAAAGATATCGCTCCGATAAATCTCCACTGCAGCGACATGCAGGTGACGTTCCTAAAGCATAAGAGGCTCACCTGACGCTAGTGGCAGATTAGTACATCGGATCTACTTAGCGATGTAGTGGCATCCAAACGATCCATTCATCCTTCTAGTAATGACACATGACAGGAAAGAAGAGATAGCAAAGGTGACAGGAAATAAGGCAAAGAGGGAAAGGAAAGGGTGAACAGTGGCTGATGCCAATTAATTATGACAATTCATATGATATCTAGAAAGCGTCAACAGTACTTCTGTGTGAATAGTGCTTCTGCGTCATCAGTGGCTTCCGTGTGAACAGTACCTCGGAATAGCAAAGTGAGTAAACAGTATTAGGATTGGAGAAAAACGTATTTCTGGCCAGATTTATCGGGTTTCGCGAGGAAAATCGTATCTTTTTCATATGCGCTCAGAATTCAGGGTATGATAGCTCGATTCGAAGGCAATTCGACGGGCTACAATTATTGTCAAGGAATCTCTGTGAGATATTGACGTTATCTGGGCGTTATTGTGATTCGAAATCTGGGTTTAAGATTCGTGATTCCAGCTATGTCGGGTTTCACGGAAAAATTATATCTTATTCATACGTGCTCGTAAGTTTCTGGATAATAGCTCGATTTGAAGATAGTTTAAAGGGCTATAATTCTCATGAAGACATCTAAGTGAGATATAGACGTTTAGCGGGCACGATTGAGCCTCAAAGTGACGCCACTGATTGCAGCCTAGTCCTGCTTTATATCTGGTCATTTATCTGTCGCCAGCTTTCCTATATGATGATGGTGGGTGAGATAAATGATAATTTAGAATATTATCTGGCGGGTGAATATCTACCCCGGATGAATATTGATATGACTTATCGGGTGAATATCTACCCCGGAGGAACATTTGTATGACTTATCGGGTGAATATCTACTCCGTTTGAAGAGCCCTCGTAATATCATGTCGACATCCTCTTATCATCAAAAAGGTCTCCAACGACATGTCATTCTCCTTCGTAAAGGCAAGGAGCGGGAATTAAACAACGGCCGAGTTCCTTGTTTATTCCCCGAAGGTATCGCTACCACTTTTAAAATTATCATTTTCCCCTTACCTCTATATTTAACATTCTTAGAGGAAGCTAACCAGAGTTAGCAGACTCTATTAGTGTATTGGTACAGCTAACAATGCAGGTACTCAAGTGGAGTATAGATTGAAATCTTGGGGAATGTGAAAGAATGCAATATTGCAGGTAGCTACGGCATAAAACCGCACAATTTGTAGGTGGCCAACAGCGTAAAACTGCATCAATATTGCAGGTAGCTACAACGTAAAACCTCATAAATTGTAGGTAGCTTATGGCGTAAAACCACGTCAATATTGCAGGCGGCTTACAGCAAAGCTAGATCCAATGAGTTTGGATGGAAAAAACGACATCAACAACACCCCGATATGTGCGGGTGAAAGCCTCTAAGGGTAACTAGTACTTGTCATTACATGTTATTTATACTAACATGGCAAGACAATATTTGAGAATGTGCAGGAAAGTCGATGAAATATCGAAATAGTGAAGAGACTAACGCCCACAAAGGCAGCGAGATTACACAAGAATTCAGTACTACCTACGGGGCATCTCTTGTCATTAGTGAGGAAATACATCCTTAGTGATGAGAGCGATGGTACACCATCTTATCTGCGATATCCCCTTCCCGGTGCTGAAATGCGCATGCTTAGTCATGTCGCGATATCAAGAAGAATACTTTATTATTATTATCCGCCCATGATTTGGCTGACTACATGGTGGTCTCGTGATGACACCATCTTCATCAGCAAGCTATGACGTTGCTTTGCTACAGTGTTCGGGTTACCGTCAGCGTTATCTGTTCGGGTTACCGTCAGCGTTATCTGTTCGGGTTTATCGCCAGCGTTATAAGGTCTGGCCCACCGTTGGCGTTATCAGTTCTGGTTTATGACCAGCGTCATTGCTACAATATCGCCACTACCAATCTGGTTGTCATTTCCTCCGTGGCCAACAGTTATCACAAGCTATTGTCTCATGTTACCTCCTCCGTTATGAGAGTCGGAGAAACTCGAAAATCCTCATGAGTCGGCCGCGTGGTGAAGGAAATAACACTCCTCCAGAAGCCGAGAATGGAGCCCTTGGTGAACACTCGGGCTCGTTTTCGGTTGGGCTTATGATAACAATTGATATACCCACCAGTGCGGATGGGGTACGTCATCTTCAGCTACTGTAGGGCCCGCCTGGCCTCTTGCTAGTCTTGCTACCGGGGGGTGGTCGACGTCAGCGGGGGGGGGGGGGGGGGGGGCGGGCATCCAACACGATATGGCTGTCAATTTATTTGTGGCAATGTCAGGGCTAGAGGCATGCCGCTAGGGCTGGGGCGGTATGCCGCTAGAGTCCTGTCTTGGCCTTCTCGTCGCGCGCGTTGGAAGAAGACAGGCCACGCGGGAGGTCTTTCAGGTGCAATGTGTGCGGGCACCAGTAGGTCCATGCTCGTATCACATAGAGGCCAAAACAATAGGATGCACTGGTTGAAGCGCCTCCGTCACATCCACAGGATCGGTTGATGTAAACAGCTTCTTGAAATATTTTGTGAAGATGGACTCAACAGCTCCTAGATCCTAGTGCCACACCCCTAGCTCGTCTTTGATCACTTGGATACAATTCTAGTCTGACAAGCTGAGATGTCATGTCCTAGACATGTCTTACCTCCACTTCATGGCCGTTTTGAGTATTGCCTCCCCGCGTGGTCGATCGCACGATTTGGACCTGTACAGCGCCGGCTACGTTCTGACGAAGTTGCCTGTTGTGTCTGCGCCTAGAACTGCTGTGTGCGAGATTGTCATCTCGAATCTCCTTGAGATCTACTTGTCCGAATGCTCTGAAACTTTGACACAATAAACATAACACATAGAGGTTTCCATCAAGCCTTTCAGACCTCTGATCAGACTCCATCTGCTCCATCATGTCTTGACGCTTTTGTCCATGTAGTCGCGTGATACATCGTGGGATCGTATCATTCCCTCCCTCTTCGGAAAGATTCATCCTCGAATCTTGCTCAGCATAATCTGTCCAGGAAAACTTCCCCATTATATGCTCAAAGCATACTTGTCATCTCTCGTGCTTCCTTAGTCGCCATCTCTTGCGCTTCAAGGGTAAGACACATAATGTGCTAAGGTATGTGTGAGGATTCGCATCATTCCCTCTCCCTTCGAAAAGATTCGACCTCGAATCTGTACCTAGACCTGCACCACAATACCTTAAGTTAGTAATATCAAAGTAAGCACAAATCGAACCATACCAACCTTGTAAATTCAACTCGGCAGCAATGTCTTTGAACATGTCAAATCGTCGAGTAAGATGATTGCTCTAAGCGGCTACTCTTGCTTGAACTTGGTTTAGGGACCGTCTCCGGCGTAAGCGCTGCCAAACCCAAGCTCTTATCTTGAAGGATCCACTCATCCTTCCATGGTTTACTAAAGTTGCCATCTTGACACTCAAACGCGCACCATAGAGCTTAGCTTGTCCATGGGCTATCCGCATTACTTCGATCTCTTGGCTGCCACTTATACTAAATAATACAGTCAAAGGCAGCAATATTAAATCGAATAATGTCATAAGAAGAAAATCACACATGTGTTTCAATAACACACCAAAGATAATAGCGTGTATGAAAAGGTAGTAAGTGTATAACAGAAACGGAAAATATTCCTTCCACGTAGACTCATACTTACAAACTGTCACATGTCTTACAGCTCTAAGAGCTCTCTCCTCCATCTCTGGTTGTCTCAAGAATTGTGGTGGCAAGGATAAATTTTGCTTCATTGGCGCACTCAATGTTTGCCACGATTCTTGACCTAAGTCGCTAAAGGAGTTCTTCGTTTGATTACTAACAAGACTCCAAGGAATAATATATGAAATAATAACATCCTTAAGAGTTAAGTTAATAATAAAATAGCAGCTCATCACACAATCCTCAAACAAATCATGCTCATCAAAATTTCACAAAAGATCATGCGACCGATATAAGCGATTATGTCTGAAAAGAGCTCCTCCAAATCCTATCGACTTAAACACAAAATTTTCATAGAATTCACACTTAACAGCATAGTTATCTAATGTAAAAACATGTGAGAATTGATAAGATTTTGTCTTTTGCCGAAGGATGTATGGCGGAATGGCTCCTCTCAGATCAGTGCTCACGACGGTCCGCGGTACCTGCAATACGCCGGAGGGGGTCTCCGGCGGAAACACTCCGATGCTTAAGTCAGTATGTGTACTGAATTTGGCAGAGCTTGGGCCAGTCAGATTATGCTTACCTGCCTCCTTTGAGGGGGAGGTATATATATAGAAGAATTGAGCATTTCCGCGTTTGGGGATAGCTAGAGAGTTATCCCTAACGTTAGGGATCGTGGTTCGCCCCTCGGATGATATGTTACCGTGGCGATAGCCATGGGATAAATGCTACCATGATAGGGTAGCGACTGAGTGGTCCCCCTGACGCGTAGTATTCCTCAGAATGAGACAGCTCCTCGAGCCATCTAGAAGGTTCATTTGGGAAAACTCCTGAGCGCTATTTTGCCCTCTTGGCGTCAGCCTCTAGGGGAGGCAGTGGCCCTCCCCCTGCCGTGAAGGTGGGAACAGTGATCTCTTCTTTGAGTTCAGGGCAATAGACGGAAATACCCTTTTCCTTAGGTGGATTGTTATCATAAGCCCAACTGAAAATGAGCCCGAGTGTTTACCAAGGGCTAACGCCCTTTCTCCGTGAGGTATCGGAGTGTTTCCTTGTCAGGAGGTGGTTTAGATGATTTCTGTCAGGGCTTATAAATTGAGGTTTCTTCGGCACAAGTTTCCTCGCACTTGCACGTCCCTTTCTCTTCCATATTTCGCCATGGATGAACTGACCTGAAATTTCCTGATCTCCAAAACTTTGACTTTGAAGAACCTTACTGAAGGTGACATCGGCTTCCTGGAGAGGATGATCACCAAGACCTCGGAGGATGTCCTGGAGTTGCAGGGGGTATTGACCCCTATTTTGTCCAAACAACTGGGGATATCTTTGGAGGACTTCAGTCCTATGGAGAGCTTGGCGAAGCTGGCCACTACTACTGCCCACCTTGACGTGGTTGCCTCGATGCTGCAGCAGCGGAAAGACTTGCTAGCCTGCTACTTGAAGGGGATTAGGACCTGCTCCGCTGAGCTGACCTCCGTTGCTGACGCGCTGAGGGATATCTCGGTCGTACCAGGGGAGGATGATGCCGGATCCAATGCCTGACCGCTGCCTTTGTTTCCTCTTGTTGCCTTTCTCTTATGCTTTCATGTATATATTTGAACGCTGAGGCCGCTCAGGCCATAAATAAATGGTTGTTTTTGCTTTTTCCAGTCTTTTTTTGTCTCGTTTATTTCTTGATGCATTGGCTGAATGTGTTGGTGGCAAGCCCAACTGGCCTTCTTCAGTACATACCCTTTCAGTGGTTGCGTTCCGTGAATGAGCAATGAATGCTCTGACTCAACTGTTTCCAAAGCCGCCGTACCAGGGGTGAGTGATTGGGTAGTTATTTGGTGCCTTTTGGTTGGCGCATTTAACGAGCAGGTATATTGGTGCCGGATCAGCTTCTGATATTGCGGTTATTTTCCCCAGACATCTTAATTGATTTTTCAGGATCTGTGCGAGGATCGGAGCGCTTCCTTGGTTATTTAAGGGAAATGCTTTCGCTTCCCCTGCTCATCTTCATCTTTTCCTTCTCTTTGCTTTTTGCAGGTCAGAATGACAGATTTTTGCGGGCGTGATTCCTTGCCAACACCTCTGACTTCGCCGGATTCGGATAATCCTCCTCCGACTCCACCGTGGAGACCTACTAAATGTCCTGCTAGATGCCAGGGTCGCAAGAAACTAGTGAAAGTGAAGAAGCAGACCTTTGCGTCCTTCTTTGCCGGCTTTGTGCCCCACTACATGATGCTACCGAAAGGTGATGAAGCGTCACCGTCTGCCCCTCCTCCTCCTTCTTCCGAGAATGAGGCTCTTTCTCACGGCACTGATTTAAAGCCAGCAGCTTCTACCGTTGGGGAGAGTTCCCGTGCCCGTTATGACAAGGCGGTAGCCCACGCGACAAAGCTTGTGCCCAAACCTGTCGAATATTTCTTTTCCTACAACAGTGGATTGCCGTTGTCCCCGGAGGACTATGAGTACTGCTATGACATGGATTGGGCTGATGAGGATTAACGCCTCTGTGTTGTATATGCCTATTGGCATTTTATGAATAAGATGATGTTTTCTGCCTTTTTCTTTTGTCGTTATTTTCCGTTAGCCTACTGGTCCTTGGTGATAGCCAGCGTAAGTGGTTGGCTTGGCCGAGGCAGTCGCTTCGCAGTTATTTTAACTGGGTCAACTCTATCGCCCTTTTAGGGAATCACGACGAATAACTACTCTTTTTCAAATTTCTTTAATGCGCTTCCACGTGGCCAACCTCCTTTTACACGCGTCTCCGCACGATTGGTGGCTTGATTAATGCGGTGGCATTTTAATCCTTTAAGAGGGGCCATTTTTCTTTTTTCAGAACTTTTGCCCTTGCTTCGAATTTTTTCTCTTATCTTCCTTCGTCTTCTTCCCCGAATATCTCACCGGCCGTCCGTCGTCGTCCGCCGATTCCTTTGTAACTCTCCCCTTTCAAGGTACCAATTCAATCCTTCTCAGATTTCCTTTTTGCTAGTTTGTTATGGCTAGAAATAGACCTCGCCAGGTTATCTGGAAACCCATAGATCCAGAGGTCGCGTAATCACCCAGTATTTTTACATGCGATGTGGTTCTGAAAGCCGAACTGGAGGAACACGGTATTACCTTTCCTCCTGGGTATGAGCCCTCTATCCCTGGAAGTGATATGCGGCTCCATAATCCGGCGTGGGGTTACAGTAGGCTTTTTTACTTTAAGATGTTCCTTTACGGTTTCCGCTTTCCTGTTCATGAATCGATACTAACGTTGCTGCGGGAGTATAACCTTAATCCTGCCCAGATAACTCCCTCTTCCTGGTGTGCGGTTTATGCTTTTCTTCGCGCTTGCGAGTTGAAGAACATTTCTACCCCATCTCTCAATTTATTTCGCAAATTCTTTAGTATGAATTGCCATAATTGTTTAATCGAAATTACTCCTCGGTGGAATGACGCGCTCGTGCAGTCGTTCTGGCAGCATTTTCACGGCTTTAAGAAGGGTGTAGCTGATTGGAAAAGCAGTTTCTTTGTTCTGGAGCTACCGTCCCGTTTGTGGCGTATTAATTTCAACCAGGAGCTGATAGGCCCCATTTGGTCGAATCCCTCGATACTGACCAGGGCTGAGTTGGAGCAAGCTAACGCTCTGTTAGACGAAGGTACTCACTACCGCATCCGTAGCTTTGCCCTGTTCAAACCTCTAGAGGAGTGTGCTATGGGTGAGTCTGCCTCTTTTCGCATTTTCTTTGCTTTTGTCTTTGCGCGTTTCTTTTGTTATAGGATGTTAACGGTTAATTCCCAGGTGACGCTGGCGTTCCTTTGAATGTTACGCCACTTCAAACTTTACCAGCTTCCCCCCTGCCGATGGCTCTAATCAGGGTAGCGTTCGTCCCCCGAGGAGGAGAACCAAGACGGTTGCCTGGGGAGGCCCAAGGCCCGTTAGCTCTGCACGAGTTTCTCGCTTTGTGGAAAATTGGCTACCGGAGCGTCGCAAGAGGACGGACTCCAGCCCAGCCGCAACGACGGTGATTGCTAGTGATGATGAGGATGTGGATGTCAAGTCGGACCTTTGCCATGCCTCTTCCTTGCGCCGGAAAAAACTTCGATTTGCCACGGGTGAGCAGGCCATCGGGACTTCTTCTGTAGATGCAGCAACTGTTCCTATCTCTGCCGCTTCGACTGGGACGAGTGCCTCCCAACCGGTGGGAGTTACTGAGGCACTGGTTGCTACGTGTTCTGCCGAGGCGGAGGTTCCATCGGCAGCGTGTCCTCTTCCTACAGTTGATGCTCCCGATTCTTCAATTTCTCATTGCATTCCTGACGTAGTCGCTACACCTTGTACTACGGATTCGACTGCTGGGCTACCGCCTAAAGTCCTTCCGCAACTGTTCTTTTCTCCTATCACGGATGTTTTTTTCGGGAGTTCTTCTCCCGCTCCGTCAATCAATCTTTCTTATGGCAGTCCTACCGAGACCCCCTCCTACCGTATGGGCTTGAAGGGATTCTGCTTTGATGGTCTTCGTGCTGTCGGGGTTCCCCAACCTTTTTCCAGAGATGAGTTTACTGCACCTTTGATAGGAGAGATGCTGGGCTCCCAGAAGGAGAAGGAAAAGTTTCTTCAGCTTCCTCCACCGGCTCGTCTTCGCCATATGATGAATGATTCTCTGGATTTCTTCCGTCACCTGAACTATCTGTTCGAGATTCATGATCGCGAGTCACGCAATTTTTCCAACGCGCTGTGCGTTAAGCAAGTGCAGCTTGAGAAAGCGGTGGAGCAAATGAGGTTACTAACGCGTCTCTGTGATGAGTCGTAAAAGGAATTAAACAGAGAGAGGTCTGTCGGGAAAGCAAAGGTGGAAGTTCTGGAGGCAGAGTTAGCGCTGGAGAGGAAGAAAAATCTCCTTCTTCGTGAAGAGATGTCTGCTCGAGACGAGGAGTCCGCTAGGACATCATTAAAGGAGGAATGGTGGAAGAAGAAAATCTTGGAAGTCTTTACTTCTAGATTCGCAACCCGTTTCAAGGGTAACTCTTCCGACCCTGCCCAGGTTGCTGACTATATTTCTACCGTGATGGATGAGGTTAGCAAAGGCGGGATTGGTTCTTCTGCCTCAGAAGGGGAAAGGGGCTAACGCCAAAGATTGGTACGCCGCTTTGCTTTTCGAGAAGTGTCACAACGGGTTCCTGGACCCTCCCTTGTTATTCTTATTGTTGTCTGCTTCTATTTTTTCCCGAAAACCATTTGTCATTATTCCTCTTGTAATAATGCTGACGCTACATAACCTTTATCGCATTCGTGTGAATTGTTGTGATGCTATCGCCATCTCTTCATTATCTTCCTTGTGTTGCCGCGCCGTTTGGTGAGGCCAGCGCTGCCTTTTAGGCCATTAAATACCGCAGTCCTTCCATTTAATGCGATCTGAAAAGCAATGATGGAAAGGACACGTGTCTTTCTACGGAAAGGCGTTTGAAGCAAGGGAGACGTGAATCCCTAAAGCGTTTAAACTTGTATCTTCTCGCGCGTGTCTTATTTCCTGACGCGCTGCTTTGCCATGTGTCCGTCGCTGATTGGTCACGCCCTTTTAGTGTTGTATATAATATTTTTCCTTCCTCCTTTTTCTTTTTTTAATCTCCTCTCTCGCACGCTGCTGCTTTCTGGACAAACAACTCGCGCCGCTCTCTTCTTTTTGGTCTGAGACTCCTGGTGTTCTCTTTGCGAAGGTACACACCATTTCTTTGCTCGTCACTTCTCCTTTATTGGTCATGGCTAAGACTAAGAGATGTTCCGATGAGGGGGATCCTCAAGGGTCCACCGGAGAAGAAAAAATTAACATTACCCCCACTTCTCTCTATACTCTGCCCTTAGTTAATCGTAGACTTGCCGAGTGTAATGCACAATTTCCCAGAGAATATCCCGTGCACGCTGCTTCCGAATCACTTCGCCTGAACAGCGTTCTGTCCGGTAACAGTAGAATATTATATGCTAAGTTCTTTGACCATGGGTTTTGTCTTCCTTTTGACCCGCTTGTCGAGTTGCTATTGGCTAATTCTGATTTGGCTCCGGCTCAATTGAGCCCTAACGCGATTTGCGTTGTCAGTGCCTTTGCCGCACTGTGCCGTTTCAAGGGGATCGAGTCTCCCACTCTGGCCCTGCTTCATGACATTTTCCAGTTGTATTCTCGTAAGGGGGTGATATCGATATCCCCTCGTTATGAAGATGGCCCATTGAAGCCCTTTACCTGGAAGCTTATGGGTATCGAGTCTTCTGTTCCTCATTGGAAAGAAGAATTTTTTATTATTGATTTGCCCGAGCCGTTATGGAGGGCCGACTTCAATGAGAAAATTAAAGATGGAGCTTGGGGCCATCGGAAACCCCTTTCTGATCCAGAAGATGGCTGGTTGAAGACGCTACTTCAACTAGATTTCAGCGTTGATGCCCGAAAAGTGGCTAACGGGCTGGAAATGGAACAGTGCAAAAAGGGTGAGCGTTTGCCCTTTTTCTTTTTGTGCTTCCAAGAGGTACTAACGCTAACGTTTCTTTAATTGTGCAGTGCCTCCGCCTGGTTGGGAGCCCGAGTACTTCCGGAGGAAGAGGAAACAGGAACAAAGGAAGAAAGCTGTCGTCGCCGCTAGGGCTGCTGCTGCTGCTGCCGCTGCGGTAGAGGAAGGCATTGCTACTGCTACGGGTACTACCTCATCGCCACCTCCTCGTACCCTTGTTGCAAGGAAGAAGAGAGTGAGGAAAACACGTGCCACGCAACCCGTTTCCCTCCACACAGTTGTTTCTTCGGAGGTGATAGTTGATCCCATTCCTACCGCGATACCTCTGGTTTCCACAGTCACCCAGGTATGCGTTCATTTCTCTCTAAGGTTTTCTTCTTTTCTGTATAATTTTCTTATCATGCGTGCACTGCGTTTTCTAGGAGGCTTCCACTATTTTTGCTCAGTCAACCTCTCCAGGTGATATGTCTGTTGCTGAGGTCCTTCGAGAGCATCAGAAGAAGGCTCGCTATGAGCTTCAGCACAGCCCTACCTCTTCTGCTGCGAATCCTTCTCTGAACGTCCCTGAAGGCGGCGGTATTCCTGCCAAGCAATCGCAAGGTATTGATTTCGGTGGTAGTTCTCGCATTTTAGGTGATTCCTCCACCGCGACAGGCTATAACTCAAGTGCCCTTAACCTTGAAGTACTTGGTGGAGATGGATCCCCAGTGCCCAATGCGGGAGGTTCGGCAGTCGACCCTCTTCTCCTGCCGCTCTGTTCTTTGTTCCGATGTCTCCTCCCACTATCGCGAGAGGTGGCCCTGCCCCTGCTTTGATAGCCGGTGCCTCTACTTATAATCCTCCCCTCATGCCCACTCATCATATTGATTTGCGATCCTTCAGGGACAACATTTTGCAATTTCCTGCCGGGACCGATCATGATTCCATTCTCGCGTCTACCTCTTACCTGGTAGCCGAGATTATGTCTCTTCCAAGGGAGAGGGATGCCTTTGCGGCTAGGAGTGAGCAGGAGCGTATAAACTTTCTTCACTCCCAAGCGCTTTCTTTTTTCTGCCACCTCCATTACATGGATGAGGAGAATGCTAGGATTGCCGCAAACGGGCAGGGGGAGATAACCAGGTTGCAGAACGAGCGCCAGAGTTTTGTGGATGCGCTTAACCTTGCCAACCAGGAAACGGAGTCTGCCCGACAGGAAGTGACGACTGTCAAGCACGCTTTGGAGGAGGAGAAACGGAAAGGTGCCAATCTGACCGAACGCCTTTCTCGTGAGGAGAATGAGTTGCGCCAGGAGAGGCAGAGGAATGCCGAGCTGACTGCCGATCTGGCTTTAAACGTTGAGAAGAATCAGTGGTACTTGAAGGAAAGTGCAGGGCTCATGTCGGAGGCGTTGATGCATCATCATGGGGTAGAAAAACTCCGTATTGATGAGCTGTCCGTGTATTTTGATAGGAGGGTCTCCACTATTACTGATGACGACTTCTATTTATGGAAATCGAAGCAGCAAGGAGGAGTCAACGCACCACCCGCTCCTTAGTTTTTTGAATTTAGATATATTCTAATTTTTGCGGCCGACGAGCCCTTCCTTGTTTTGTAATATTAACGATATCACCTTTTACCTTGGTTGGGCTACCCCTTTTGAACGGAATTTCTTTATCTGCTCTGTTTCATAATACTGCTTGCGCAATTATTCGTCCGTGGCGTTTGCTGCCGCGCCTCTATAGATATGCCTTATCGTTGGCCTTCATAATACTGCTTGCGTATGACCTTCATATAGGTTCCTCAGCTGCCTTTTCGATGGCCTTATCGTTGCCTTCCGATAACATTTCCAAGAATGACTCAGCATTGCTCAGATTCAAATCACCCTTTGTTGTCAGGGGATCTTTCTTGCCCCGTTAGGCCTGCTGCGACGTTGTTGTTGTACGGATGTCTTTCCAGCCTTACTTCGCCGGGTATCGACCGCTCAATTTCTAGCTGGAGTGTCCCCTCCTTCTTTCTGCCGGAGATTGGCTTGGGGAGTGCCTCATCTTAGCGAGCTGTCTGATCAGGACCAGCCATCGCAAGGATAGGATTTTCACTCCTAAGCATTGAAACCTCGCGTCCCTGGAACGTGCCTCATCTCAATGGGCCGTCTATGTGAGCACGGTTACCACAAGGATAGGATTTTCACTTCCAGGACGGAGTTGGTCTTTCCTTGGGGTCGTGCCTCGTCTTAATGGGCCGTCTGTGTGAGCACGGTTGCCACAAGGATAGGATTTTCACTCCCAAGGATACCGGGGCGTGCCTCGTCTTAATGGGTCGTCTATGTGAGCACGGTTGCCACAAGGATAGGATTTTCACTCCCGGGAGCGTTTGGGGTCGTGCCTCGTCTTAATGGGTCGTCTGTGTGAGCACGGTTGCCACATGGATAGGATTTTCACTCCCAACGCTTAGTCATGCCAGGGTGTGCCTCATCTTAGTGAGCTGTCTGATCAGGACCAGCCATCACAAGGATAGGATTTTCACTCCTGGCATGCTTCACTATTTGCATTTTATTCAACAACAAATGCACAGAAAGATATATCTTGTTAGAATAGTATTGATGTTCCTGGCGTGGTATAGCTTCAGTCGGGCTATATTCCACGAGTTCTGTAGAGGCATTCCATCGAGCGTTTCCAAGTGGTAAGCTCCTCTCCCCACAATACGGGTGACGCGATACGGTCCATCCCAGTTTGGGCTGAGTTTGTCCATGCGCTGCCCTGCCGCTCGTCTATCTCTGAGCACTAAATCCCCAGCTTAGAGCAATCGCTCTCTCACTTGCCGGTTGTGGTATTGCGCCATTTTTCTTTTGTAGTGCAGAGTTTTCAGCAGTGTTTCCTCATGTGTTTCTGGTAGGGCGTCAAGGTTAGCACGTAACCTTTCCTCGTTATTTTCTTCTCTGAAATGAGCCACCCGAAGGCTCATCATTCCGATCTCAACCGGTGTGACAGCTTCGGTTCCGAATGCTAACGCAAACGGGGTCTCTCTAGTGCCGGTCTTGACAGTCATGCGATAGGCCCATAGTACGTATGGCAGTTCGTCCGGCCATTTCTTTTTGGAACCTTCCAGGTTTCTTTTGATGCCACTAAGGATGCTGCGGTTGGTTACCTCTGCCTGGCCATTGGTTTGGGGGTGTGCCACAGAAGAGAACCTTTGTTCGATCTGGAATTTCGCACACTGAGCCCTGAAGAATTGGCTTGTGAACTGTGCTCCATTGTCGCTAACCAGTATGCGCGGAACCCCGAATCGCATGATGACTTGGTGTTTGAAAAAATGCCAAATTTTTTCAGTGCTGGTGGTGGCTAACGCCTCGGCTTCGGCCCATTTTGTGAAGTAGTCTACCGCCACGACCATGAATTTTATCTGAGATCTAGCCATTGGAAACATGCCTAATATGTCAATGCCCCATTTGGCGAACGGGCATGGAGCAATTATTTCTGAGATTGGCGTGGCCGGTTTTCGAGGGATCTTAGCGTATTCCTGACATTTCTGACAGGTTTTCACGAAGTTATGGCAATCTCTTCGTATGGTAGGCTAGTAGAATCCTGACCGAAAGGCTTGAGCTGCCAGAGTATCGCTCGCGATGTGCATGCCGCATATCCCTTCGTGAATTTCTCTCAGGACATGTAGGCCTTCTTGTTCCGTTATGCATTTAGCGGCTGGATGGGAGAAGCACCTCCATATTAACTCTCCATTGTAATATGTACATCGCGCCGCCTGTTTTAGGATTTTCCTTCTTTCCGCAATTTCTTCTGGTAGCCTATCATGCTTCAGATATTCTACCACTAGGATCCTCCAGTCACTTTTTATTTCTTCCGCACACAATGATGTTTGCTCCTCCATGAAAGAGGGTATGGATAGCTCCCCGTAATGTACCTCGTTGGGTATGGAGGCGTCTGCGTTGGCTGCCATCTTGGCGAGGATATCGGCCTCTTCGTTATTTTCTCTGGGGATGTGTTTGAAGATGACCCGAGTGCCTTTTTTCTGCATCTCCGAAAGCTCACGCTTTACTTTGGCTAAGTATTGAATCATGACGGGTTCTCGGGCTTGGGAGTTTCCAAGGACTTGATCCATTATCAATTTAGAGTCTCCTCGTATCTTTAGGCGCAAGCCGTATTGCTCTTCCGCCACGGTAGAGGCTTCGACGGAGAAGGTGTTTCCAATTCTGAGTCCTGCCAGCAGCGCTTCATATTCAGCGGCGTTGTTGGATAACGGCTGCAGGATTCTGATGGCATATCGCATTTCCATGTCGTTTGGCCCCACCATGAAAACGCTTGCTCCTGCTAGCTCTTGATTTTTTGCGCCGTCCACGTGAATAACCCATGAGTCTGCGTGCGTTTCTGGGAACGGTAGGCATGAGTTTTGTGGTTCTTCCTCTGACAGTTTTTCCAACACCTCCTTGGTGAATGTGCACTCCGCTATGAAGTCAGCTAACGCCTGGGCTTTTATTGCCGGCCTAGCTTTGTATTGCAGCCCGTATTGTTCGAGCTCGATTGCCCAAATCAACATTCTGCCTGAGGACTCAGGCTTTCTAAAAAAAATTCTCAGCGGCTGATCAGTTAGTACGGTAACAGGGTGGGCTTGGAAGTATCGGTCCATCTTTCACGTTGCCTGTATTATAGCAAGCGCTATCTTCTTGATGCGGGCGTATCGCAGCTTCGCGTCTTTTAATATGTGACTCACAAAAAATACAGGGCGGTGTACATGCCCTTCACTTCGTACGAGGATGGCACTGACTACCTCGTCAGCTACTCCCAGGTATAGGTATAGCTCATCGCCGAACTCAGGCCTCGTTAGCACTAGATCGGATGACAAGTAGGCTTTCAGTCCTGCAAACGTGTTTTCACATTCCTCTGTCCACCTGAATGGGGCCTTATTTCGAATGACCTTGAAAAAGGGGAGGCATCTCTCTCCTTGCTTAGATATGAACCGTCCTAACGCGATGATGCGGCCAGTGAGCTTTTGTATTTCCTTGACAGTTCGCGGGGATATCATGTCCTGAATGGCCTTTACCTTTGAAGGGTTGGGCTGGATACCCTTTCGGCTGACCACGTAGCCCAAGAATTTTCCCGTTTGGAACGCGAACATACACTTTCGTGGGTTCAGCTTCATTTTGTATTTTTCCATCACATTGAAAACTTCTTCCAAATCGGCAAGATGGTCTCCGAAGCTTCGACTTTTAATCAGAATATCGTCCACGTAGACCTCGACATTTCTCCCTATTTTCTTTTCAAAAATCCTATTCGCCATGCGCTGGAACGTTGCCCCGACGTTCTTCAGCCCAAACGGCATTGCGGTGTAGCAATATGTAGCCCTAGGGGTGATGAAGGCAGTTTTTTCTTCATCTTCTGCGGCCATGGAGATTTGGTGATACTCGAAGTTGGCATCCAGAGAGCTTAAATAAGCGTACCCCACAGTTTGGTCGACCAGCTGGTCAATTCGAGGAAGGGGATAGCAATCTTTGGGACAAGCATTATTTAGGTTAGTGAAATCGATGCACATGCGCCAATCTCCGTTAGGCTTTGGAACTAGCACCGGGTTAGCCAGCCAGGTTGGGTACTGAACTTCTCGAATGAACCCCGCGTCCATGAGCTTCAGTAACTCCTTCTCGATAGCTGCTACTTTTTCTGATGAAAAGGCGCGTCGTTTCTACTGAATAGGCTTGGCCTCAGGGCTGACGTTTAGTCGATGCTCCGCGACTTCTCGCGAGATTCCAGGCGTGTCCGCTGGTTTCCATGCGAATTCTCCCTTGCATTTTCTTAATAGTCGGATTAGTTGCACGCTCTCTTCAGGGCTCAGTTTCTCACTGACCAAGAGATTTGCCCCATTGTCCTCAGTGATAGGTATTGACATCATCTGATCTAGTGGCTGAGTGCATTTTTCTTCTTTATCGTCGAAAGGATTGTCTGCCACGCAAACATAGCGGTCACAACTCCTCTAAGTCATAAGCAAATAACATTCGTCGAAAGGATCGTCTGCCACGCCCAGTATAGCGTTGTATGGTAACGTTAGGTCTACATCCAGGAATAATAGCTCTTCAGAGCGCTTGGATGTGTCTTCTTGGAAGTACACTGGCAAGGATGTTATTCCGGCTACCGGTATCGATACGCCATCAATCCCGACAATTGGCCTCACGCATGGCGCTAGCTCACCATCAGGGCGTTTCATCAAGTTATACGCTTCCAACGAAAATAGATTTACTGCGCTTCCGTTGTCAACAAGGGTTCTCCTCACCCCGTGACTTCCTATGACAGGTGTGACTACCAACGCGTCGTTGTGTGGGAAAACAATGCCCTTTTCGTCTTCTTCTGAGAAGGACAATATCATTCTATCTAAGGCGTTTATCGCCTCAATTTTTACCTGGGCGCTTTCTCGCTTGCGCTTTTCCCCAGGACTGGGTGTTTGTGGTATGGCCTCCTCGAAGTAGGGTGTTCCCCCGGCAATAATATTAATCATAGGCATCTGATCGCTATGAACAACGAGAGCTTCTCTATTTTGTCCAAGGGGAATTGCGTTAGCCCCCGTGGCACGTGAAGGCGTTTGCCTCTGATTAGTTGTCATTCCCGTTGGGTTGTTCCTGGCCTCTTCTCTTGCCTTGGTGGCAAATTCTCCTAAGTAGCCCTCTTCGACCAATCACTATATGGCCAATTCCAGTTCTCTGCATACATCTGTCGAATGTCCCTTGACCTTGTAGAACTTGCAATACGCATTTTCCCATCCTCCCATGATCACTCCTGGCTTCACAGGAGCTGGATATCTAATGGGCAGATTTCGCTGTTGGACTATCGCTAGGATTTCAGCCCTTGGGAGTATAAGGGATGGAAGGTCAGGATCATTTATCCGGCCTTTTGGCGGATCCGCTTGTTTCCAAGTGGGGGACCCTCCGGGTCTTCCTTTCGAGAAATTGCCTCTCTGCCGGTTAGAGGCCTTGACAGTATGCTCTTTTCGTTGCCCATGATCATCAGTGGGTCGCGCGTCAGGGGCACTGCTATGCGGGGCGTTAGGGGCCACATATGGGTCCGTTGGCATGTCTCGGATCCATTCTCTATTTTCCTCCTCTTTCATTCTCGCATAATTATGCGCTTTCAGCCTCAGCGCATCCAGGGTCATCGGTGAGTCCACCGTTAGTGTGTCTCTCAATTTTCCGTATCGGCAGTTGCGCTTTAGGGCCTCAACCGCAAAATCAATAGTGACCCCTGGCGTTAGGGACATTTCAAGATCAAATCGACCTAAAAAGTCGTTCAACGATTCCTGCGGTTTTCGATGGATATTCCAGCTGCTGACTTCCTGATAGGAATAGTCGTGCTAAACCGACTTTTGAATTTTTCTTCCAGTTGAGAAAAATTATCAATAGACCCGCCCGGGAGTCCCTCAAACCAGAGACGTGCCACGCTTGACAGCATCATTACGAAGATCTGACACAATGCTGCATCACTGCGCGTTTGGAATTGCACAAAATCTTTCACCTTATTGAGGTGAGAAATGGGATCTTTCGTGCCATCATATGATTCTGCTGGGAGTTTCACATGTCGATGGACTCTGTGGTGCCTGACACGGTAACTGAACGGATGGCTAACGTTAATACCAGGGACCCCACGAGGCTGATGTGGGTGTGGGATTTCAACGTCATATCTGGGATTCTGAGGGTCATATTCCTGATGCCGCTTGGGAGATCGGCTGCGGCTTCTTGGAGTTCAAGCTCGTCGACCTCTGCTGCTAGATCTCTCACTGTATCTAGGAGATGGCTCTCTCAATATATCCCCCCGTCGATCATCCCAATGTTCTCTGTACTCATCACGTCGGCGGGCTACTTCAGGGATAGAGATTCCTCCCCTGTATTGTCCAGAATGTTCAGCAGGTCCATGCGCGAGCGGCGGGACGGTGATGGGGGCCAATGAAAATGGTAAGGAGGACGGGAGTCCTCTGGATTGTCGGGGCGATAATGGTCGTTCATTGACAATGGACGGAGTGAAAACTACTTGGGAGGGCACACCAGGTCTCGAGGCATGAGGAGTAAATCCAGCAGCCATCTCTGTCAACTGATCCAATTGAGCTTAGAGAGCTGCTATTGAATTTGCGAAAGGGTTATCCGCTTCACCTATCATGGATCTCCCTGCTTGGGGGGTAAGACAACTGGTTCCTGCTACGTGAGAAAAGGGAGAACAAATCTGGAATGTAATTTCTTCCGTACTTTGCCCAGGAGGAAGATCTGATTCTCCCGCAGTGACGTCCTGCACTGGGTGGAGGTATCAGAGGTAGCGAAGGCAAACAGTCGTCTGCGGGTGTTGTATGGGATGTTGGAAGTTTGGGACAACGCCGGATCTGACTCTGAGGCCATAATCCTTCTGGCTTCGGGGAGGAGGAGCTTGGTTATTAAGGATGCTCACTTAATAGAACCAATACTCTCAATGAAAGTACCAATTTGATAAGATTTTGTCTTTTGCCGAAGGATGTATGGCGGAACGGCTCCTCTCAGATCAGTGCTCACGACGGTCCGCGGTACCTGCAATACGCCGGAGGGGGTCTCCGGCGGAAACACTCCGATGCTATCGCTCGCGTTAGGGTCTGTGATTCGCCCTTATCGTGATACGCTACCTCGGCGGTAGGTGTTTTGGTAGATATTGCCGCGGTATGATAATGGCCGGAGCGTTAATCCTGACGCGTGGTTTCCTCTGGGGGTGAGATAACTCCTTGAGCCAAGCAGGAGGTCCGTGAGAGGAGCCGGTAGGGCCCCGTTAGCCTCTATAGCGTTAGCCTTTGGGGAAGGTAGCAATCTTGTCCCTACCGTGGTGGTGTGAAACAGTAGCTATGCCTCTTCCCACCGGGTGATAGACGAAAATACCCTTTCTTTTAGGTGGATTGTTATCAGTAACATATCATCCGAGGGGCGAACCACGATCCCTAACGTTAGGGATAGCTCTCTAGCTATCCCCAAACATGGAAATGCTCAATTCTTCTATATATATACCTCCCCCTCAAAGGAGGCAGGTAAGCATAATCTGACTAGCCCAAGCTCTGCCAAATTCAGTACACATCGGAGTGTTTCCGCCGGAGACCCCCTCCGGCGCATTGCAGGTACTGTGGACCGTCGCGTACACTGATCTGAGAAGAGCTGCTCCGCCATACATCCTTCGGCAGAAGAGAAATTATTATCAAATTGGTGCTCTCGTTGAGAGTTTTGGTTCTATTAAGTGAGCATCCTTAATAACCAAGCTCCTCCTCCCCGAAGCTAGAAGGATTATGGCCTCAGAGTCAGATCCGGCGCTGTCCCGAACTTCCAACATCCCATACAACACCCGCAGACGCTTGTTTCCCTTCGCTACCTCTGATGCCCCCACCCCAGGGCAGGACGTCGCTGCAGGAGAGTTAGATCTTCCTCGCGGGTCAAGTTCAGAAGAAGTTACATTCTAGATTTGCTCTCCCTTCTCCCATATAGCAGGAACCAGCCATCCTACCCCCCAAGCGGGAAGATCTATGATAGGAGAAGCGGACAACCCCCTCGTGAATTCAATAGCAGCTCTCCAAACTCAACTGGATCAACTGACAGAGATGGCTGCTGGATTTACTCCTTATGCCTCAAGACTTGGTGTGTCCTCCCATGTAATTTTCACCCCGTCCCTTGTCACCGAACGACCCTTATCGCCCCAACAGTCTAGGGCACTCCCGTCCTTCTTACCTTTCCCCTTGGCCCCCATAAACGTCCCACCATTCACGCGTGGACCTGCCGACCATTCTGGACAATACAGGGGAGGAATCTCTATCCCCGAAGCAGTCCGCCAGCGTGAGGAGTATAGGGAGCCCTGGGATGATCGACGGGGAGATATAGTGAGAGATCCATCTCCTAGATACAGCGAGAGATCTAGCAGCAGAAGTCGACGAGCTCGAACTCCAAGGAGCCGTAGTCGTTCTCCTAGGAGACATCAGGAATATGACCCTCAAAATCCCAGATACGACGCTGAAATTCCACATCAGCGTCAGCCTCGTAGGATCCCCGATGCTAACGTGGGTCATCCGTTCAGCTACCATGTCAGGCACCACAGAGTCCATCGACATGTGAAACTCCCAGCAGAATCATATGACGGCACAAAAGATCCCATTTCTCACCTCAATAAGGTGAAGGATTTCGTGCAATTCCAAACGCGCAGTGACGCAGCATTGTGTCAAATTTTCGTAATGACGCTGTCAGGAGTGGCACGTCTATGGTTCGAGGGGCTCCCCGCCGGGTCTATCGATAATTTTTCTCAGTTGGAAGAAAAATTCAAAAGTCGGTTTAGCACGGCTATTCCTATCATAAAGTCAGCAGCTGCGCTGTTCGATATCCATCGAAAACCACAAGAATCGTTGAACGATTTCTTAGGTCGATTTGATCTTGAAATGTCCCTAACGCCGGGGGTCACTATCGATTTTGCGATTGAGGCCCTGAAACGCAATTGTCGATACAGTAAACTGAAAGATACGCTAACGGTGGACCCCCCAACGACCCTGGATGCATTGAGGTTGAAAGCGCATAACTATGCGAGAATGGAAGAGGAAGAAAATAGAGAATGGATCCGAGGCATACCGGCGGATCCATATGTGGTCCCTAACGTCTTGAACAGCAATGCCCCTGACGCTAAACCCACCGAGGATCCCGGGCAGCGGAAAGAACATAACACCAAGACCTCTAACCGGCAGAGAGGCAATTTCTCAAAAGGAAGACTTGGAGGATCCCCCACTCGGAAGCAAACGGACCCGCCAAAGGGCCGGATATATGATCCTGACCTCCCATCTCTCATACTCCCAAGGGCGGAGATCTTAGCAATAGTCCAACAGAGAAATTTGCTTATCCGTTACCCAGCTCCCGTTAAACCAGGAGTAATCATGGGAGGCAGAGAAAATGCATACTGCAAATTCCATAAGGTCAAGGGACACTCAACAGATGTATGCAGAGAGTTAAAATCGGCTATAGAGCGATTGGTCGAAGAGGGCTACCTTGGGGAATTTGCCATAAAGGCCAGGGAGGAAGCCAGAAATAACCCAACTAGAAATACAACTGAGCAGAGGCAAGCGCCCTCGCACGCTACAGGGGCTAACGCAGTTCCCCTCGGGCCAAATAGAGAAGCGCTCGCTATCGATAGCGACCAAATGCCCATGATAAATATCATTGCAGGGGGAGCACCCTATTGCGAGGAAATTATGCCGCAAACGCCCAACCCAGGAGAAAAGCGCAAACGGGAGAGCGCGCAAATGAAAATCGAGGCGATAAGCGTCTTAGACAGAATGATATTGTCTTTCTCAGAGGAGGAAGAAAAAGGCATCGTCTTCCCGCATAATGACGCGATGGTTGTGACGCCCGTCATTGGAAGTCATGGGGTAAGAAGGACCCTTGTCGATAACGGGAGTGCAGTGAATCTATTTTCACTGGAAGCGTACAACTTGATGAAACTACCTGACGGTGAGCTATCGCCTTGCACGAGGCCAATTATTGGGATTGATGGAGTACCAATTCCGGTAGCCGGAATAACATCCCTGCCGGTGTACTTCCGAGAAGACACATCCAAACGCTCCGAAGAGCTACTATTTCTGGTTGTAGACCTAACGTTACCGTATAACGCCATTTTGGGGCGACCATTCCTTAATCGTTTTGGAGTGGCCATATCTCAAAAACACCTGCGGATGAAATATCCCTCATGGGACGGCGTGGTCTCAATCAAAGGGGACCAAAAGTTGGCTGTTGAATGCTACTTACTTATGACTCAAAGGAGTTGTGACCGCTACGTTTGCGTGGCAGACGATCCTTTCGATGATAAAGAAGAAAAGCGCACTCAGCCGCTAGATCAGATGGTATCAATCCCTATCGGTAAGGATAGTGAAACGAATCTCTTAGCTAGTGAGAAACTAAGCCTTGAAGAGAACGCGCAATTAATCCGGCTGTTGAGGAAATGCAAGGGAGAGTTTGCGTGGAAACCAGCAAACATGCCCGGAATCTCTCGAGAAGTCGCAGAACATCGGCTGAACGTTAGTCCTGACGCCAAGCCTGTTCAACAAAGGCGACGTGCTTTTTTATCGGAAAAGATAGCAGCCATCGAAAAGGAGTTGCTAAAGCTCACAGAGGCGGGGTTCATTCGAGAAGTCCAGTACCCGACCTGGCTAGCTAATCCTGTGTTAGTCCCAAAGCCTAACGGGGACTGGCGCATGTGCATCGACTTTACTGACCTAAATAATGCCTGTCCCAAGGACTGCTATCCCCTTCCGCGAATAGATCAGTTAGTCGATCAAACCGCTGGGTATGCTTATCTAAGCTCCCTAGATGCGAATTCCGGATATCACCAAATCCCTATGGCCGTAGAGGACGAAGAAAAAACTGCCTTCATCACTCCTAGAGCTACATACTGCTATACTGCAATGCCGTTTGGGCTAAAGAATGCTGGCGTAACATTTCAGCGTATGGCAAACAAAGTTTTTGAAAATCAAATCGGGAGAAATGTAGAGGCCTACGTAGACGACATCCTGATCAAAAGTCGGAGTTTCAGAGAGCACCTCGCTGACTTGCAAGAAGTTTTCAATGTGATGAGAAAACACAAGATGAAGTTAAACCTGCGGAAGTGCATGTTCGCATTCGAAACGGGAAAATTCCTGGGCTATGTGGTCAGCCAGAAGGGCATCCAACCCAACCCCTCAAAGATAAAAGCCATCCAGGATATGATATCCCCGCGAACTGTCAAAGAGATACAGAAGTTAACCGGGCGCATCATTGCGTTGGGGCGATTCATATCTAAGCAAGGCGAGAGATGTTTGCCTTTCTTCAAAGTCATCCGCAACAAGGCTCCTTTCGGATGGACAGAGGAATGTGAGAAAGCGTTTGCAGGACTAAAAGCTTACCTATCATCAGATTTAGTGCTGACAAGGCCTGAGCCCGGCGACGAACTATATCTATATTTGGGAATAGCTGACGAGGTAGTCAGCGCCGTCCTTGTGCGAAGTGAAGGGCACGTGCATCATCCTGTATTCTTCGTGAGTCACATATTGAAAGATGCCGAACTGCGATACGCTCCTATCGAGAAGATAGCACTCGCTCTAGTGCAAGCCACGAGAAAGATGGATCGATACTTCCAAGCCCACCCCGTCATTATACTCACGGATCAGCCGTTGAGAAGAATCTTCAGAAAACCTGAATCTTCAGGAAGAATGCTAATTTGGGCTATCGAGCTCGAGCAATACGGGCTGCAATACAAAGCTAGACCAGCCGTTAAGGCCCAAGCGTTAGCTGACTTTATAGCTGAGTGCACATTCACAAAGGACACAAAGACAGATATGTTGGAGGAAGAAGCAGAAATTCCATGCCTACCGTCTCCGGAGACATATACAGATACGTGGGTCATCCACGTAGATGGAGCAAAAAATCAAGAATTAGCTGGCGCAGGAGTTTTCTTAGTTGGACCAAACGGCCTGGAGATGCGATACGCCATCAGAATCCTGCAGCCATTGTCCAACAATGTGGCTGAATACGAAGCGCTGCTGGCAGGACTCAAAATTGGAAACAGTTTCTCTATCGGAGCCACTCCCGGTGGGGAGAAGGAAGACAGAACACGTTTAAAGATCCGAGGAGATTCCAAGCTAATAATGGATCAGGTTCTGGGGAACTCCCAAGCCAGAGAACCCATCATGGCTCAATACTTAGCCAAAGTGAAGCATGAGCTGTCAAAGATACAGGAAAAAGGCACCCTGGTCACCTTTGAGCACATTCCTAGAGAAAACAATGAAGAGGCCGATAGCCTCGCCAAGATGGCAGCCAATCCGGAAAGCCTCAATACCCAGTGATGTGCGCTATGGAGAACTGCCTACACCTTCTTTCATGGAAGAGCAGACATCGCTCT
Source organism: Viola odorata (assembly GCA_963691705.1). Classification (NCBI taxonomy): domain Eukaryota; kingdom Viridiplantae; phylum Streptophyta; class Magnoliopsida; order Malpighiales; family Violaceae; genus Viola; species Viola odorata. The sequence continues at coordinate 25,405,545 of OY829544.1, read as the reverse complement.
GTGTGGAAGAAATGGAAAATGATTGGAGGATCCCAGTGATAGAATATCTGAAACATGATAAACTACCGGGAGACCAGACAGAGAAAAAGAAAGTCCTAAAACGGGCAGCACGATGCACATATTATAAGGGGAGTTAATACGAAGATGTTTCTCCCATCCGGCCGCTAAATGCATAACGGAGCAAGAAGGCTTACATGTGTTACGTGAAATTCACGAAGGGATATGTGGCATGCACATTGCTAGCGGCACCCTGGCAGCCCAAGTCTTTCGGTCGGGATTTTACTGGCCCACCATTCGACGAGATTGTCATAACTTCGTGAGAACCTGTCAGAAATGCCAGGAATATGCTAAGATTCCTCAAAAACCTGCTGTGCCAATTTCAGAAATAGTCGCATCGTGCCCGTTTGCAAAATGGGGGATTGACATCCTGGGCCCGTTTCCAAAGGCTAGATCTCAGTTAAAATTCGTGGTCGTAGCGGTAGACTACTTCACAAAGTGGGCCGAAGCTGAGGCGTTAGCTACCATCACCACCGAAAAAATTTGGCGTTTCTTCAAACACCAAGTCATCATGCGATTTGGAGTACCACGCGTGCTAGTTAGCGACAACGGGACACAATTCACAAGCCAGTTCTTCAGGGATCAATGTGCAGAGTTCCAGATAGAGCAAAGATTCTCCTCTGTGGCACATCCCCAAACCAACGGCCAGGCGGAAGTAACTAACCGCAACATCCTTAGTGGCATCAAAAGAAACTTGGAAGGGTCCAAGAAGAAATGGCCAGACGAATTGCCATATGTACTATGGGCCTACCGCATGACTGTCAAGGCCAGCACGGGAGAGACCCCGTTCGCGTTAGCATTCGGAACCGAAGCTGTCACACCAGTCGAGATTGGCATGATGAGCCTCCTTGTGGCTCACTTCAAAGAAGAAAATAATGAAGAAAGGTTACGAGCTAACCTCGATACTCTACCAGAAACACACGAGGAAACCCTCCTGAAAACCCGCACTACAAAAGGAAAATGGCACAATATCACAACCGGTAAGCGAGGGAGCGATTGCTCAAAACCGGAGATTTAGTGCTCAGAGACAGACGGGCAGCAGGACAACGTATGGGAAAACTCAGTCCAAACTGGGATGGACCGTATCGTGTCACCCGCATTATGGGAAAAAGGAGCATACCATCTGGAAACGCTCGAGGGAACGCCCCTGCAGAACTCTTGGAACATCGCTCGGTTGAGGCTATACTACGCCAGGAGCTAATCGGGTAACATCAAAGTTATTCTAATAAATGAATATTGCTACTGGTAATATGCAGGTAGCGAAGAATGCCAGGGATGAAAATCCTATCCTTGTGATGGTTGGTCTTGATCGGACAGCTCATTAAGACGAGGCACGCCCTGGCATAACAAGGCGTTTGGGAGTGAAAATCCTATCCTTGTGGTAACCGTGCTCACATAGACGGCCCATTAAGACGAGGCACGACCCCAAACGGCTCCCCGGAGTGAAAATCCTATCCTTGCTGCAACCGTGCTCACATAGACGGCCCGTTAAGATGAGGCACGCCCCGGAATCCTTGGGAGTGAAATCCTATTCTTGTGGTAACCCCATAAGGAGAGGCACGCCCCAAGGAGAGACTAACTCCGTCCTGGAAGTGAAAATCCTATCCTTGTGGTAACCGTGCTCACATAGACGACCCATTGAGACGAGGCACGATTCCACGGACGAGAGGTACAACGCTTGGGGGTGAAAAGTCATATCCTTGTGATGGCTGGTCCTGATCAGACAACTCACTAAGACGAGGCACTCCCCAAAGCCTATCTGTGGCGAAAGGAACAAAGACATCCCAACTAGTAGCCGCGTGGTTGATACCCGGTGAAGCGATGTTGGAGCCTATCTGTGGCGGAAAGGAAACAAAGAAATCCTAACTAGTAGCCGCGCGGTTGATACCCGGTGAAGCGATGTTGGAGCCTATCTGTGGTGGAAAGGAAACAAAGAAATCCTAACTAGTAGCCGCGCGGTTGATACCCGGTGAAGCGATGTTGGAGCCTATTTGTGGCGGAAATGAAACAAAGACATCCCAACTAGTAGCCGCGCGGTTGATACCCGGTGAAGCGATGTTGGAGCCTATCTGTGGCGGAAATGAAACAAAGACATCCCAACTAGTAGCCGCGCGGTTGATACCCGGTGAAGCGATGTTGGAGCCTATCTGTGGCGGAAAGGAAACAAGGACATCCCAACTAGTAGCCGCGCGGTTGATACCCGGTGAAGCGATGTTGGAGCCTATCTGTGGCGGAAAGGAAACAAAGAAATCCTAACTAGTAGCCGCACGGTTGATACCCGGCGAAGCGATGTTGGAGCCTATCTGTGGCGAAAAGAAACAAAAGAAATCCTAACTAATAGCCGCGCGGTTGATACCCGGTGAAACGATGACAGAGAGGTGACCATACTGCAACAACAACGTTGAAACAGACGTAAAGCCCCCCCTGACAACGAGGGACGGCAGGAATATGAGTGCAGCAGATGCGGAAGCAACGCTAATTTACACTCAGAAAGGCTATTGGAGGATATAATGGACGTGCTACTTGAATGCAGCTGATGAAAAGCTAACGGGATACAACGCGAAACTATGCGTCTATGGAAACCTAACGCCAAACGTCCCATGCGGACAAGTGATCAAACGACATTATGAAGAAAAGCAGATAAAGAACTTCTATCCAAAAAGAGTGGATTAGCCAAGTCAAGGCCGACATTGTTTAAAGTACAAAATATGGACGGGCCCGTCAGCCACAAAAATGTAAAACATCTAAACAACAAAAAGTCTAAAGATTGGGCGGCGCGTTGACCCCTCCTTGCTGAGCAGACTTCCACTGATAGAAACCGCTATCAGTAATGGAGGAGGCTCTCTTGTCAAAATACGCAGAGAGATCTTCAATACGGAGCTTCTCAACTCCATAATGATGCATCACGGCTTCTGACATGATTCCCCCACCCTGTTCTAAGTACCAACGGTTCTTCTCAGTGTTAAGGGAGGAATCGGCAGAAAGCTCAGCATTCCTCTGTCTCTCCAGACGCAAGCTACTCTCCTCCTGAGAGAGGCGTATGGCCAGATCAGCGTGTTGTCGCTTCTCCTCCTCCAAAGCTAACTTAGCGGCCTCCAACTCTTGTTTAACCGCGATAGCCTCTCCCCGAGCAGTCTCCATACTTTCGTTGGCAGCAGCAAGGGCATTTTTAAGACGCTGTCGCTCTTCCAGCAGCCTGTTTACCTCTCCTTGACCGTTAGCTGCAGCTCTGTCATTCTCCTCATCCATATAGTGAAGATGGCAAAGCATAGAAAATGCCTGAGAGCGAAGGAAATTGATGCGCCCCTGCTCGCCCCGAGCCACAAAGGCATCCCTCTCTCTTGGAAGAGACAGAATCTCTGCCACCAGATAAGTGGTAGAGGAAATCACGGTCTCATGATCAGCATCGGCAGGAAACTGCAGAATACTGTCCCTAAAGGAGCGTAAGCTAACGTGATGAGTCGGTAGGAGAGGAGGCTCGTGGGGAGAGATACCAGCCATTAAGGCAGGGGCGGGGCCACCCCTCGCAATAGTTGGATGGGGCATCGGAACAAAGAACAATGCACCAGGAGAAGTTGGCCGGCTAGTGGAGCCCTCCACGTTAGGCATCGAGACCTCATTACCTCCGGGCACCTCAGGATTAAGGGCATCAGAATCATAGCCCGTTGGGGTGTGCGCGGAATGAATCGGAGAACCAGGAGGCACATGGGGTTGACCGCCAAAATCAACAGGTTCCGATTGATCAGCAGACGCACCCTCGCCCCCAAGGGCACTCGAACTACGATTGGCGGCCGAGGAAGAAGGGCTATTCGGAAGATCATAGCGAGCCTTCTTCTGACGCTCGCGAAGGACATCAGCGATACCCATATCTCCCTGGGAGGTAGAGGGGACAGAAGTAGCAACGACTTCCTAAATAACGCAGAACGTGATAAGGAAACTGTGCAAAAAAGAAAGACTAAAATTTTTAAAAAAAAATGCTCACTTGAGTGGTGGAGGACACAAGAGGAATCCCAACAGGAATCGGATCAACCGTAGCCTCTGAAGAGACAACAGTCTGGGACGAAACGGATGGGGCAGCACGTGCTTTCCTAGGCCTTTTGTCTTACAACCCGAGGGCCCATAACGTTAGCGGTAGCAGTGGCCTCCCCTTCCTCGGCGTTAGCAGCAGCGGCAGCAGCAGCCCTAGCTTCAACGGCAACTTTCTTTTTCGCCTCTTGTTTCCTCCTCCTTCGGAAATACTCGGGCTCCCAACCAGGCGGAGGCACTGCACAATCACAAAACGTTAGCGTTAGTACTTCTTGACAATGCAAAAGAAAAAAGGTCAAACGCTCACCCTTCTTGCACTGTTCCACGGGCAACCCGTTGGCCATTTTTCGGGCATCAACGCTAAAATCAAATTGAAGCAGCGTCTTCAACCAGCCATCCTCCGGGTCGAAAAGGGGTTTCCGATGACCCCAAGCCCCATCTTTAATTGTTTCATTGAAACCAGCCCTCCACAACGGCTCAAGCAGATCAACAATAAAAAATTCCTCTTTCCAGTAAGGAATGGAAGACTCAATACCCATTAGTTTCCAAGTAAAGGGCTTCAAAGAACCGTCTTCGTAGCGAGGCGATATCGATATCACCCCTTTACGGGAATACAATTGGAAAATGTCATGAAGCAACGCTAAGGTGGGAGATTCTATTCCCTTGAAACGGCACAGTGCGGCAAAAGCACTAACAACGCAAATCGCGTTAGGACTCAACTGAGCCGGAGCCAAATCAGAATCAGCCAACAATAATTTTACAAGCGGGTCAAGAGGGAGACGAAACCCATGATCGAAGAGCTTAGCATACAACATTCTACTATTTCCGGGCAAAATGCTGTTCAATCGAAGTGACTCAGAAGCAGGATGCACGGGATATTCCTTGGGAAATCGTGCAGAAAACCCAGCAAGTCTACGGTTAATTAAGGGCAGTGTGTACAAAGAAGTGGGAGTGGTATCAATTACTTCTTCCCCGGAGGACCTTTGAGGATCTCCTTCTTCAGAGGATTTCTTAGTTCTAGCCATGGCCAACAAGGAAGAAACAAAGAGAAAAGAAAAAGGATGTGTACCTTGTACCTTCGTGAAAGAGAATGCGAGGAGTCTTGAACTAGAAAGAGAGAGCGGCGCAAAGTATGTATTCAAAGACGAAATAGCGTATAAGGGAAAGATGGAAAAAGAAAAAGGGGTAGAAGAAACAATAGATATAACCCTGAAAGGGCGACCAGTCAGCAGCAGACACGTGGCGAAGCAACGCGTCATAAAGTAAGGCACGCGCCAGAAGGTGCAAATTTGAAATAAGGACGAAACGCCTCTGCATTCGCAACTCCCTAGGAGACGCTTGCTCCAAACGCCCCTCTGAGGAAGGACACGTGTCTTCTTTCATCATTACCCTTCAAGTCGCATTAAATGAGGAACAGAGGGATTGATTAAAACACATAAAAAGCAGCGCTGGCCTTGCCAAACGGCGCAATGGTACAAAGAAGATAAAGAAGGAATAAACGGTAATATCATACAGTGCGACAAAGGATACAAAGCGTTAGCATTATTACAAGAGAAACAATGTCCGAATGGTTTTCAAGAAATAAACAAAAGACAACAATAAGAAAAATAAGGAAAGGCCCAGCACCATCGCTAGCGTTAGACTTTCTCCCCCGAAGGGCCAGAAGAACCGATGTCACCTTTGCTAATCTCACCCATCACGATAGATATGTAATCAACTACCTGGGCCGGATCCGAAGGGTTACCTTTGAAACGAGACGCAAATCCAGAAATGAAGGCCTCCAGAACCCTCTTCCTCCATAACTCTTCCTTTAATGACGCCCTAGCAGACCCCTCATCTCGAGCAAGTACCTCTTCGCGGAGAAAGAGATTCTTCTTCCTTTCTAGCGCCAATTCCGCCTCCAGAACTTCTACCTTGGCTTTCCCGATAGATTTTTCTCTGTCCAATTCCGCCTCCAGAACTTCTATCTTGGCTTTCCCGATAGATCTTTCTCTGTCCAATTCCGTTTGGGACGATTCACAAAGACGCGTCAGCAACCTAGAGTGCTCCACCGCCTTCTCAAGCTGCACCCTTGCAACACACAATGCGCTGGAAAAATTACGGGACTCGCGATCGTGAATTTCGAATTGATAATTCAGATGGCGGAAGAAGTCCAGAGAATCATTCAGAACATGGCTAAAGCGTGCCGAGGGAGGGAGTTGAAGAAATTCCTCTTTCTCCTTTGTGGAACTCAGCATCTCCCCTATCAAGGGTGCAGTAAACTCATCTCGAGAAAAAGGTTGGGGAACCCCGACAGCGCGAAGGGCATCAAAGCAAAACCCTGCAAGATTCATACGGTAGGCCGGGACCCCGTCAGGACCAAGATTGATTGAGGGAGGCGGAGAAGAGCCCTGAGGAAAAATACTCTTGAAAGGAGTAAAAAACAGCTGCGGAGTAACCTTAGGCGGTAGCTCAGTAGTCGAATCCACCACAGGAGGTGTGACCGCTACGTCAAGAATACAATGAGCAATCGGAGAATCGGGCGCGTCAGATATGGGAGGAGGACATTCCATCGGTAGGCCCTCTCCCTCAGAAGAACAAGTTTTTTCCAACGCCTCAGCGGCTCCCGTTGGCTGAGAGGTGCCCCCTCAGACAAAACAGCAGGCGTAGAAACAGTTGCCACATCCACAGGAGATGTCCCGGTAGCTTGTCCACTAGTGGCCACTCGAAGTTTTTTCCGACGCTGGGAAGCAGCAAGGGAAGAAGCGTGGCAAAGGTCTGACTTGGCATCTGCATCCTCATCATCGCTAGTAATTACCGTCGTTGCGACAAGCCTGGAGTCCGTCCCCGTGCGACGATCCGGTAGCCAATTTTCCACAAAGCGAGAAGTTCGTACAGAGCTAACGGACCTTCGCCCTCCCCGGGCAACCGTTTTAGTTCTCTTCCTCGAAGGAGGAACGCCACCCCGACTTGAGCCCTCGGCCGAAGGCGAGGCCGGTAAAGTTTGAAGCGGTATCACGTTCAGAGGAGTACCAGTGTCACCTAGGAATCAACCGTTAGCTTCTTATAGCAAACAAAGCATGCGAGGACCAAAGTAAAGAAAATATGGAAAGAAATAAGCTCACCCATAACGCACTCTTCCAAAGGCTTGAACAGAGCAAAGGCACGAATGCGGTAGTGGGTATTCTCGTCTAACAAAGCGTTAGCCTGGTCCAACTCAGTTCTGGACAAAATCGCGGGATTTTTCCAAACGGGACCTGCCAGTTCCTGATTAAAATTGATACGCCACAAACGTCACGGTAGCTCGAGAACAAAGAAGCTGCTCTTCCAATCAGCTACACCCTTCTTGAAGCCGTGAAAACATTGCCAAAACGACTGCACGAGCGCATCATCCCACCGGGGAGTAATCTCGATTAAACAATTGTAGCAAATCATGCTAAAGAATTTGCGAAACAAATTGATAGATGGGGTAAAAATGTTCTTCAACTCGCAAGCGCGAAGAAAATCATAAACCGCACACCAAGAGGAAGGAGTTATCTGGGCAGGATTAAGGCTATACTCCCGCAGCAGAGTTAGTATCGACTCATGAACGGGAAAGCGGAAACCATAAAGGAACATTTTAAAATAAAGAAGCCTACTATGGCCCCACCCTGGATTATGAAGCCGCATATCACTTCCGGGAATAGAAGGCTCATGCCCAGGAGGAAAGGTTATACCATGTTCCTCCAATTCGGCTTTCAGAACCACATCGCAGGTAAAAATACTCGGTGATTAGGCGACCTCGGGATCCATGGGCCTAGAGATAATCTGGCGAGGTCTATTCCTAGCCATAGCAAACCAACAAAAAAGGAAATCTGAGAAGGGACAAATTGATACCTTAAAGGAGAAGAATCGCAGAGAAATCGGCGGACAGTGACGAGCGGCCGAAAAGGTATTCGGAGAAGAAGACGAAGGAAGACAAAAAGGAAAATTCAAAGTGAGGGCAAAAGTTTTGAGAAATTGGAGAATGGCCCTTCTTAAAGGATAAAAATGCCACCGCATTAATTGAGTCACCAATCGGGCGAAGACGCGTGTAAAAGAAGTTGGCCACGTGGAAGCGCATTAAAGAAATTTGAAAAAAGAGAAGTTATTCGTTGAGACTCCCTAAAGGGGCGAGACAGTATTGACCCGGTCAGAGTAACCGCGAAGCAATTGCCTCAGACAGACCAACCGCTTGCGTTAGCTATCACCAAGAACCAAGCAGGCTAACGGAAATAACGACAAAATTGAAAAGGCAGAAAGCATTATTTTATTCATAAAACGCCAATAGGCGGGTACAATGCAAAATGGCTAATCCTCATCAGGCCAATAAATGTCGTGGTGATGAACCCCATCATCATCAAGGAACGGCATCTTCCCGTCAGCATTCGGGACCGGCTGGTCTACCTCCCTTTCTGGGCAGGACCCTGACGGGCATGATTTTCCTTTGGTGCTCGAATCTGCCAACCCCGCACCAGCACTGATGGGAAAATCCTCGTTCAGCGAGCAATCAGGGGAAGAAAAACGTTTGCCACCCTCTTGAATAGCAGAACCAGAAGAAGCCAAAGTCGCAAAGGGCGTCTTGGAAGTCCGTTTCCCCTGCTTCTTACGACCCTTTCGGCGGACAGGAGGCCTCCATGGTGGCGAAGGAGGGGGATGATCTGAGTCCGGCGAAGTCGGGGGAGTCGGCAAGGAGTCACGATCCATGGAACTTAAGAAATAAAAATCTGCCATGCCACCTGCAAAAGCAAAAAAGAAGGAAAAGGAAGAAGATGAACAGGAAAGGGAAACCAAACTCCCTTATATAGCCGAGTGAGCACTTCGATCCCTGAAAAATCAATTAAAACGCTTGGGAAAAATAACTGCAATTGCAAAATCCGATCCGTCACAGGCGCGTCTGCTCGTTGAACGCACCAATCAAAGGGCACCAAAGAACCGCCCAACCACCTGCCACTGAAAAGACGGCCCTGTAACAGTCAAGACAGAGCATTCATTGCTAATCCCCGGAACATGACCACTGCAATACAATGTCCCGGGGAAGACCCATTTTCAGTTGGGCTCATGACAAATATTTCCAACCAATAAAGCAAGCAACCACACAAGAAAAAGAGAAGACTTGGGAAAAAGCAGAGACAGTTATTTATTTATGGCCAGGTGGCCTTAGCGTTCAAATATGTACAAGAAACATAAGAAAAGCAACGAGAAGAAGCGGAGCCAGCGGTCAGATATTGGACCCCGCATCATCTTCCCCTGGCACAACGGGAACCTCCCTTAAAGCGTCAGCGACGGAGGTCAGTTCGGAAGAGCAAGTTCTCATGCCCTTTAGGCAGCAGGCCAGCAGATCTTTCCTCTGCTGCAGCATCGAGGCCACCACATCAAGGTGAGCACTGACAGTGGCCAGTTTCGCCAAACTCTCTAGGGGATTGAAATCCTCCAGAGTTATTCCCAGCTGTCTAGACAGAATAGGGGTTAGCACCCCCTGCAACTCCAGGACATCCTCGGAAGTCTTGGTGATCATCCTCTCCAGGAAGCTGATATCACCCTCAGTAAGATTCTTCAGGGTCAGAGTTTTACAGACCAGGAAATTACAAGTCAGTTCATCCATGACGAAATATGAAAAGAAAGAACGAGAAAATACGAAGAAACTGGCGCAGAGGAACCTCTGATTTATAGATCCTGACGAAAAACCGTCAGGACCATCTTCTGAGGCAAAACCGCCCCGGTACATAAAGGGACTCTCCGTGAGAGAAGGAACGTTAGCCCTTGGTAAACACTCGGGCTCATTTTCAGTTGGGCTTATGATAACAATCCACCTAAAAGAAAGGGTATTTTCGTCTATCACCCGGTGGGAAGAGGCATAGCTACTGTTTCACACCACCATGGTAGGGACAAGATTGCTACCTTCCCCAAAGGCTAACGCTATAGAGGCTAACGGGGCCCTACCGGCTCCTCTCACGGACCTCCTGCTTGGCTCAAGGAGTTATCTCACCCCCAGAGGAAACCACGCGTCAGGATTAACGCTCCGGCCATTATCCTACAGCGGTAATATCTACCAAAACACCTACCGCCGAGGTAGCGTATCACGATAAGGGCGAATCACAGACCCTAACGCGAGCGATAGCTCCATACCCGTTTACTCGGGCGGGAACGCCCCCTTTCTTCTATAAATACCTCCCCCACAAAGGAGGCAGGTAAGCGGACTTGACTAGCCAAAACTCTGCCAATTTCAGTACACCTACTGACTTAAGCATCGGAGTGTTTCCGCCGGAGACCCCCTCCGGCGCATTGCAGGTACTGTGGACCGTCGCGCACACTGATCTGAGAAGAGCTGCTCCGCCATACATCCTTCGGCAGAAGACAAATTATTATCAGTTACCGTGGCGATAGCCATGGGATAAATGCTACCACGATAGGGTAGCGACTGAGTGGTCCCCCTGACGCGTGGTATTCCTCAGGATGAGACAGCTCCTCGAGCCATCTAGAAGGTTCGTTTGGGAAAACTCCTGAGCGCTGTTTTGCCCTCTTGGCGTCAGCCTCTAGGGGAGGCGGTGGCCCTCCCCCTGCCGCGAAGGTGGGAACAGTGATCTCTTCTTTCAGTTCAGGGCAATAGATGGAAATACCCTTTTCCTTAGCTGGATTGTTATCAAGAATCCAATTAAATATGTGTTAGAGACACAATCCATGTCTCTCGGTCTAGCCAACATACCAAACTATTTTCGCTTTCGCGAGTAAATTTCAAAGGTATATGACTTGACCTTTGGTTCTTGCATATAACCATCATCAATTAATTTAAAATCAAATTTATACAAATCAAGAAGGTTAGTATACTCAACCAAATTAGACTTAGGAAAAGAAAACCGTACCATACTCTTTCGGTTAGGATTTGCCGAAATAGGCACCATGGTTGCACAAGGCACTTTCCCTCCTCTTCGCAGTAAGGTAAGAGGCTCCTCTTCTGCCAATACTCTCTTCTTTCTCTGCACATGAGGTAAAACAACACTAGAAAGGAAAGCAAATGGGTTAGGGTTAGTGAACTCGAAGCGCAATGGCTAAAATTTCAGTTTTTTGTGGCTTGCGCCAAAACAGATTTTGTACACACCAAGTGTGTTCCTTACTCATCTCTCTATGGCATAATCACTCTCCTCTCCTTTTGTATCAATGACAACTAATGCATGCTCACTCTTTTCATGCGGGTTATTTTCCTCACTTTCTGTTTTCCCATGCTCACTCTTTTCATGGGGGTTGCTTTCCTCATTATTTCTCTCTTTCTTTTAAGCACTCAACTCTCATCTTTTTCTCTCAATATCCCTTATGAATTCAGACTCGACATAAGCTTTCACAACTCGCTTTTGCTCCTCATCTTTCGCCTTTGACTTAGTAGGCATGATACTAGGATAAAGAGACCTCTTCTTCCTTTGCTTCTCTATACTGATCGCCGTTTGTAACATATCCTCTAAGTAGAAGAACTAAGTGTAACACAGTGGATCAGTTATCTCTCGGTTGAGGCCTTCGAAGAATCTTGCCATCGTCTCCTTTTTGGTCTCCTTGACTTGTGCTCTCTCCAAAGCGATCTCCATCTCATTAAAGTACTCTTCAACACTTTTATTTCCTTGTGTCAACGTCTCCAACTTTCGGAGAAGCTCACGGCTGAAGTGAGTAGGGACAAAATGGTGTCTCATAACCGCTTTCATGAAATTCCAGGTCACAATTGGTACCTCCCTTGCGTTGGCTCGCTTAAGATTAGTTTGTTCCTACCAACATCTAACGTCTCCACTAAACGCAACTGCTGCTAGCTCTAGTTTCTTCCTTTCCGAATAATCATGGTAGCAAAAAATAGATTGTACATCTCGCTCCCAATCCAAGTAAGCATTCGGATTGTACACTGCTTCAAAAGGCGGAATTCTTACCCTTGACTCACCTCTGTTATATGTCTCGGCCTTATCTCTCAAACCAACCGAGATCTTCCTCCTTTCACGCCTATCATGTTGCCCTTGCCTCGGATAGGCATCATCCTCATAATCTCGCCCCTTAGACCATTGCGTGTAAGACATTCTGCAATTCCTGTAAATTCACAACACAAAAAGAAACGTAAAATTGCACTAATCCTAGAACTCCCTCACGTGTTTACTCTCGTGTTTGAACTCTCTAATACTCTCACAAAATTCACTCAAATAATCCCTGCTGTTGTTCAAGTGTTAGTAAGACTCAAGAGTTCAAGAAAAAGGCTTCCAAGAAGACTCTTAAAGATAACTAGCACTGAAAAGAATGGTGACACTTGATATTTGAGTAATTGCAAGAACAACCAATCAAACAAATAGCAAGTAGAGTAGAAGGCAATTTCAAGGAATCAAAGAAAGCTCAAATTGACTCGAAAGGACTCAAACAAATTCAATTTCAGTTCTGATTTTATTATCCAATCGCACTTCAATTCGCTTCCTTGATAAATCTGACTTTTGTGGCACAAATTCTTCTATATATTTTTGGTATTTGCAGAATTGAATTCCCCTTCTTTCTTTCTTTTTTTGGAATTTTCTCTTTTCCTTTTTTTTTTACTATGAACACAGTTTAGTGTTTTGATCACAACTTTTTACTCTTAACTCCGAATCGATTGATTCTTTTTGATTCAGAAGCCCAACAAACACAGCTTTCCAACGGATCCTTTTTCACTCAAAAAGAACTTCAGTACCTATCTATTAAAATCCAATTTTCTACTTGACAGAAATTGTGCAGAATTTGGCAGAAAATACAATTTAGTAAATCGGCTATAGCTTTTGACTCCGGTGTCTGAATCACTTGATTCTTTTTGATTCAGAAACCTAACAGGTGCAGCTTTGAAATGAGACCTTTTTCACCAAAATAGGATCCCAATAGCTATGTATTAAAATTCAATTTCGACACTGCCAGAAATTTGCACATATAACGAACCAAGCACAGCAAAGAAATCGGTTTTGAATGGAGTAGAAAGAAATACCGATTTCAGCAATGAAAACTTGAAACAATTAACAATACTTACCAATCTTTGAACGCCTTAAGCTCCGCTAGCAATTGATACGATCCTAGTTGCTTAGGATGCGTAGCACACAATCTGATCGTTGTTCAAAGAAGGATTTCAATGCGGAATAAGATAACTGACTTAGACAACGTAAGCCTGCTGAATGCTAAGCAACAGCCAACATAAGTCCGAACAAGAGAGGGTCCTTGTCAAATCACTAAGCCTATATCCCTTGTGGATATCAATCTAGGGCAGACGAGAAGTAGGGTGCAATTTCAGGTTTTACTTGTTGACTACTCGAGTATTGCGGACTGGAGAAGGAACAAGGTTCAATCACATGAACAAGGGGCAGAGATTTGAAGGGAGAAGTCTCAATTTTATCAAAATAACAGTCACCTTCAAAAGGAGGCAAAATTATGTCTTTATACAAGAAACCCTAATCGGATTGCAAGTAGGAGTTTTAAATAAGGTAATTGACTTAATTAACTAATTTAAATAAACTGATTAACTAATTAATTAAATAAATGGAAACAAAGGTTGCTGCCATTATTTAACTAATTAATTAAGGAAACTAATTAACTAATTAATTAAATAAATGGAAACAGAAGCTGCTGCCATTATTTAACTAATTAATTAAGGAAACTAATTAGCTAATTAACTAATCAAGTAATTAAAGTAAATATGAATATAATTAAATACATTCCAGCAGCTCATGTCGAGTTCTCCATTATCGGGCCAAGGTTTGGGCCGAAACTTCAAGTTGTATGTTGTCTCGCGGACAGACTGCGCACTATAATGTAGACTTACATAACTTTTACACCACTAGGACAAATAAGCTGAATCATGTCCCCAATGAAAGATAACATCCTGAAGTTTCCAACGCGTTGTCGATCGCACGATTTGGACATGTACAGCGATGGCTACGTTCCGACGAAGTTGCCTGTTGTGTCTGCGCCTAGAACTGATGTGTGCGAGATTGTCATCTCGAATCTCCTTGAGATCTACTTGTCCGAATGCTCTGAAAGTTGGACACAATAAATATAACACATAGAGGTTTCCATCAAGCCTTTCGTACCTCTGATCGGACTCCATCTGCTCCATCATGTCTTGACGCTTTTGTCCATGTAGTCGCGTGATACATCTTGGGATCGTATCACTAGGTCAGAATCAAACTAAGACAAACGACAAAATAATGCAATTCCAAGGATTTACTTGTATGCGACTCAAGTATTGCGGACTCAAGAAGAACGAGGTTCAACACGTTGAACAATGGGAAAATATTGAAGAACAAAGGTTCTGAAATTATCAAATAAAAGCCAATTGAATAAGGAGGCCAAGCGGCTCCTTATATAGAGTTTACAACCAAACCCTAATTTGATAAGATGTAGGAGTTCTAATTAGGGTAAATAACTTAATTAACTAATTAATCAATTAACTAATTAAATTAAATATAAATATATTTAAATACATTCCAGCAGCCCATGTCGAGTTCTCCATCATCGGGCCAAGGATTGGGCCGAAACCTCAAGTCGTATGTTGTCTCGCATACACACTGCGCACCATAATGTCGACTTTCATAACTTTCAAACCACTGGGCCAAATGGGATGAAACTTGCTCCAAACGAAAGCTACCATCCTGAAGTTTCGAAAATGTGGTTGATTGCACGATTCGGACTTGTACAGAGCTGGCTAGGTTCGGACGAAGTCGCCTGACGTGTCTTGGAGTCCTTGTCTGCATAGGACTACTGTCAACGAAAATGTTGGCTTGGTCTTTTGGACGATCCACTCGTCCAAACGTCCTAAAATTTGGACACAATAAACACAACACACAGAGGTTTCCATCAAGCCTTTGTGATCCCTGATAACTATCGATACCACAGAAGTGGCATCTCCACTACCCCACTGGGTGACTCGGCCAGCATACTGTACCCGCCGAGGGAAACGAGACCCTGTTCTTACCGCCCTTAGCCTGGCGGCCGATCCTGGGATGATCGACATCAGCGGGGGGGCTCTCATGCGACATCCGCACGGCGGCATCCCATCCCAGGTCATCCATGACGTCACTTCGCAAGACATCACTCCCTGCCACCCCAATGACATCTATCACCCCAGCGGCACCTACCAGGGATAACTCCTGCCCCCTGTCGGTACACTCCTTCCTTTGTGTATAAATACCCCCACCTTTTCAGACAAGAGGTAAGCCTAAGACAGCGTACTGAACCCCTGCCATTTTGACTACCCACACCGACTTTGGCATCGGAGTGTTTACGTCGGAGACCCCCTCCGGCGCTTTGCAGGTGACGAAGACCCCAGTACAGTGTTCCCGACCAGCCCAGATCAGGCCGATCCTGCTCAGTATCTCCCGGACTCTTATCAAGTGGTGCTTTCATTGAGAGCCTTGGTTAATTAGGTGAATTTCCTTAGTAACCAAGCTCTGTTCTTCCTGAGAGTCGAAGGATCATGGCTTCAGATTCAGAATCCACACCCCCTCATACTCGTGGTGTTCACGCGCGTAGGGAACTTTTTTCCACGTCTTCGTCCAGTACATTTGTCACATCACGTGAAACTTCCTCTACGCAGACAGACTTTCTTTTCGGACTGACAGCTGGCACGCCGTTTTCTCAAACGGGCACCCCGTTTCTTCAAATGGGTTCCCTTATTTCCTCAATGGGCGCCCCATTTTCCCACGTGGTCGGATCTAGTCACTCCACCCCTCCACCTACGGGTTCTGGGATGGATGGCCCTACTACTCCGTCGGTAAGCTCGATGTTAGCTCTTCGTGCCCACTTGGATTACTTGATTAGGATGGCTGCAGGACCCACTTCTAGCACCGCGACATCAGGTGTGTCTTCTCGAGTTATTTTCACTCCGTCTATTGTCACCGATCGACCAGTATCGCCTCGACGCCAAGTGAGTGTCCCTCTGACCTCACCTGCGATAAGCATGCCATTCAGCTTTGCGCAACTGGCAGACGGATTGGAGGAGCGCTACATACCGCGGATACCACGGATTCCTGTCTCTCAAGTAGAGCGACCGCTAGATGAATACAGAGAGCGTTGGGACGGCAGGAGAGAGGGAGCTGGTAGAGAGGTATCTATGGAGCGGAGTGAAAGATCAGGCAATAGGAGGCGTCAAACCCGTTCGCCTAGGAGTCGTAGCTGGTCTCCCAGGCAACATCGTACCTTGGAGCCTCGAGGGTACAGGCGACACCTGGACATGTCTCCTCCTCGTCATGATCGTGAGATCTTGGATGACACCGCTGGTCATCCTTTCACCCACCGTATAAGGCATCACAGGGTCAGCCGACATGTTAAGCTCCCCACGGAATCATACGATGGCACCAAAGACCCCATTTCACATCTTAATAAGGTGAAGGACTTCGTCCAGTTTCAGACGCACAACGACGCGACGTTGTGTCAAATATTTGTTATGACATTGTCAGGAGTAGCTCGCCTCTGGTTTGAAGGACTTCCCGCTCGATCAATTGATAATTTCCCACAACTAGAAGCCAAGTTTAAGAGTCGCTTCAGCACAGTTATCCCTATTCGGAAGTCTGCCGTAGCTTTGTTTGATATATGTAGAAAACCAGAAGAGTCTCTGAATAGCTATCTTGGTTGCTTTGACATGCCCCTCCTGCTCCCGCGGCTCAAGCCAGTATGACCCACGATACCCGTCCAGGTGATGAATACGCCCAGCGGAAAGATTACATCCCTAAGGCGTCGAATCGCCAGAAGGGTAATTTCTCTAGAGGGAGAGGTGGCGGTCTGAATGTTCAGCGATAGGCGGATCCCCCTAAGGGTCGAATGTACGATCCCGACCTTCCTCCCCTTACACTCCCCCGAGCGGAAATCCTAGCCATTATTCAGCAGCGGAACCTGCCAATCCGCTATCCAGCCCCTGTGAAGCCAGGGGTGGTCATGGGAGGAAGGGAAAATGCTTTTTGCAAATTCCATAAGGTCAAGGGGCATTCTACAGAGGCATGTAGGGAATTGAAGTTAGCAATAAAGCATCTGTTAGAAGAAGGCTATCTTGGAGAATTCGCCACTCGAATGAGAGAAGAAACCAGGAGCGACCCCCCGCATGGGGCGTCAGGTGACCATCAATTGCCTCCTCCCCCTAGGAGCAGCGGGACTTTTGGCACAAGGGGGATGACAATGCAAGTGATGTGGTTGTGTATGACAAGCAAACTAAGTGTAAGGATGCAAACCTAGGGCCGGCCTTGTGTGGTGAGCAAGCTGAAATACTTGGCTCACAAAGAAGGTAAATACTTGGCTCACAAAAGAGGTGATGTGGCCGACTAGGAGTGGAGCTTAAAATTTCGGCACTTAGCAAAGAAACATGCAAGTCCACATGGCACTCATGGCCACCATAGGAAGCTCCAAAAATCACAGCAGCAATTACACTTAAACAAGATGAAGATTTAAACAATTCCAACACCAAATTTTTAGATTTTTGGGTCACACAAGATCAAACCTCAAAAAGGAAAACGGATACAAGATGAACACAAAGAATACCAAGCAGACTTTCACCTTCTGACATAAAAAGTTAGCCAACGCGGTCTAAAAATTCTGAAAATTAATAGGAAGACTCCCAAGACACAAATCTACAACTTTGTAGAAGGAAGAAAAAGATGATTCCAAGTGGAAGACACGCAAAACAGACTCAAGATACAAAACTATTTTTCTCGCGTAATTTCTGCACACTTTTCTTTGGAGACCAAAAAGTATAGAAAAATCACGGAATTTGCTGTTGACTCAAAAGCAAAAGTTTCTCTACTCAGATAGAAGTTTCAGCACAAAAAATATCAGAATTTACTGGGTGAGACAACTGACACAAAACGCAAAACAAAACAGACTCAAAAATGACTCTTGGATAGAAAAAATCAGCCAAAAACAAACGAGATAAAGATGATAAAGGGGATGCGATTTTAATGGAGGAACTGGTGAGAGGACCAATAAAAACCAACCTAGAGGACAGCTGATGCTCCGCTACCACATGATAACATTCGAGCTTCTCTTGAAGGATTGAAGCCGAAGGAGAAGGAGCTACGGATCTAGTCCTCGCGCACGGTTGGGTTTGGTGACCAAATGAGGTATTTGATAGACAATTTAAGGTGTTTAGTGAAGAGGATAATGTCACTAGGAGATAACAGAAAGGTGCAACAGATTTAAATGGAAGAAGATGAAGATGTATTAATGAAATAACAATATATTGAACTCATAAACTTGAAACAAGCATACAAGGATCTCTACCCAAATGAGTGATCCTTTCTAATCCTAATGATTAGAAACTTACTCAATACATGGGAGGTTCGTGATGATCATTTGCAGTAGGTTGGTCGGGTGATGATGAAGAAATTAAATGGCTTTAATTTGCGATGGTAAGGGTTGAAAAAAGGGAGGGGCCATTGGGATTGTGTGTGGCCAAGGATGGCCGGATTGGGGATGGTCGGATTTGATAAGGCTAGGTCGGGGTAGGGAGCTAGCTAGGGATTTTGTGTGACCAAGGATGGTCGGATTGATCAAAGGCGAGTCGGTGGTGAACTAGAGGAACATGGATGTGATTTTGGAAAAACATGCATTAATTGGCATTAATGCATGAATTCGGATACGAACGAGATATTTTTGGTACAAGCGAAGTTGCTCAAAAATGAAAATAAATCCGAACCGAGGGGAACAAAATGTGCCGAAAAATAAGACAAGATAACTAGTATACAAGGAATAAAGGCGTAGTTTGGTTTAACACATTTATTTTCTCTTTCGGAAATGTCGAAAGTTCGGAATTAAAATAAGTACCATTACGGCAAAAATTGAACGAAACCAAACGAGATGGCGTGGAAGAGAAAAATAGTAGGTAATTATCAACTAAAGAAATAACGTGCTCGATCAATGGTCCGAGGGAACTTACTCGGGACTGATAAATGTTCGAGAGAAAAGACAGTTGAAAGTACGAAAAAATTAAAAGGCATGAAATGACGCGGAATGTTAAACAACCTAGCCTAAGACCAAGAATCGACAGAAATTTGACCTAGATGAGTCTTTAAATGTGATAAGCGAAAAAGTACGTAGAGTTGTGACGAAAAAATCCAAAATCGGGTAGCAACAGTTGCCTCCTCTTTACTGTCTGATCAAAAATACAGTGTAACTGAAATTTTTGATAAGCAGTAAAGATGGTTGCCCCAACTATTTACCATGTTTTGAATATATCATAATCGGTCGAGATGTGGAATTATGCAAAAAAAGTAAAATATAGTCGCTCAAGGGGGAGTACTAATTATGCAGAAATGTAGAATTATGTAAAAATATAGTCGCTCAAGGAGGAGTAGTAGATAGACATTAAGTGAAAAATATAGTCGCTTGTCGCACCCCCTTTTTGGATTCTATCCTAATGCGACGAAGGTTTGGGACGGAATGTGAGATGAAATCAGACTCACCTCACATAATACTAATGAAGTCGCCACCCTAATTTTTCTAGGTTTAGGGAACCTATTTGTCATGCATAAAAAATAAAAAGTTAAGGCGAAGTGGGTCTGAACCCTAGAACAGTGGTTCGGGGCCGTATTATGGACTCGGGAAGGTGTTAGGCACCCGAGTCTCATCCTAAAAAGGTTACCGGATAAATGAGGTGTTTAATCATGTTTGAAAAATAAGAAGTCCTAAATATGTGATCATGCCCAAATGGATAAATTCATGCATACGAGCGTAAGTGCGAAAAAAGGCGTGGAATAAATAAAAGGGTAAGAAACGTTTACTTGATTAAGGGGTACGGGCGATTTACCCCTTTTTGATTGAGTTTACTTTGGTACGAAGAGAGGATAACGTTGAATGATTGAATATTTGACAATTGCTGCATGCGAGCGAAAATAATTAATTTAGTAATTAAGCGCGAGTAGAGTAATTATTTAGGCGTTTAAGAGCATGCAAAAATGATTAATTAAAAGGTACGAGCATAGGAATAATCGGAATCAAAATTATCGCAAGCAAGCGGAGTAATAATTTTTGATGATTAAACGTAGACAAAATAATTAAACATGCAAAAGCATACGAAAATAAATAAACATGCAAGCATACGAAAATAATAATTAAACATGCGAGCATACGGAAATAAATAAACAGTACAAGCATGCGGAAATTAAATAAACAGTACAAGCATACGAAAAAATAAATAATGCGAGTGCGAAAATAAATAAACAGTACAAGTGTGCGAAAAATAAATAGTGCAAGTGCGAAATAAATAAACAGTACAAGCATTCAGAAAATTGGTACGAAAAATAAATACGATAAGCTGAAAAGTTGAACTAGGCCCACTGGGCCTAGAAATTGGGCCCATGGCTGGGCCCATTAGACCAGCCCACCTTCCCTCTTTCACGTTTCACGTTTGGGCTTGGCAACCCAGCCCACCCTTCTTCTTATTCCAATTTGGGCTTGGCACAAGCCAAGCCCATCCACCAAATTAAATTAAAATAAAACAACCCTGCCCTCTCACTATTCATCGTCTCCCTCACTCGTCCGCATCCTCTTCTTCAACAACAAACAGAACAGTGACCACGGCATAGCTGTGCACGGCAACGCCGCAGCATGAGCAGACCAGCGGTGTGACCTGCAACGGCGGCGAGGAGCTAGGCAGCACCAGCTCGGCGGAGGCGAGGCGGTTGCAGTGGTGGCGCAGCAGTTGCAGCGACGGAGCTTGGCGACGGCGGCGACCCATAACAGCAGCAACACGTGGCAGCGGCTCAGCGTCGGTGGCGCAGCAGCAGCAACGACAATGGTGCAGCAGCGACGGCGACGTGACAGCCACGGTGGCAGCTTGGCAGTTCGGCAAGCAAGGCAGCGCAGCAGCTCTACGGGGCCAAGGTAGCAACCCAGCAGCGGTGTACAGTGGCGCCGTAGCTGGCCACGGCAGTGGCGACGGAGGGGCTGCGTTTCTCTCTCTCTCTCTCTCTCTCTCTCTGCGTCTGCTCCCCCCCTCTTGAGAAAATTTCCTTAGCTATTTATGGAGATTGAGTACCAAATGAGGGAGTAGGGATGATGATGATGATGGTTAGAGGTCGGGTAGGCTTGGAAAATGGAGAGGGTAGATGAGTACGAAGGTGAGGGAGAATTAAATGCTTGATGGAAGTTAGTATGAGGGTGAGTCGGCTGTAGGGGGCAAGAAGGAATGTAGGATGGTTTAAAGGAGAAAAAGGATGACCATTGGATGGTTGACCATCCATTGGTTGACCAATCCAATGGTTGTGATGAGATGGAGATGGAAAGTATTTATTTATTGGTTCGAGCCAATGGTACGAGTAATTTTACCTGAAAATGGATAAAAATTCGAACCAAAAATACTAAAATGTAGAATAAAATAAGCTGAAATAATTAACATACAGTGAGCGACGAAAGGTTCGCCGCATAGTTCGATAAAAATTAGCTTGTAAGTAATAAAAGTTCAAGGGTAAGAAAATGCTGAAATAAAAATTGTACAAAATGCAAAGAGATAGTGCGAGTTAGAAAAATAATAAAAAGTAAGTAGCTAATGACCAAAGTTGTTCGACCATCGGCTTTGAAAATTTGACTCGGGGACCGATACGGGTTCGAACGGAAAAAGTGATCAAAATGCAAAAAATGTATGAAATAAAATTTAAATGACATTAGGCGTGAAAATAAACATCAGTTAGATAAAAATAAACGGACGTGTGATTTTAGAAAAATGACGTTTATAATG
Source organism: Viola odorata (assembly GCA_963691705.1). Lineage (NCBI taxonomy): Eukaryota > Viridiplantae > Streptophyta > Magnoliopsida > Malpighiales > Violaceae > Viola > Viola odorata. Next base: position 25,383,767 of record OY829544.1, on the reverse strand, counting down.
TGAAAGGCGAAAAATTTTAGAATCCAAAATCGGGTAGCAACATCGCTCAAGGAGGAGTATTTAGATAGACGTGAATTGAAAGATATAGTCACTCAAGGAGGAGTAGTAGATAGACATGAATTGAAAATATAGTCACTCAAGTAGGAGTATTTAGCTACATGAATTGAAAGATATAGTCGCTCAAGGAGGAGTAGTAGATAGACATGAATTGAAAATATAGTTGCTCAAGGAGAAGTAGTAATTAGACATGAATTGAAAATATAGTCGCTCAAGGAGGAGTAGTAATTATACATAAATTGAAATATAGTCACTCAAGGAGGAGTAGTAATTATGCAGAAATGTAGTCGCTCAAGGAGGAGTATTTAGATATGCAGAAAAGTAGTCGCTCAAGGAGGAGTATTTATATATGCAGAAAAGTAAATCACGTAGGGCGAGGGTAACACTCGTAATCCATATGTTTTTACGAAAAAGAAAAGATGAGAATTTGGAACGTACCTTGGGTTGATGATAACGTACCTTTGCTTGGATGTTGATGACTCAAGTTTAGACATCTTCGTGATTTTGCAGATTTTTGCCATGGTTTGTGGCGCCGCTTTTCAGAACTTGCTCGGATTTGTTTGACGAAATCCATGACGAGGGGATTACAACGATTTTCCATTGAAGACCCAATTTTGAGGGCTTTACAATGATTTCCTTATCGAAGACCCATTTTGTGGCATGATTCCACTAAAGCATATCTATGTTCTGCAAATAGGAAGGAAGCAACCACGAAGCAGCAACAGATAGAAAAAGGAGAGGGCAATTGATAATGTGAGAAATATCGCATATTCCTACATTTAAACCTTGGCTTGCCCCCAAACCTTTTGTTAGGACGAAACGACCTCTTTGTTTAAAAGAAAATAAATTCAAGCATTTTTGTTCGAAAAAATGTTAGTCCAAATTCGTTATATAAACATGATTGATACAAGTCTAGATAGCGTCTGCGTCTTGCTCAGGAAATAATGACCTCAAGAACAAGACTTTCCCATGATATGTAGCCATAAGCAGTCCTCACCGGATATTAGTGTTTGCGCTTACGCTCAAAAAACAAGGTTATGTGTTTACGCTCCTAAAAATGCAATAAACATAATACATAAATTAAATTTGCAATGTCAATCCGAGTGAAAGATGCACATGCATGGGCATTCGAATAATCAAGAGGACTTTGCAAGAGATGGGAAATGAGAGATTTTGTGGAAAAAATTAAAGTTTAATGTGTTGTTTGGGGTTTTTTTTTTAGAGAAAGGTTTTAATGAGTTTGTGCTCGACGACTGATTGTGATGAGGGTAATTTGCGGAGAACGATGCTCAACGAATTGATTGTGGCGAGAGCAAAGTACATGAGTTTTTCCTCTTTTGTTAGGACATCCTTCCCCACAGCCATCTTTGATTGATTCTGCTTTTTTTTCGTACTTGCTTCTGCTTTCATTAACTTGTATTTTTGGAAACCCCTTTTTTCTTTGTATTTCTTTCTTCTCTTCTTTCTCTTTTCTCCTTTTCCTTTTTTCTTTTCTTTCCTTTTTCTTTCTTCTTTTTTTTTTTTTCCAGCATAAATACAGACAACAAATGAAGCAAGTATGATTTTCTTTGTTTTGATTCTTTTGGGTAACGACCTTCGATTTTTATTTTAGCCTTTCTGTGTATTAGCGCAGACTATCCCCCTTTGAGGGTTTCCTTTTCGTCCTGCTGATCCGCTGAATTGAACTTAATATGCTTCTGGCGCTCTGGTCGGCCACCTCAGTCGAGCACTTACTCATTTTAGAAGAAAGCTTTGAAGTGGTAAAAAGATGTAGAATGGTGCGTGTTTGGTTGGGAAAATAAATTAAAAGGGGAAGAAAGAGCAAACTCCAATGCCATCTTACTGTTATCCCATGTCTGATGGTTCATGTACCCTGGATATTATGCAAATCTAACTAGCACCTACAGATTCCTACGCAAAATATATCTTGACGGCATCCGCGTTCAATGGTCTTGGTAGATCGTCTCCATCCATTTTGGTGAGCAACAGAGCACCTCCCGAGAATGCGCTCTTGACTACATACGAACCTTCATACCTTGGGGCCTACTTTCCTTGACTCTCCTCCTGATGAGGAAGGATTTTTTTCAACACCAAATCCCCAGTTTTGAACTCGCGAGGCCGCATTTTCTTGTTATGAGCATTAGCCATCCTTCGTTGATATAATTGCGCATGGCACATAGTGGCCAAACGTTTCTCCGAGATGAGATTCAATTGCTCATATCTCACCCTCGCCCGATATGATTCTTCTACTCCCGATTCGGCCAAGACTCTGAGGGAAGGAATTTCTACCTCAAGTGGTATCACCGCTTCCATCCCGTAGACCAAAGAGTAAGGGGTTGCTCCCGTAGAACTACGAATCGCAATCCGATAAGCATGTAGAGCGAAAGGGAGCATGTCATGCCAATCTTTGTGAGTGACTACCATTTTCTGGATGATTTTCTTTAAGTTCTTGTTTGCGCCCTCAATCGCGCCATTCATCTTTGGGCGATAAGGTGAGTGATACGATCCTAGTTGCTTATGATGCTTAGCACGTAATTTTGATCGTTGCTCAAAGATGGATTTCGATGCGGAAGAAGATAACTCACTTAGACAACGTAACCTTGTTGATCGCTAAGCACCAACCAACCTAAGTCCGAACAAGGGAGGATTCTTATCGAATCACTAAGCCTATATCCCTTGTGGATATCAACCTAGGGCAGACGAACAAGTAGGGTGCAATTTTAGTTTTACTTATTTGAGGACTCGAGTATTGCGGACTTGAGAAGGATCAAGATTCAATCACATGAACAATGGACAGAGATTTGAAGAGAGAAGTCACAATTTTATCAAAATAACAGCCAACTCAATAATGGAGCTAAACGGCTCCTTATAAAGAGTTTACAAGCAAACCCTAACAGGAATACAAGCAAACCCCAAAATAACAGCCAACTTGTCCCAAATGAAAGCTAACATCCAGACGTTTCCAAAATGTGGTCAATCGCACGATTCGGACTTGTATAGCGCCGACTAGGTTCGGATGAAGTTGCCTAATGTGTCTTGGAATCCTTGTCTGCGTAGGACTACTGTCAACGAGAATGTCGGCTTGATCTTTTGGATGCTCCACTTGTCCAAACATCCTAAAATTTGGACAAAGTGAGCACAACACATAAAGGTTTCTATCAAGCCTTTCTGATCCCTGATCGGACTCCATTTGCTCCATCATGTCTTGACGCTTTTGTCCATGTAGTCGCGTGATATATCTTGGGATCGTATCATTCCCTCCCTCTTTGGAAAGATTCGTCCTCGAATCTTGCTCAACATAATCTGCCCACGAAAGCTTCACAATTATATGCTTAAAGCATACTCGCCATCTCTTGGGCTTCAAGGGTAAGACGCTTGATGTGCTAAGGTATGTGTGAGGATTCGCATCATTCCCTCTCCCTTCGAAAAGATTCGACCTCGAATCTGTACCTGGACCTACACCACAATACCTTAAGTTAGTAATATCAAAGTAAGCACAAATTGAACCATACCAACCTTGTAAATTCAACTTGGCAGCAACGTCTCTAAACATGTCAATTCGTCGAGTAAGATTATTTCTCCAAGCGGCTACTCTTGCTTGAACTTAGTTTAGGGACCGTCTCCGGTGTAAGCGCTGCCAAACCCAAGCTCCTATCTTGAAGGATGCACTCATCATTCCATAGTTTTCCAAAGTTGCCATCTTGACACTCAAGCGTGCACCATAGCGCTTGGCTTGTCCGCATTACTTCGATCTCTTTGCTACCACTTATACTAAACAATATACTCAAAGGGAGTAACATTAAACCGAATAATATTATATGAATGAAAGCATATATGAGTTTAAGCAATAATCCCAAAACAATAGCATGTACGGAAAGGAAGTAAGTAAATAAAATAAATTGAAAGCATTGCTTCCATGTAAACTCATACTTACAAACCGAAACATGCCATAAGGACTCAAGTGCCTATGGATCCACATTTCTTGAAACTTCGAATTGTGGTTGATAAGATGTCTCAATTAGCATCTTCGTGCTCGACCTACTCCACAATTCCATCCATGAGTCGCTAAGTGACTCCTCCCTGTGATTACTAACAATACTCCAAGGAACAACATGTGAAAGCATAACATCCTTAAAGAATATGTTAGTAATAGTTGCGCTATATTGATGTATCAAACCAGCATCATATGACCAATACACTGTCAAATAATATAACGAACTACACAACTAAATTAAGCGCTCATGCTTGCTATGATATCCTTTATGCATACAAAACATAGATTTTGTGTCAAATAAATAATATTTATAGACTTCACAAAAATCAGAATCATTAGCATAAAGATTAACCCTAGGTGTAACCTCAAGCGATTTTTCACTAAGTGACTTTTTATCAATACTACCAATAAGAATCAAAGGAACATCATGTGAAGACATATCATTCCTATAAATTAAACCAGTAATATTAATTAAATCACAGCAGCTCATCAAAGAATCATCAAACACATCATGTTCATCAAAATTTCGCAAAAGATCATGCGACCGATATAAGCTATTGCGTCTGAAAAGAGCTCCTCCAAGTCTTGTCGACTTAAACACAATTTTTTCATGAAATTCACACTTGGCAGAATAGTTATCTAATGTAAAAACATGTGAGAATCCAATTAAATTTGTGTTAGAGACAACATAATCCATGTCTCTCGGTCTAGCCAACATACCAAACTGTTTTCACTTTCGCGAGTAATTTTCAAAGGCATATGACTTGACCTTCGGTGCTTGCATATAATCATAATCATTTAAATTAATTTTAGAACCAGAAGCATAAAATTTTATGATGTTTATATACTTACACAAATCGCTCCTTAGGGAAGAGAGTCATACCATACCTTTTCGGTTAGGGTTAGCCGAAATAGGCACCATGGATGCACAAGGTTCCTTCCCTCTTCTTGGTGGTAAGGTAAGAGGCTTCTCTTCTGCCAACAATCTTCTCTTGTTTTGCACATTAGGAGAAATAATAATAGAAGGGAAAACAATCGGATTAGGGTTAGAAAAATCTAAGTGTATCGTACTGCCTTATCCCTCAAACCAAGCGAGATCTTCCTCCTTTCACGCCTATCGTACTGCCCTTGCCTCAGATAGGCATCATCCTCATAATCTTGCCTCTCGGACCATTGCGTGTAAGACATTCTGTAATTCCTGTAAATTCACAACACTAGCAAACAAACGTAAAATTTGTACTAAACCTAGCACTCCCTCACGTGTTTACTCTCGTCTTTAAACTCTCAATTGAACTCACAAAAATCACTCAAAATCCCTGCAATTGTTCAAGTGTTAGTAAGACTCAAGAGTTCAAGAAAAAGGCTTCCAAGAAAACTCTCAAAGACAGCTAACACTAAAAAGAATGGTGACACTTGATATTTGAGTAATTGAACAACCAATTAAACAAATAGCAAGTAGAGTAGAAGGCAATTTCAAGGAATCAAAGAAAGCTCAAACTGACTCGAAAGGACTCAACAAATCCAATTTTTCAATTCTGATTTTAAAATCCAATTGCACTTCAACTCGTTTCCTTACTAAATCTAACTTTTGTAGCGCAAATACTTCTATATATTTTTGTATTTGCAGAATCGAATTCGTTTCTTTTCTTCTTTTTTTTAATTTTTTTTTAATTTTTGACTATGAACACAGTTTAGGGTTTTGTTCACAGCTTTTTACTCCGGACTCCGAATCGACTGATTCTTTTTGATTCGAATGCCCAACAGACACAACTTTCCAATGGATCCTTTTAACTCAAAATGGAGTTCAGTAGCTATATATTAAAATTCAATTTCGACAACTGAATCTGCACAAATTTTCTTTTGTATTTCGTGACCTCTTTGTTGGTAGAAAACGCAAGTAATTTAGCTAATTTCAACACAACAAACTGGACTGAAAACACAACCAATTGTATTCAAGTAACGAACCAAGCACTCAAGGAAATCGGTTTTAGAATGGAGTAGAAGACACCGATTTCAGTAATGAAAACTTGAAAACAATTAAAGATACTTACCAATCTTTGAACGCCTTAAGCTCCGCTACCAACTGATATGATCCCAGTTGCTTAGGATGCGTAGCGCGTAATTTTGATCGTTGCTCAAAGATGGATTTCGATGCGGAAGAAGATAACTCACTTAGACAAGGTAAGCCTACTGATCGCTAAGCACCAGCCAACCTAAGTCTGAACAAGGGAGGATCCTTATCGAATCACTAAGCCTATATCCCTTGTGGATATCAACCTAGGGCAGACGAACAAGTAGGGTGCAATTTTGGTTTTACTTGTTTGACGACTCGAGTATTACAGACTTGAGAAGGAACAAGGTTCAATCACATGAACAATGGGCAGAGATTTGAAGAGAGAAGTCTCAATTTTATCAAAATAATAGCCAACTCAATAATGGAGCTAAACAACTCCTTATAAAGAGGTTACAAGCAAACCCTAATAGGAATAGAAGTAGGAGTTCTAATTAAGAAAAATAACTTAATTAACTAATTAATCAATTAACTAATTAACTAATTAACTAATTAATGTAAATATAAATATATTTAAATACACTCCAGCAGTCCATGTCGAGTTCTCCATCATCGGGCCAAGGTTTGGGCCGAAACCTCAAGTCGTATGTAGTCTCGCGTACACACTACGCACCATAATGTCGACTTCTATAACTTTCAAACCACTGGGCCAAATGGGCTGAAACTTGTCCCAAAAGAAAGCTAACATCCAGAAGTGTCTAAAACGTGGTCGATCACATGATTTGGACTTGTACAGTGCCAGCTAGGTTCGGACGAAGTTGCCTGATGCGTGTTGGAATCCTTGTCTGTGTAGGACTACTATCAACGAGAATGTTGGCTTGATCTTTTGGACGCTCCACTCATCCAAACGTCCTGAAATTTGGACATAGTACACATAGAGGTTTCCATCAAGATTTTCTGATCCCTGATCGGACTCCATCTGCTCCATCATGTCTTGACACTTTTGTCCATGTAGTCGCTTGATACATCTTGGGATCATATCAGAGAGGAGTTCCGATGCTTCATTCTCCATTGTTGGCAAAGGTCGCTGATCATCTTTCCATTTAGGTTGGTACCATTATTGGTAATGATCATTTTGGGGACTCCATAGCGACAAATGATTTTCTTCTCGATGAACCACATGGTTGTCTTTTGAGTGATGCTTGAGTAAAAAGCGATCTCCACCCATTTAGTGAAGTAGTCAATCGCCACAAGGATAAAGTGATGGCCGTTAGAGGCTTTGGATGGATTTCGCCAATGATGTCAATTCCCCACATCGCGAAGGGTAATGTCATGCTAAAAAGAGGAGCCAGAGGGACATAGAGATCGTCCGTATAAATTTGGCATTTGTGGCACTTTCGGAACTAGTCGATGCAATCCCATTCAACGGTGAGCCAAAAATAACCTTGTCTCATTATGTGCCCACTAGCATGTGTAGAGCAAACCCCTTCATGAATCTCGGTCATGATCTTTTTGGCCTCGGGAATGGTGACACAACGAAGTAAGACTCCATCCGCCCTTCTTTTATACAAAACCTCACCATCGAGGTAGAAATCCAAGGCCAAACGTTGAAGGGTTTTCTTAGTACCTTGGCTTGCCCCCAACGGAGACTCCCGATTTTTTTATAAATCGTACTAAGTAGTAGAACCATGGTTCCCCGTCGGGTTCATCTTCTAACATAGCGCAACATGTCGGTGTTTCCCTTACTTCCACCCTCAGTGGTTGAAGCATTACTCCACATTCTAGCTTGAACATTGAGGCCAACGTCGTGAATACGTCTGCGAATTCTCCCATGAGTTGGGTGAGCAACCTTTGATAAGGTATTAGCTTGGAATCCTGGGTTTGCCACAAGTCTTGAGCTTGATAAATGACGAGGGCCGAGTCTCCAAAAATCTTTAACTTTTTCACCTTTAGGTCAATTGCCGCCATCAAGCCGTTAACGCATGCTTCATACTCGGTGATGTTGTTGGTACTGTTGGTACATGGAAAATTCAGCTTGCATGCTATGGGGAATTGACGACCATCCGGGGCTACCACGACACCTACTCCTTTTCCCGAGAGGTTCACTACACCATTGAAGAACATAGTCCACCAATCTTTTTCTTCTAGATCCTCCACGGTTTCATCGTCAATTACCACTGTATCTTCATTGAGGAAATCAAATTTTATAGGCTCGTAATCGTCCATGGCATGATCGGCCAAGTGATCGGCGAGCGCACTTACCTTGACCACCTTTCGTGTCACATACACGATCTCGTATTCGGCTAACAAAACTTGCCATCTACAAATTCGACTTGATAAGTACGACTTCTCGAAGATATATTTCAAAGGATCCATGCGAGAAATCAGCCACGTCGTGTAATACAGCATGTATTGTCTAAGTCTTCGGGTGCTCCATGCTAAAGCGCAACAAGTCTATTCTAGTGTAGAATAATGCATCTCGCATTCGTTAAACTTCTTGCTCAAATAGTAGATAGCTTGCTCTCGTCTTTCCGGACTCATCGTGTTGTCCTAAGACACACCCTATGGCGCTAGCTGTGACCGTCAAGTAAATAAGTAAAGGGCGCCCTGGCATCGGAGGGACCAACACTGGTGGACTTTATAGATACGTCTTGATCTTTTCAAAGGCCTTCTGACAATCTTTATCCCATTCGGCATCTCTATTTTTTCTTAACATTTTGAACATCGGCTCGCGGGTGAGTGTTAACTGACTGATAAAGCGGGCGATATAGTTGATGCGCCCCAGGAAACTCCGTACCTCCTTTTCAGTCTTAGGAGAAGGTAGCTCTCGGATAGCTTTCACCTTGTCAGGGTCTACCTCTATTCCTCTGTTTCTGACGATGAAACCTAGCAATTTTCCAGATGTTACTCCGAAGGTGCACTTGGCGGGATTCAAACGTATTTGAAATTGCAGCAATCTTTCGAAGACTTTTCTTAGGACGTCTACATGATCCTTTTCTCTACGAGATTTGGCGATCATATCATCGACGTAAATTTTGACCTCCTTATGCATCATGTCGTGAAAAAGGGTGACGACGACGCGTTGGTAAGTGGCACCCGCGTTCTTTAACTCGAAAGTCATCACCTTGTAGCAAAAGGTTCCCCAAGGCGTGATGAAGGTGGTTTTCTCACTATCTTTCGAAGTCATTTTAATCTGATTATTTCCTGAAAACCCATCCATGAAGGAGAACATGTCGTTACGCGCGGCGCTGTCTACTAGGATGTCAATATGAGGGAGCGGGAAGTCACCTTTGGGACTTGCTCGATTAAGGTCTCGAAAATCCACACACATGCGGACTTTCCTGTCTTTCTTTGGCATGGGCACAATATTGGCAACCCACTCGGGGTATTCTGCGACTCTTAAGAAACCCGCCGCTAGTTGTTTCTTAACTTCTTCTTTTATTTTCAAAAGGATGTCTGGATGCATTCTTCTAAGTTTTTGTTTTATGGGTTTGAATTCGGGTTTTAATGGGATGCGGTGCTCAACTATGTTAGGATCGAGACCGGGCATATCATCGTATGACCAAGCAAATACGTCCGAGTATTCCTTGAGGAGGGAGATTATTCTTTCTCTTTAACTAGAGTCTAGGGTAGTTCTGATCTTGACAATTTTCTAATTTTCTTCGCTTGCCCCCAAGTTTATTTCTTCCAATTCCTCCTAATGAGGGACTATTTCTTTCTCTGAACTCTCGACTAAACGGGCCAATTCGCGTGGAACCCCATCTTCATTTTCAGTTGCGGCGATACTTTCCTCACCAGTAAAGACATAGGGTTTATCAAGACCAACTGAATTAACATTTATCGTGAAAGTAAAACGAGAATAGTAAAAGACGTTTGGAAAAAGGCTTGCGTATATTTATTACTTATTAAAGGAACTTGAGTTCCTACAAAAAGAGAGTATTAAACTCTGAAAAGAAAAAAACTATAAAGCATGCATATATTTTTTTTCGAAAAAGAAATTACAGAGACACTAGGAAGCATAGTGGCGGTCCAGTTACGCACAACCCCCCCAGACTTCTTCACGAAAATGGTCGAGCCCTGAAATGACGCTTCTTCTCCGAGTGTGCAAATATGGAAATCCGGAGCTATACTAACCATGGTCGAATATGAGTTGACAATTTCGGCCACAAAAGGGAAAGTGGTTCGGATATGAGGGATACTCATGCTGTAAAAAGGTGTCGGACGCCCAAATAACTTGGCTAACCCCTCTCTTTCTTTTCTTTGGAGACCTTAACGAAATCAGCCTGGGTTGGTTGATATCCCAATCCAAAGCGGTCTCCAAAATTCTTAGGCAATGCTAGGCTCTTTACTCCATGTAGCATGGCTCCTAGCCTTTTTCCTAGTTGAGAGTCATCTTTCGACGTTACATGGGTAGCTAGTATGGACTCTTCAGGAATTTAGGTTTTGGGGATAGTAGATCCCTCCTCTATCCATTTCGCGTTCACTATTTCAAAGGTTGGAATGAGCTCTCCAACGTTTTGGTAGCTTCGATGTAGGGTATGGAAGAATGCTTTGCTAAGATCAAAGTTTCCTCTGCTCTTATCTTGACCAGGACGCCGTCCTTTACATATTTGATGCATTGATGTAAAGAAGAGGGAACGGCCCCGTCGCATGGATCCAAGGTCGCCCTAAGAGCATGCTGTATGCGGGCTGGATTTCCATGATTTGGAATGTCAAGGTGAATGTATGGGGCCAGATTACCATGTCCAATTCAAAGTTCTCGATGATCTACAAAATAGTTCCGTCGAAGGCTCGGGCCATCATTCCACTTGGCTTCAAAAGAGCCATGTCGACTGGCAATTGCTCGAGGACATGCTTGGGCATGACATTCAATGCGGACCCATTGTCAATCAGGGCCTTCGCTATGACGTGGCCTTTGCATTCTACCGTTATGTAGAGGGCCTTGTTGTGACTTGTCCCCGCGGGGTCGATTTCTCCCTCGGAGAAGGTTATGGTGCTTAATGCTTGGATCCTCCCTACGAGATTTTCCACCCCATCAATGGTGATGTCCTTGGTTACGAAAGCCTCATTCAAGATTTTCAAGAGGGATTGACGATGAGGTTCTGATGTGAGGATCAACTCCATGATGGAGATGCGAGTCGAGGTCTTCTTCAGTTGCTCAATAACGTTGAACTCGCTCCTCTTCATGATTCTCAAGAATTCGGCTGCATCGCCTTCGGTCACGGGCTCGTTTACCCCTTGCACCTTTTCCACTGTCTCCTCGGGGATCAATGGGCCTTTTACTTTAGCTAGCCTTTGCTTCTCAACCTCCTCGGAAATGTAACACCTCCCTGTGCGAGTCATGCCCCCAATATTGAAGGTTTCGGCCGTTGGTGCAGCGAAGGTAGGAGTCGTAATGACCGTGTACCCATAGTTAAATGGGACAACATGCAAGTCTTGGCTAGGTGTGTTCTGAGCGAACTTGAAAACTAGATTGAGTGGTGTTGTGATGGGAGCCTTGGCTTGGGCCACACACTTGAATGTATATGGGGTGGGACGTCCATCCCCTATGGCGCTAACTCCCTCTACCCCTCAGTTTTTCTTCTCAACTTGTATAACCCCGAAATCCATAAGTTGTTTCACCTTTTCCGTGAAAAATCCACAATTTTGGATTTCGTGACTACTTGCCTCTTGGCAAAATAAGCAAGTGCTCAAACCTTCGTCCGAGAGCGATAGATAGCTACTTTCAACTAGTGCGGTGAAAAGTCTTTCCTTTGGCAAACCTAATATGAGAGGGAGAGGATCTTCAGTCTCTTTCATCGAGATAGCGCTTACCCCTCCGTTTCCTTGAGCGTGGTTCGGGAGAGGGTTGGCGGTGGTGTTGGGTCCTTTGACCATTCCTTCTAAGGAGACTCATCCACTTTTGATCAATTGTTGCACCTTCATTTTGAAGGTGAAGCAATTATCCATCGAGTGACATAGAGCCCTTGCATGGTATTCGCACTTTGCGTTGGGGTCGTACCACTTTGGGTAGGGTGGTAGCATAGGTTGGGGAGGAATGGGCACAATCTGCCTAGCCGCCAAGAGGTGCTTGTAAATTTCTCCCGCGGGAAGAGGAAGAGGTGGTGGTGGTTCCCTATTCCAACGGTTAGCTTGGGTGGCTTGGTTGATAGGGTTCTTTGGTGGGTTATATGGTCTAGGTTGCGTAGGTTGCGGTATTTATGGTGGAGGGTATGGGTAAGGTGGGAATGGCGCATGATATTGTGGAGCCATATTAGCAATGGGCATCGGTGGAGGATAAAATGACGATTGATATGGTGAGGATGTGTGGTATGGTGGTAGTGCGAAAGGTTACCGATAATTGGTCTGATGGGACACAAAGCGCTTTCTTCACGGGAGGTGCTTTCTTAAGCGTTGCCTCGGGAGTGGGAACAACGATTCTCCCCATTTTTACCCCTTGTTCAACTCTTTCCGCTATTAGGACCATATCAAAAAAGTTGTTTGACGGATTGGAAATAAGGTAAGTGTAGTAAGGGGCCTTGAAAGTATTTACAAAGATGGCTATGAGCTCTTTATCGCTTAGCGGAGGAGAAATCCTAGCCGCTAGCTCCCTCCATTTTTGAGCATAGGTCTTCACTGATTCACCGATTTTCTTTTCTAGATCCTGAAGATTGGTGCGGTCGGGTGCTACCTCTATGTTGAACTTGTATTGCTTGAAGAAAGCATCTGATAAATCTCTCCACGTCTTAATCTTGGCTCTGTCCAAGGCCATGTACCAGGTCAAAGCATGCTTGGCTACGCTCTCCCTAAATAGATGGATTAACAGGGGCTCATTGTGTATCATTTCGGCCATTTTGTTGCAATAGGCCTTGAGGTGAGTCTTTGGGCACTCAACCCCTGTGTACTTCTCAAAATCAGGAACATTGTATTTTGGAGGCATTACGATTCCAGGAACCATGCACATATCAACGGAACCTATAGGGTCGAAGGGGTTGGTCCCTTCAATAGCTCTGAGCCTTTCCTATAGTAGGCTCAATCTATCCATTTTTGGTCCTTCAGGGATGACAGTGCCAGGACCAGTGGGTAGTAAAGGTTCAGACGAGGACTGTGGTGGCTGATGGACGATGGGATGCCAAACCCCCGAAGCTTTAGGAATCAAGGCTTGAGTAGAGTAGCCCTGAAGTGGGCGGAGATATTGGAATTCCTGCTGGATCAGATTTTTACTGGGGTCTAATGTGGGATTAACCGAGAGGTGCTGAAGAGAGGTAGTAATTTCACATGTGTTAACTACAAGATTTGCGGTGATAGGTACAATGAAGGGATTTTTGCATGTTTTTAGTGTAGGTTTTCCCCCTTTATTTTAGCCTTTTCCAGGGCATGATACTTCTGATTTGCTCATTTTCCCATCTTTATTGCAGATCAGTGCCTAAAGGGAGAAAAGAGCGAAAGCATGCGATTTTGGAAGGATTTCTTGGACTTTGAAGCTTCAAGACCCAGAATATCAGAGCGTCATCGTGCCCTAGACGCTAGCCAGACTAGAGAGTAGTCTCATGCCCGTGACGCATCCACGTCAGATCAAGATCGAAATCCAAAGAAAGTAATCCCCAAAGATTCGCACGGGATTCCTTGCATTTCTAGAAGATTCCATTCGCATTTAGAAGATTCCAGAATATTCCAGCATGCTCCATGTGTTGTCACTCTCTCCCCTTAGCTGGAATTTATCTTTTTGTAGTCCCTTAGCTGGATTTTGTCCTCTTGTGGGCTGGACACAATATAAACCTCTAGTTTTTAGGGTTTTAGACATCTTGTAAATATTTTTCCACTTTCTTCTTTTGGTAACCGTCTCTTTTTCTCTCCTCCCCCTTTTGGGTGGTGGCTGAGACCTCTTCATCTAGCAGCTGTTGTAATTAACTGGAGCTTTACTCCGGCCGGTAACATTTATTAGTTTTCTTCTCTTTGTTCTTCTTTTATGCAATCTTTCTTTTCCTATTTTGTTTATTTGTTTTATGGTATGAGTAGCTATATTCTCCCTTCTTAGTAGAGGTATTTTGAGGGTTGCATAAGGGTAGCTAAGAGGCAAAATCGTTCCTCATATATTCTTATTGTTGTATTTGATTATTTGTCAGTTTCTTCTTGATTCGTCTAGGGCAAGATAGTAGTCTGACCAACTAATAACTAGTCCTAGATGATTACTGTCATCCTAATGGTAATAACTAACGTGAGCCCTTTAGGAGGAGTAGACACCTAGTGGGGTCATCGCGAGAGGGCCTTCCGTCTAGGGGTAAGCAGTCGACTAGGGTTGCGCCGCGAGTCTGACAAGCTGAGATGTCGTGCCCTAGACATGTCTTACCTCCACTTCATGGGCGTTTTGAGTATTGCCTCCCCACATTCGTGCCTGGGGGGACGGCGAAACGTCAAGGTCACCTCATATGTGAAAACAGGGGGTAGCTTTTCTTAAGAAGGTAAGCAGGGGGGTTTTAGTGAAAACTTGGTCCCTATAGCATGTTTATGACATAGGAATAGAATATTTCTACGCCAATCATTTTTTAGCCCTAAACGCAACCCGAGAATATCCTTTGCTAAGATTTCTTCTCTTCTGACTTTATTTCTTTACTTGATTTCTGTTTGCATGTCTTGCCCCTAATTACTTTTTATTTTCCTGCCCTTGATATTTGCTTTTAATTAATTATTTTGTTAGCAGCTATCTCTATCATGGTTAACTAGATTAACCAACCAAACCCCCCCATTGTTTCTTTTATTGTTTTACTTTATATCTGGCCTTGTCTAGTGTATATCTTCATCGTTCTCTGTGGATCGAACCTCTTGCCACTGTCTTAAATCTTTTTGTTGTATGTGATAAGTTGTAATTATTTGATCACGTGCTTTTGATCGTGCCCTCGATAAGCACGTGAGCAAATTGGCGTCGTTGCCAGGGATTTGTGTTAAGTCGTGCCCTTGACAAATCCAGATATATATATATTTTTTATTATTTTTTTTATTTCTTTCTTTAATTTCTTGTTTTAATTTTTATTCTCACTCATCCTCTTTTCCTCAGTGTTTTACACCTAACCCTAGTGGTGGAATCCAGTAAATTTCAACTATGGAGTGCAAGTCGAACCTAGCTATCAATATTATCCGCCTCCACAACCTCCACAAGACCAAGGGTTGTCTCAAAAAAATCTGGCTGCAATAGCTAACATGGAGAGCCAACTTGAGGAGATACAATTAGACTTGGAAGTTGTCATCTGAGCGTCATGACCAAGATGATGAGTCTTATGGGTTAGAGGATCTTTTCATGCCTATGAATGAGCTAAAATTGGAGGGTCCAGGATGTCTTCCTTCAGAGCCAGGAGCCAACGTGGAGTTCAAGGCCAGTGCAGTCACAATATTGAGCGACGCAAATCTGCCAGATTTTTACAATGAGCGTCTTGCCCTAGACGCAAATTTAGAGGGAGAAGCCATTGTTCAACCAAATTTGCCAAGTCAACTCTAGAACTGTTCTGCCACTTTAGTAGGCCAAGGAAATGAGGTTTTTTACGCTTTTCACCACATCAAATTTTGCGACAATTGTCTTGCCCTAGACGCAGAATTCAAGCCGGAGGAGATTGAGAAGGAGGATTTAAGAGAGATTGAGGAAGAGATAATCGAGGACTTGAGCTTTAAAGTCATTATGTGTGACAGGGAGATTTCTAAACTTTCTGATTATATTGATCCTTTTCCTGAATCACCTTTCACTCACAACAATTTTTTTCCTCTTTGTTTTGCGAGAACCCAAATTAACATTTGAATCATATCATGGTTGCCTGCAGGTTGCTTTGCTACTAGACCATCCACTTCATGCGATAATTCACATCAAACTAAGAGGATGGAAAACATTTAGCAGAATTGGTTGATAGAAGTTTGAACAGCCAACATCGTGCCCTCGACGATAACTAAGGCGCTTCGTGGGAGGCAACCCACATTCCTTCCCCTTTTTATTTCTGCTTCACTCTTTATTTTTCAGAACTTTCTTGTGTGTGCCCTTCTTGCATTGAGGACAATGCGAAGCCTAAGTGTGGGGAGGGATTTATCTATTATGTTTGCGCTTTTTATTTTATTATTGCTTGACTGCATGTTTATTTTTCTACTTGTTGCATGATTGCTTATTTTGATGCGAAAAAATTAAATTTTTCGGATTTTTAATCTTTAGATTTTGTTAATATTTTTGTGAATGTGCACTGCCCAGTTTTCAAATCCCCCTTGTATGGACAGACACACTTTTGACTTGGGCACGATGAACATAACTTCCCTTTAGCATGTCAAGCCTTAATTAGTCGAACTATGCCTGTTAACCCTTATATCCACATCTAGGCCTAGACTCCAGTAGTAAAAAAAGCACCCTGTAAGCACTTTGAGCTTCCATGCCATATATTTTTCATGTGCGAATAGAATGCTTAGTTAGGAACTAGCTGGACTTGCATGATATCCCTAGGTATAGGCACCATTAGACTTGGGAAAGCAACAAAATGATGAGAGTCTTCGCATCAATGTCTTATTTCTTTCTTTCTTTCTTTTCTCCCTTTTTCTCTCACTTGTTATCATCTTGCCCTCGACATTCACCTACCCCTCTCTCTTCTTTCTTTCTCCTGACCGCTTGAGCTTATTTTCCTTGATCTTTTTCCTTGGCAGGTAAGCAGCAATTTTTGAGGGCAGCATCGAGGGCTAGACATCCAGAAGAACGTGCAGAAAAGTCTAAGTGTGGAGAAGCAGAGGAGGTTAGGACTTAAGCGTAAAAAGCAGAGATCTAGGGAAAATCATCAGAAACATCATCATGCCTTAGAAATTATCTCAAGAGAAAGAGCTCCCCCAGAAAAGTCTAAGTGTGGGGAAGCAGAAAAGTCAAACATCAGTGCTGGAAGCAGATCTAGGGCAAGACACATCAAAAGTCTTTTACCCTAGACGAATCAAAGCTAGAAAAGGTTCATGCCCCTTCTTTAAAAAAAGAAGAAGAGAGGATCCTTCGTCTAGCCTAGCCGCATAAAAGAAGGGGGCAAATGCAAACAAAGGAACTTGCTCCAGCACTGCATAAAGAGAAGAACTTCCTGCCCAAGAAAAGGAATCCTTCGTCTAGCCCTCAGCTTCAGCATCGTGCCCTCGACCAGCGCTGTCTTACCGACCTCGCCTTTTTCCTAGCCAAGGAATTCATCCAGGTTTAAGTTGGTTGTTTCTCTTCTTTTCTCTCTATCTCTTTCTGTTCTCTCTTTCTTCACCCTTTCTCTTTTCTGTTTTATTCCTCCCTCTCTTTTTTCTTCTTCTTCTTTTCTAAGCCTTGCCCTTTCTTTTTTTTTCTTTTTGCTGATGCGTTGTTCTTTCCAATTGATTGATTGCCCATGCGTGTGTACTGTGTACTCGGATTGATGTGTAGGTCTAGTTTTGTGCTGCGCTAATTGCATTTAGTTTTGAGTGATTAAACACCTAGCCTTATTTGTGAGTGGGAGTGCAAACACTTATCTTGTGAGGATTACTTGTGTCTAGGCCTGATGTGGGAAAGTCTCATCTTTAGGGTCGTTATCCTTTTGATTTGATGCAGGTGTTTTCTAGGCAGAATCGACTTTGTCAAGGCCTAGCTTGCTGACTGGTTTGTTTATTCTTGTGCCACGCTTGAATGGGCTGTTTTTAGTTTTATGAATGCTCGAGGGCGAGCATTGGGCAGTGTGGGGATGTTTGATCGCATGTGTTTTAGTGTAGGTTTTTCCCCTTTATTTTAGCCTTTTCCAGGGCATGATAATTCTGATTTGCCCCTTTTCCCATCTTTATTGTAGATCAGTGCCTAAAGGGAGAAAAGAGCGAAAGCATGCGATTTTGGAAGGATTTCTTGGACATCGAAGCTTTAAGGCCCAGAAGATCGGAGCGTTATCGTGCCCTCGATGCTAGCCAGACCAGTGAGCAGTCTCGTGCCCGTGACACATCCACGTCAGACCAAGATCGAAAGCCAAAGAAAGGAATCCCCAAAGATTCGCACGAGATTCCTTGCGTTTCTAGAAGATTCCATGCGCATCTAGAAGATTCCAGAATATTCCAGCACGCTCCATGTGCTGTCACTGTCTCCTCTTAGCTGGAATTTGTCTTTTTGTAGTCCCTTAGCTTGATTTTGTCCTCTTGTGGGCTGGACACAATATAAACCTCTAGTTTTTAGGGTTTTAGACATCTTGTAAATATTTTTCCACTTTCTTCTTTTGGCAGCCGCCTCTTTTTCTCTGCTCCCCCTTTTAGGTGGTGGCTGACACCTCTTCATCCAGCAGCCGCTGTAATTAACTGGAGCTTTGCTCCGGCCGGTAACATTTAGTAGTTTTCTTCTCTTTGTTCTTCTTTTATGCAATCTTTTTTTCCTATTTTGTTTATTTGTTTTGTGGTATGAGTAGCTATATTCTCCCTTTTTAGCAGAGGTATTTTGAGGGTTGCATAAGGGTAGCTAGGAGGCCAAATCGTTCCTCATATATTCTTGATAACAATTGATGAAACACTAAGGGTAAATTTGTCTTCTCACCCCAAGTCAAAGCCAGGACCCTGTAGACCTGGACTGGCGTCAACGCCCTGGCTGCCGCCCGCGTTAGGCCGAGGAACCCTGGGATGGCCGACATCAGCGCGGGAGGGGGGGGGGGGCACCAGTGATATCCTATCCCAGGCCGCCCCGACAACCTCTAATAGGCAATATCTCACCAACGATACCCTATCATGCTGACGCGTGCTAACGTCATCCCGGGCGTTATCTCCCCGCGATAACGCCCACCCCTAGGGATAACGACCTTCCTTAGCTATAAATACCAATCATTTCTAGATCAAAGGTACGATCAAATTCTCTACCAAAATCTCTGCCAAATTGCACAGCTATACTAACTTAAGCATCGGAGTGTCTACGCCGGAGCCCCCCCTCCGGCAATTTGCAGGTACGATGGACTGCCGCAACAGTGATCCTAGACAACCGTAATCTCTATCCCGCTCCCACAGTAGATCAAATCTTATCAAATTGGTGCTTTCATTGAGAGCTTTGGTTCTCATTAAGTGAGCATCCTTAATAACCAAGCTCTGTTCTTCTAGGAATTGGAAGATTATGGCTTCTGATTCAGATCCCCCGTTGACTCCGTCCTCTAGCCTTCCATTTGATACCCGCAGGCGACTTTTCACTTTCACCACTTCTGATGCTCCCAAGTCGGTGCAAGAAATTCCTCCAGAAATGTCAGATCTTTCCTCTGATCAAGCAGCGGGAACGTTTGTGTCCCACCCACATACTCCTTTATCCCAAATAGCGGGGTCCAGTCATTTTATTCCTCAGTCAAGGGGATCCGTGATAGACAGCGTGAACAACCCTTTCGCGAGCTCGATTTCAGCCCTTCGTGCCCAGTTGGACCATTTAACAGAATTGGTTGCTAGATTCACGCCTAATGCTTCTGGATCAGGCGTCCTATCCCAGTTTGTTTTTACTCCACCTATCATCGCGGAACGGCCGTTGTCGTCCCCGTTGCAGGCGAGCGCCCCTCCGACGTTGCCTACGTTGAATGTGCCAGGCAGCCTCGTACAATTTGCTCACAGGACAGTGGAGCCATATGTACCACAAGTGCCCTTACTTTCTATTCCCCGAGAGGAACGGCAATGGCGTGACGAGGACAGAGGTCGTTGGGACGGTAGAAGAAATGAAAATGATAGGGATATGTCCCCTGGGGGAGTGAAAGATCCAGCAGCAGGAGACATCGAACTCGCTCACCAAGGAGTCGCAGTCCGACTCCTAGGCAGCATCATATTAGAGATCCGCGAGATCATAGACATCACCTGGAGGTATCCCTACCTCGGCATGCACGTGAAAGTCTTGATGATACTTCTGGCCACCCATTTAGCCTTCGCATAAGGCGTCACAGAGTTAGTAGACATGTGAAGCTCCCCTCAGAATCCTATGATGGCACTAGAGATCCCATCTCTCACCTTAACAAGGTGAAGGACTTTGTGCAATTCCAGATGACCCACAATGACGCTGCTTTGTGTCAGATATTTATAATGACCCTGTCAGGGGTTGCGCGCTTATGGTTCGAAGGTCTTCCGGGTGGGTCTATTGACAGCTTTTCACAACTGGAATCTAAATTCAGGAGTTGATTCAGTACTGCTGTCCTTATAAGGAAGTCTGTCGCTGCCTTGTTCAACCTACATAGAAAACCTCAGGAATCCTTGAGGAACTTCCTCCATTATTTCGACACCGAGATGTCGCTAACGCCAGGTGTAACGGTTGATTTTGCCATAGAAGCCTTAAAGTGAAACTGTTGTTATGGAAAGCTTAGAGATGCTTTAATGGTTGACCCGCCAGCAACCTTAGATGCGTTAAGGCTGAAATCCCACAACTACACAAGGATGGAAGAGGAAGAGAATAGGGACATGATTCGGAACATGCCGCCAGCTATGCCTCCAGTCCATAATGCTCCCGTTCCTGCTACTTCTGAAGATCGGTTCATCGACGATTACGCTCAACGAAAGGATCACATTCCCAGGACCTCTAATCGGAGAACAGGTAACTCCTCAAAGGGAAAGTCTGGTGATTCCTCAGCGCAGCGACAGAGAGATCCCCATAAGGGATGAGTACATGACTCAGACCCTACTTCTTTCATCTTGCCCAGGGCAGAGATACTAGCGATAGTGGAACAACGGAATCTACCCATCCGTTATCCAGCCCCTGTAAGGCCGGGGGTAACCCTGGGGAGAAGAGAAAACGCCTATTGCAAATTTCACAAAGCTAAAGGGCATTCTACCGAGGCATGTAGAGAACTCAAATCGGCAATAGAGCGCCTGGTGGAGGAAGGCTATCTGGGAGAATTCACTGTGAAAACACGAGAAGAAGCCAAGAGTAACCTAACAAGCAGAGTAGCCGATGGCAGAGCGGCACCTTCCCGCCCCCCAGGCCATGGCACTGGTCCTACGGGAGGAGGCCGGGAAATGCTCACGATTGATGATGAGGATGTCCCCATCATTAACATCATCGCTGGAGGCACACCTTATCTGGATGAGTCCGCACAGCTATCGCCCACGTCAGGGGATAAGCGGAAACGAGCGAGCATGTTGATCAAGAGTGAGGCGATAAGCGCCTTGGATCATATGATATTATCCTTCTCCGAAGAGGATGAGAAAGGCATGGTATATCCGCATAACGATGCGTTAGTAGTTACACCCATTATCGCTAGCTATGGAGTTAGAAGGACTCTGGTTGACAACGGAAGCGCCGTAAATTTATTTTCACTAGAAGCTTACAATCTCCTAAAGCGTCCGGATAATGAGCTTACGCCCTGTAAAAAACCCATTATTGGGGTAGACGGAGTCCCCATCCCAGTGACTGGAGTAACTACCTTGCCGGTATATTTCAAGGAAGATACCTCCAAACGGTCAGAGGAGCTTTTATTCTTGGTGGTGGATCTAAATCTGCCTTATAACGCCATATTGGGGCGGCCATTCCTCAACCATTTCGGAGCAGCGATATCGCAAAAGCACCTGAAGTTGAAGTATCCATCCTGGGACGGAGTGGTCTCAATCCGGGGTAATCAGAAGTTAGCGGCTGAATGCTACCTGCTCATGACTCAGAAGAGTTACAATAGGTATGTATGCGTGACAGTTATCCATATGAACAAAACGATGAGAAACATACTCAGCCTGTAGACAAAATGACTTACGTCCCAGTTAACGAGGTAGACGGGGTCGTATTTCTAGTTAGCGATAACCTCAGCCTAGAGGAAAACTTTCAGTTAGCCCAACTGTTGAACAAATACAAAGGAGAGTTTGCATGGAAACCATCTGACATGCCTGGTATCTCACGAGAGGTGGCGGAACATCGACTCAATGTCAACCCTGATGCAAGACCGGTCCAGCAGAAATGACGTGTTTTTTCTGACAAAAAAGCAATGGCGGTCGAACGGGAAGTTGCAAAACTTCTCGACGCGGGCTTTATTCGAGAAGTGCAATATCCCACTTGGTTGGCTAACCCTGTTCTGGTTCCCAAGCCCAGCGGAGACTGGCGCATGTGCATTGACTTCACAGATTTGAATGACCCTTGCCCCAAAGACTGTTGCCCACTCCCTCAGATCGATCAGCTAGTTGATCAGGCTACCGGGTATGCATACTTGAGCTCGTTAGATGCCAACTCGGGGTACCATCAAATCCCCATGGCCCGCAAGGATGAAGAGAAAATGACCTTCATCACTCCAAGGGCCACCTATTGCTACACAGCGATGCCTTTTAGGTTGAAAAACGCTGGAGCTACCTTCCAGCGAATGGAGAATCAAGTCTTTGAAAAACAGATCGGGCGAAACGTAGAGGCGTATGTCGACGACATACTGATCAAAAGTCGAAGCTTCAAAGATCACTTGTCTGATCTGGCGGAAGTCTTCGAAGTGATGAAGCGATATCAGATGAAGCTGAACCCTCGGAAGTGCATGTTTGCCTTTCAAATGGGCAAATTTTTGGGTTACGTGGTCAGTCAAAAGGGCATTCAACCCAACCCGTCAAAGATCAAAGCCATCCAAGACATGATATACCCTCAAACAGTAAAGGAGATACAGAAGCTAACTGGGCGTGTTATCGCTCTGGGACGGTTTATCTCTAAGCAAGGCGAGAGGTGCCTCCCCTTTTTCAAGGTTATACGCAAAAAAGCCGTCTTTGGATGGACAGTAGAATGCGAAGTAGCGCTCGTGGGCCTAAAGGCCTATTTATCTTCGGACTTGGTGTTGACAAGGCCCGAGCCTGGCGACATCTTGTACTTATACCTTGGGGTTGCTGACGAAGTGGTTAGTGCGGTCCTTGTGCGAGATGACAATCACACGCACCGCCCTGTATACTTTGTGAGTCACATCTTGAAGGATGTCGAGCTGAGATATGCCCGTATTGAGAAAATAGCATTCGCATTGATACAAGCCACGCGGAAAATGAGTCGATATTTTCAAGCTCATACCGTCATTATGCTGACGGACCAACCTTTAAAAAGGATATTTTGGAAACCCGAATCCTCGGGAAGAATGCTGATTTGGGCCATTGAGCTTGAACAATATGGGTTGCATTATCGATCCCGACCGTCTATGAAGGCTCAAATTTTAGCGGACTTTATCGCGAAATGCACCTTCACGCCTGATCCACTGACAGAGCTGACAGAAAAGGAAAAAGAGGAGTTGGATCTCCCCTTCCCTGAAACCTACACCGACCTGTGGGTCATCCACGTGGATGGAGCCAAGAATCAAGAGCTTGCCGGGCCCGAAATTTTTATGAGTAGGCCTCATGGCATCCATGTGCGATATGCCATCCGAATCCTACAACCGTTGTCCAATAACGCCGCAGAATATGAAGCGCTATTAGCCGGGCTCAGGATAGGAAAGAGCATCTCCATAAAGGGAATACATGACTTAGGGAGGTTGGGAGACTTGCGGCTGAAAGTCTGTGGAGACTCTAAGCTGATAATAGACCAAGTATTGGGACACTCTCAGGCTAGGGAGCCCATCATGATACAATACCTTGCTAAGGTAAAACGCGAGTTGATAGAAATAAAGAAAAATGGCATACAAGTCAGTTTCGAGCACATTCCTCGAGAGGATAACGCTGAGGCGGACAACCTCGCCAAACTCGCAGCAAATCAGGAAGCGTCCATACCGAAAGGGGTGTACTATCGAGAGATACCCGTACCTTCCTTTATGGAAGAACAGGCGACACTCTGCGTGGAAGAAAGTGAAAATGACTGGAGAATTCCCGTCATAAAATATTTGAAACATGACGAGCTGCTTACGGATAACGCTGAGAAGAAGAAAGTGCTAAAGCAAGCGGCACGGTGCACATACTTTAACGGGGAACTAATGCGGAGGTGTTTCTCTCATCCGGCTGCCAGATGTATAACGGAACAAGAGGGCCTTCATACCCTCCGCGAAATCCACGAAGGAATTTACGGCATGCATGCATCCGGCGAAACCCTGGCTACGCAGGTCTTTAGATTAGGGTTCTACTGGCCCACTATCCGAAAAGACTGCCATGATTACGTGTGAACCTGCCGGAAGTGTCAAGAATTCTCCAAGATTCCTCGACAACCCGCAACAAAAATTTATGACCTCATTGCTCCTTGTCCTTTCACGAAATGGGGAATTGACATCCTTGGACCATTTCCAAAGGCGAGGTCTCAGTTAAAATTTGTGGTCGTGGCGGTAGACTATTTTACCAAATGGGTGGAAGCTGAGGCGGTTGCCAACATCACGACAGAAAAAATCTGGCGTTTCTTCAAACACCAAGTTATCATGCGCTTTGGAGTTCCCCGCGTGCTAGTCAGCGATAACGGAACGCAATTCACCAGCCAATTCTTTAGAGACCAATGTGTGGAGTTCGGAATCGAGCAAAGATTCTCTTCCGTGGCTCATCCACAGACCAATGGGCAGGCTGAGGTAACAAACCGAGCCATCCTTAACGGTGTCAAGAAGAACCTGGAAGGATCCAAAAAGAAGTGGGCAGATGAGCTGCCGTATGTGATGTGGGAAGGGTCGTACCGCATTACCCATATTATCGGGAGAGGAGCGTACCATCTGGAGACACTCGACGGTACCCCCTTACCTAACTCATAGAATATCGCTCGTTTGAAATTATATCATGCTAGACTTTGATTTATCTCTGCACCTTTTACTAACGCCAGCCCTAACCTATGCTAACGCTCGAATAATGAGCTTTCTTGTGTGTTCACGGCTGTGTGTGTGTGCAGGCGATAAGAAAAATGGAAAAGAGGTTGTCATGAGTGAAAAGTCCTATCCTTGTGATGGTCGGTCCTGATCCACCAGCTCACTAAGTGAGGGTACGCCCTAGCGCACCAAATATTTAGCGTCGGGAGTGAAAAGTCCTATCCTTGTGGTAGTCGTGTATGGGGCCATAAGATGAGGCACATCCCGACACCCCTGGGAGTGAAAATTCATATCCTTGTGATGGTCGGTCCTGATCCACCGACTCACTAAGTGAGGGCACACCCCGGGATTCCTGAAGGTGAAAAATCCCCATCCTTATGACAACCGTTCTCGTGGAGACGGCTCGTTAAGGAGAGGCACACCCTACGGAGATACTAACTCCATTTGGGAAGTGAAAATCCTATCCTTGTAACCGAGCTAATATAGACAGTTCACTAAGTGAGGCCACGATTCCGGGATGTGAGGATAACGCCGAAAGTGAAAAATCCTAACCTTGTGATGGCCTGTCCTGATCAGACGACTCACTAGGAAGAGGCATTTTCCGGTCAATCGTGGAAATGTGAAAAATCATGAAATCCCAGCGAGTAACCAGATGCGGAATCCCTAGTGAAGTGAGCTGGTTGAGAAAGCGATAATAAGTGACACCTATACCCTAGAATGGCGGCGGAAGGGCTCCTACGGGAAACTTGTGTCTGTTATCCCATATTTCTTACTAATAGATATTAATTGAGAGTGTGCAGGATATCTCTGATTGACGGAGATCGTGACACTCAAGGCGATAAAAGGATTGTGCAACTCGTCAACAAAATAGACGTGAAGACAATCGCGCTGATTTTAACATGGCTTGAAGAATAGGGCCTAAAGACCTTGTTCATTATCTCTTTTAATCAAGAGAAGAAGAAAGAATGCTTCTTTTTCTGGGAGTGCCCTCCCTGACGGGGCCGAGCAGTGGTTAAGTCGAACCTGACAAAGCCCGTTAACATGATCAGGATGATAAGGGCGCGACGGCTGCGCTGCGAAAAATTCAAAGAAAAATAAATACAGGAAAGGAAAATGGCACCAACGAAAGCTAATATCATGGAAGTGTCATTGTCCAAATACCCATGAAGGGTCACAAAATACACAAAAGATGAACAAAAAGGGTAACGCTCAATCCTCACAAAAAGAAGGGGGCGATAATACCCTGCTTACTGCTGGTCTTCTGAAATCCCTTACTTTGGGTAGCCTTTCGATCTAGCCAAGCGGAAGCCCTCGTCGTTAAGGTCGGAAGAATTCTTCAAAAAGGCTTCAGAAACAGCGTCACCATCGTAAAATTCTTCCCCGTGAATCTCCACAAAATAGTTAGCCATGATAGAAGCCGTCTTTTCAACATACCACTGACACTTGATTACTGTCTCTGCCTCAAGTGTCGTTTTCTCTTCTATCAAAGCTGCTTTCTCTTCCGCTAAGGCTGCTTTCTCTCCCTCGAGCGCAGTACTCTTTGATTGTTCAGCTGTCAAGGCAACGTTAGAAGCGGCCAACTGTTCCTTTGCCTCTCTTGCTTCCTCTTTGGCTGCCTCCAGGGCCCTTACGCACCTGTCTTGCTCTTCCCGCATCCTCTGCTTCTCCTCTTGTTCCTGTGAAAGCTTGGCTGTGGAAGCGGCAAGGTCAGCCGCCTTTTGTGACACGCGCTCCGCATAGTGATGAAACCGAAGAAAACCAGTGAAAAGGTTAGAGCGCAGCAAGTCAGCTTGCTCTCCGTCTCCCTCCGCAGCAAAAGTGCTCCGTTCTTCAGGAGACGTTAGCATATGGGCTGCCAAGAACGAAGTAGTGACAGTCGAGTTATCGCCCCCCATGGCCGCGATTCCTGCACTGTGTAGTGTTGACAGATCCACTTGATGAGTGATAGGCTCAGTGGCGTTATATGAGCTTACGTCTGCCAGAGATTGGACGAGTGCTTAAGCGCGGAAGCATTGGAAGGAACAAAGACTACGGCGGGAGGAGAGGGAGGCTGGTTAGAAGCGGAACCTCCCTAGGGCCTGAATGTTTCCTGAGACTGATAAGAGGAGAAACCCGACAGCTCGTCGTTATAGACCACGTTAGAGGAATAGCGAGGAACTTCCGAACCGAACGAAGGCGAAGAAGTCTCAAAAACCCCAGGCATGGTCACCCCCTCAAGAATGCTAGGGCCATGGATCGGTAGAGGTATGGAAGAATCAACAATGATTTGAGGTCTCTCCCCGACATCAGCTTAACTCGAGGACCGGCTCGTGCCTGCTCCATTGGACCTCTGCCTCTTCCTTGGCTGAGTCAAGATACACCTCAAGTCCATATTGCCTCATGACAGTGAAGGAGTAGAGGCACCAGAAGTATCCTATGAAGAAAAACAATCATAAACAAAAGAAAAGGCAGAAAGGCATTGAAAAATAGTGCAAAAGGTATCGGGCAACAGTTGCACTTACCGTCGCAGCGGAAGGTGCTTCCGAAGAACCGGCTGTGTCCGAAGAAGGCGAAATTGGTGGCAGGAGGGTGGCAACATTCCTTGTCTTCTTTTTCTTCTTCCCTTTTGCGGAAGCCTTGCGAGCGGCTGACTGAACAGGAAGGGCAGCGATTGATATGACAGGGATACCAACCGGAATGGTGTCGGTTTCCTCGTCAATTAGGGCTGAGGATGTTTGAGGAGTAATCGACGCGGTAGCAGAAGGAGCAACTGAAGTGGTGGCGATATTGATAGCCGCGACCGCTTCTCTATCTCGAAGCCTCTTTAAGCGCCTCCTAACGCTCTCAAGAACGTATTTGGGATCGGTTGTTGCAAAAACACAAGACAGCGTTAGCATTAGTACCAAGGTCAAAAATTAAAAAATTACGCGACACTCACGTCTAATGCAGGCTTGGATATCGGTTCCGCAGGCCAAAAGGCGAGTGTGAACGCTTATTTCCAGTTTGAGTAACTTATAAAACCAGCCTTGTTCTGTCTCATCAAGAGCCTCCCGGCGCCAAGCACTGTCCTTGACGCCCTGGTTGAAACCAGACCGCCACCACAGATCTGGAATCTCGGGAGTCTCAACAATAAAAAATTGCTCTTTCCATTTATCGATGGAAGACTCTAAATGAAGAAGCTTCTAGGTGAAGTTTTGGAGCGAATCGTCATCAAAATGGGGCAATATCGCTATCACACCCCGACAGTTGTACATGTTAAACAAAGACTTGAGTAATGCAAGGGAAGGAGAGGTAATTTCTTTGTACTTGCACAGTTCTAGAAACGCATAAATGCCATAGTAGGCATTTGGAGCCAGTTGAACGGGGTTCAGATCTAGAGAAGTGAGCAACTCTTGGATAAACGGGTCAACTGGAAACCGAAAACCATAACGGAACATCTAGGCTTACAGGATTCTGCGTTTCCCAGTCAGAACGTTATTCAGGCGTAAAGACTCAGGGGCGACAGAGACCTCGAAGCCCTCAGGGAAGGTGGCACCGTGATCGGTCAGATGTTTATCGAGAATGGTAGAAGAAGTAATAGTACTGACTATGGTCTCTATTTTTTCTTCATCAAGGGATTTAGACCCAGGAGCACGAGTTTTTCTTTTGCCCATGCTGGAAAAGGAAAATAAAAGATGAAGAAGACAGCAAAGGGAATAAAGGAAGTACCTTTTTGAGAAGAAAATCGAAGTACCCAGGAGATGAAAACTAGAAATGCAAGATGATTCGAGAAGAAGATGCAGAGAAACTGATTATCGAAAGTGGAAAAAAGAAATAAAGTGTTGGGTTTTATAACCCTAAGAGGCTAAGAGAAATGACTGCTGGAACAGTCGCGACACGCGTGACAAGCATAAGCAATGAGTACAACCCTGGAAAGGAGAGAAGACATTTTGATCCTATCAAATCACGCTAGCCCTAGCGTCCTGATGAGCAGACACGTGTCTCTGAACAATCTTGATCCCTCGCTCACATTAATGAGGGGATCCTGAGCATTAAATGCTCCGAAAAAGCAGAATTACTTTATCAAAAAGAGGTCAAGAGTGATGACGTAATCAACCAGATAACGCCAAGGGATAAATTAATTGTTATCCGGAAGCAGAATGACAGTCATTATTATGCAAGCGTTATCAGTTATTACAAGCCAAATGAAACCAATGTTTGAAGAAAAGTAAAACACTCTCAAGCGCTGCCTTACGCTAATCAAGGAAGAACTCCTTTGTAGCCCCTGGCATCTATATCCTTTAACCTCTCGAAGGCGTAGTCAGCTATCTTGGCAGGATCGAAAGCCTCGCTGCGGTAATAATCTGGGAATCCAGCGGCAAAGGCTTGTATCGCCTTATCTTTCCAGTGCGACATCTCATTGGGCACCCTCGCTAGCTTCGCGTCGCGGGTCGATATCTCCTCGCGGAGGAGAGAGTTTCTTCTGTTGGTAGCCACCAGTTCTGCTTCCAGAAGCTCTATCTTGGCCTTCCCTATCGACTTTTGTCTGGTCAGTTCAGTACGGCAATCGTTAAGCTCTGCTTGGGTATCGCTTTGGAGTTGCGTAAGCTCCGCCACCTTAGAGGGGGAACCTCTAGCTTTGTCACCATGGATATCGAGAAAGTAATTTAGCATGCGAAAGCTAGCCAACACGTCATTCAAAGCGCGTTCGCGATGAACCTCCAGAGGAAGCTCTGACATCTCCTCCCTATCTTCAGAAGAGCCAAATATCGCGCCTACTATCGAACCCACCGGCTCGCTTGGCGATAGCGGGTCCGATATTCCTAGTGCGCGGAGTCCGCTGGTACCAAAGTTAGACAGATCCAAGCGATATGAGGTAGCTCCTTGAGGAGAAGACAGATTGGCGGTAAAGGAAGGAGAGAGACTTTCAGCGGAACCACGGACTCCTAAGATAGAAGTGCAGAATAATGGCGGAAGGCCATTTATTAGAGGGTCAGGAGGAGCGTCAGGCTCACGATTCGGTGCAGCGACATCAGGGATGCAGGAGGAGAAGGGAGATTCAGGAGCGGCTATTGGAGGAGGAAGGTTGACCTCTGGCGGAGCCTCGAAAGTATTAGGAGGAATGTCGGTTGACGCCTCAGCTACTGCCGCCATTTTGGAGGTACTTGCACCATTGAGGGCGTTAGATCCAGTAGCAGGACCTTCGTTCACCTTATTCAAAGCAACCTCAGCAACTGGGTTGCTATTTCCCATTCTCAGCTTCTTTCGCTGAGCCGCGGAAGCATGACGAAGCCCAGAGTCGGTATCCATGTCCTCGCTGCCGCTATCAGTTACTTCAGTTTTAGGACAATTCGGAGCCACTCCTTTCCGAATGGGTAACCAATTCTCAAGAAAATGGGAAGTACGGTTGGAGGTACCGCGTCTCGCAACAGTTTTGAATCTTTTTCTTTTTGGTGGAGCGGCAGGGCGACTGGAACTCTCAGGCGGAGGAGATAGTGGCAGTGATTGAAGCGGCCTCACGATCAGAGGAACGTCCTTATCGCTCGACGGTTGATTCCCAGCGTCACCTACCAACGAGACATATCAGAACAGTAAATAACCTGAAGCGATAACGAAGGAAAAGAGACTTACTTATAGTACACTTCTCTATAAGCCTGTGTAAGGCAAACTCTCGAATGCGAAAAGACGAGTTCAGCTCCAGCAGCATATCCGTTTGTCGAAGTTCTTCCTTGGACACGGTTGACGAATTTGTCCAAATGGAATCATCAAGACACTGATTGAAGCCCCTAGGCCAAGGGCGGAAAGGCAACTTCATGATGAAAAAACCGCTCTTCCAATCGGCCACAGTCTCTTCGAAGCCTTGGAATTTCTGCCAGAATGACTGCACTAACGCGTCATTCCACCTTGGGGCGATATATACCACACAGTTGCGGCACCTAAAACTAAAAAAATTGTGGAATAAATTGACAGACGGGACAAGGATACCCCGCAACTCGCAAATACGAATGAAGGCATGAATCCCGCACCAAGAAGGAGGCGTAATCTGAGACGGATTAATATCGTATCGAACTAATAATCCTTTCACCTCTTCGTGGATGGGA
Organism: Viola odorata; assembly: GCA_963691705.1. NCBI lineage: Eukaryota > Viridiplantae > Streptophyta > Magnoliopsida > Malpighiales > Violaceae > Viola > Viola odorata. The sequence continues at coordinate 25,353,017 of OY829544.1, read as the reverse complement.
AAGCGAAAGCCGTAAAGGAACATGTTAAAATATATCATCCTATCGCCCCCCGATAGAGGGTCATGAAGTCGATGACCAGCATCAGGAATCCTAACGGAGTAACCAGGGGGGAAAAGATACCATTTTCCTCCAGCTCTGCCTCCAATACCGCTTGTTTTTTCAATTTCTAAATCTATGGGCCGCTAAAGACTCCTCAAAGACCTATTCGTGGCTAGAGGCCACTGAGAATCCTTGGGTATCCTAGATGTACTCATAATGAATCGGCAAGAAGAAAATCTGACGAAAAGAAGTGAAGTACCTTGAACAGAAGGCGGTGGACAAAACCGTCGGCGCCGGTGAACGGTGGTCGTGACTTCCTTCGAAGCAAGAATCTAGAGAGAGAAAGGGAGAAAATTTCTAAGTGCAAGCAAAGAGTATTAAAAGAGAGCAGTTGCTCCCTTTTAAAGGCTGAGTTCAAGAATTGAACAACCTGTAAAAATGGGACGTGCCCCAAAGCAAAATTGACACATGTAAAAACCTCAGAAGGATATTTATGTCCACGCATTTATATCTTCTAGAGGGGGTAGTTACTGACAATCAGTTGCAAGCGGTTACATCGAAGCAACAATTAGTTTCTCAGCAATAGCCATCCAAAGAGGAGCTAATGCCCGAACATGCGAAACTAAAAAAGCAAAGCATCATTTCATTCAACAATAAGCCATACGGCATCTACAAGGGATTGCCAGGGGCGGAATTAGTCCTCGTCAGGCCAGTAAGAGGACCAGTAGCAGTATTCCTCATCGGAGAGCGGAAGCTCCTTATCAGCAAAAGGAGGGGATTTGTCAGCCTTTCGCTCCGGGCTCATCGTTAATGGCTTGGATTCCTCTTTTGTAGCCAAAGATGCCGCCTTGGCAACGGTATCGCCTAAAGGAATCTCCTCTTCAAACCAGTCAGCAGGAGGAAATAATTTTTTGCCCTTACAGGATGGAGGGGCTGAAAATGAAGAAAACCAACCAGTGGTTTCAGAATGTGCTCTCTTCTTCGATCTCTTCCGACCTCCACGGCGGGGCAATCTCCTCTTCCGGCACGGCGACGAAGGAGGATTATCAGAATCTGGTGTCGTCGGAGGGGTCGGAGGAGATTCTCGCTCATCAGAAACCTGATCATGAGAATCAGCCATGAGAGGAGAAAATCAGTAGCAGCAGAAAAATATGAGGAAGAAGATGAATAGGAAAAAGAAGAAGAACTCCCCGTAAATAGATAAAGTGGTGAGACTCTTCAAATGATTCAAGTGACAGAAGGATAATTTAATGCATCTCGAGAAGATCAACCATAATGGCAAAATCAAAATTCTTTGATCACGCCTGTTGAGATTTCTCAACGATCAAGAAGCACAGAAAAACCGCCCAATCAGTAATTGCCAAAGAAGCGGCGCATGATTAGTACAGAACGGTTCGCCAGAACAACCATTGCCACCTGGCAGATAAAGAAGAATAAATGCAGCAAAAATTTGACCAATAGCAGACTCATTTTTAGTTGGGCTGACATAGCCCTCAACAGAAGCAAGGGCTAACGCCCTGAAAAGAAGGAAAGAGATTGCGAGCCCAATATCGAAAAGAAGTTTCATTACGGCCTAACGGCCTAGATATATGTCCGCATACATAATACATATAAAGGAAAAACAAAAAAGAAGGCACAGCGGCAAGCCGTCAAGTTCGAGACCCGGCGTCGTTGTCATCATCCACCAGCAGAATGGGGATGTCCTTCAAGGCGTCCACCATAGAAGTCAGCTCCGAAGAGGTGCTTCTCATGCTCTTCAGGCAGCAGTTCAGCAGATCCTTCCTCTGTTGCAGCATGGCGATGGCTACCTCTATGCGACAGGCGGAGACAGCCAACTTGGAGACATTCCCGATAGGATTGAAGTCCTCCATGGAAGCGGCCCCGATCCTGGCTTGAATGGGGGTCATCATTCCCCGAAGTTCCAGTATATCCTCACTAGTCTTCGTCAGCATGTTCTCCAGAAAGCTAACGTCACCCTCAGTGAGATTCTTGAGGGTTAAGGCTTTGGAAATCAGAAGATTTCTAGTGAGATCCTCCATGAGGAAATAGTAGATGAGAAGTAGAGGATGTGTGAAAAATCTGCACTGAAAAAGAATCGCATTTATAGATCCAAAGTAATAGCTGCTCACAAAGGCGTACACCTCAAAAATGGGGTCGTACCGTTAACCCAACGCCGTCAGGAGAGAAGGCTGACGCGGAACCCCTAGAAGACGCCCGAGGTACTCAAGTGGAATATAGGCTGAGGTCCATAACGACATAAAATCGCACAATTTGTAGGTGGTCTACAACGTAAAACTGCGCAATATTGCAGGTAGCTCCGAGCAGCGTAAAACCGCGTTGATATTGCAGGTAGCTACGACATAAGACCGCATAAATTGTAGGTAGTTCTGGCAAAAATCCGTGTCGATGTTACATGCAGCTTACGGCCAGGCTGGATCCAACGAGCTTGGATGAAAAAGGCGACAGTAATGACCCCCCGATATTGGCGAGTGAATGCCTCTGAGGGAGTAAGGGTAACTTACGTCTATCGTTGCATGATATTTTCACTAACAAAACCACATTTGAGAATGTGCAGGAAAAACAAGACAATATCGCTTTCAGAATGATATTCGAAGCTCTGAAGGGGTAACACCGGAAGGCTCTACCATGACGATGTTAATCATATGAGCGCCCTCTCTGTGATCGATCATTACCGCCGAAGATCGGTTCCCGTTATTCGCTTCGCTATCGCATATCCAGCGTAAGGAACTGACGAAGGAATCAGAAAAACTCAGAGATTCTCATGAATCTAATGCGGCACAAGAGGAGTAACGTTCCTCCAGATGCCAGGGAAGGAAGCCCTTGGTGAACACTCGGGCTCGTTTTCAGTTGGGCTTATGATAACAATTGATGAAACACCAAGGGTAAATCTATCTTCTCACCCCAAGTCAAAGCCAGGACCCTTTAGACCTGGACTGGCGTCAACGCCCCAAGGAACCCTAGGATGACCGACATCAGCGCGGGGGCGCCGGGGGGGGGGTACGACGTTATCCTATCCCATGCCACCCCGACAACCTCTAACAGGCAATATCTCACCAGCGATACCCTATCATGCTGACGCATGCTAACGTCATCCCGGGCGTTATCTCCCCGCGATAACGCCCACCCCTGGGGATAACGACCTTCCTTGGCTATAAATACCACTTATTTCTAGATCAAAGGTACGATCAAATTCTCTACCAAAATCTCTGCCAAATTGCACAGCCATACTAACTTAAGCATCGGAGTGTCTACGCTGGAGCCCCACTCCGGTGATTTGCAGGTACGACGGACTGCCGCAACAGTGATCCCAGACAGTCGTAATCTCTATCCCGCTCCCACAGTAGATCAAATCTTATCAATTCTTATTGTTGTATTTGATTGTTGTTAATTCGTCTAGGGCAAGATAGTAGTCTGGCCAACTAATAACTAGTCCTAGATGATTACTGTCATCCTAATTGTAATAACTAACATGAGGCCATTAGGAGGAGTAGACACCTAGTGGGGCCATCGCGAGAGGGCCTTCCGTCTAGGGGTAAACAGTCGACTAGGGTTGCGCCGCGAGTCTGACAAGTTGAGACGTCGCGCCCTAGATATGTCTTGCCTCCACTTTATGGGCGTTTTGAGTATTGCCTCCCCACATTCATGCCTAGGGGGACGGCGAAACGTCAAGGCCACCTCATATGTGAAAACGGGAGGTAGCTTTTCTTAAGAAGGTAAGCAGGGGTTTTTTAGTGAAAACTTGCTCCCTATAGCATGTCTATGACATAAGAATAAAATATTTCTGCGCCGATGATTATCTAGCCCTAGACGCAACCCGAGAATGCCCTTTGCTAAGATCTCTTCTCTTCTGACTTTATTTCTTTACTTGATTTTTGTTTGCATGTCTTGCCCTTTATTTCTGTTTGCATGTCTTGCCCCTGATTACTCTTTATTTTTCTGCCCTTGATATTTACTTTTAATTAATTGTTTTGTTAGCAGCTATCTCTATCCTGGTTAACTAGATTAACCAACCAACCCCCTCCCCCTCATTGTTTCTTTTATTGTTTTATTTTATATCTGGCCTTATCTAGTGTATGTCTTCACCATTCTCTGTGGATCAAACCTCTTCCCACTGTCTTCAATCTTTTTATTGCATGTGATAAGTTGTAATTATTTGATCGTGCCCTCGACAAGCACGTGATCAGCACACAACTGCATATAACTCCTTCTCGTACGTCGGATATCGTAGTTGAGCATCCTTTAGCTTTTCGCACCGATCCCAAGCCTAGTAGCGTCGTACTCCATCTCAAATGCCTTGTCGAAGTCTGGAAGGGCTAAGACGGGCGCCGAGCACAAACGCTCCTTAAGTGTTTGGAACGCCTCTTCTTGTGGCTGCTCCCACTTGAATTCCATGTCCTTCTTGGTCAACTCGTTCAATGGCACCGTAATTGTACTAAAGTCTTTGACAAAGAGCCTATAGAAAGCTTGCTAAGCCATGGAACGACCGCACGTCCCTTGCATTTTCAGGAGTAGACCATTCCTTGATTGCTTTGATCTTTTCCTCATCAACTTTCACATCCTACGCACTAACAATAAAACCAAGAAAACAAACTTGCTCCAAAGTAAGAGAGCACTTGTTAAGCTTAGCATAAAGTTGTTGCTCACGCAAAGTAATAAAAACTTCTCTAAGGTGCGAAATATGATCATCAATAGACTTGCTATAAATCAATATATTATCAAAATAGACCACCACAAATCTACTAATAAAATGCCTAAGAATATGATTCATAAGCCTCATAAAAGTGCTAGGCGTATTAGTCAAACCAAACGGCATTACCATCCACTCATAAAGTCCATATTTAGTTTTAAATGTCGTTTTCCATTCATCACCCTCCTTCATGCGAATTTGGTGGTAACCACTCATCAAATCTATCTTAGAAAATACTTGGCTACCACTTAATTCATCTAACATGTCATCTAAACGAGGGATAGGGTGTCGATACTTTACCGTGATTTTATTTACCACTCTACAATCGACACACATGCGCCAACTCCCATCTTTCTTCGGAACTAAGATCACGGGTAGGGTGCAAGGTGAGAGACTCTCTCGCACATACCCACAGCTAAGTAGCTTGTCGACATGCCTTTGTAACTCCTTGGTCTCCTCGGGGTTACTCCTATAGGCCGGTCGATTTGGAATTGTTGATCCGGGCACGAAATCAATTTAGTGCTCAATCCCTCGGATTGGCGGCAAGCCCGGAAGCATCTCCTCGGGAAAAACATCCTTGAACTCCTACAAAAGAGAAGAAATTCCAACATGGACAAAAATTGAGTCATTAGGGTTAGAAGCGTTTAGGCAAAGAGGCCTAAATCGAAGAAGAAGTAATGGATGGCTTTCTCCAAGATTTGATTTTTGCTCTAGAAGCGCTAGTCTCACTTCTTTCCCTTTTGCATAAATATCCAATTTCTTTTAATCACTCATAGCATGCTCACTCTTTTCATGTGTGTGTTTTCCTCTCGCATGCTCACTTTTTTTATGCGTGATGTTTTTCTCACTTTCTCTCTTCCTATGCTCGCTTTTGTCATATGGGTTGTTTTGAATTTCTTTCTTTACCCATGATCTCTTCTTTCATGGGGGCTGTTTTCAAATTCTTTTTCTTTCTTTTTGAATTGTCTAGAGATCTCAAATTTGACAAAGGATTTCTCCATCCATAATTGATCTTCTAGCACTTGAATCGGTCTTAAGGGCGCTAGTGTGTACGCCATCCTTCTCGAGCTTGTACCGATTACTCTTCCCCTCATAATTGGCATTCCTATCATATTGCTAAGGTCGTCCAAGCAAGATGTGACTTGAATGCATAGGGACGATGTCGCAAAGAATCCCGTCCTTGTATCTACCAATGGCAAACGACACCAACACTTGTCTCGTAACTTTTATTCAACTTCCATCGTTCATCCATTAAAGAGAATAGGGTTTCGGATGCTTCATGATCAGTTGGCAAGTCTAGCTTGTGCACTAACAAGGTACTTGCGCAATTTGTGCAACTACCATTGTCAATGATCAAGGAACATCTCCTCTTGGCAACCACGCAATGAGTATGGAATAAATTTTCCCATTGCTCTTCTCCAAGCTCTTCGGCCTTCGCTTGAGCACTTAAATTTTGCCTTATCACAGGCGCTAATGTGGCTCACACTCTTCGGCCTCATCCAAATATTTCCCTTCCTCTACTTCTCACAAACCTTCAGTTTCTTTAACTTCACAATCATCCTCCGAGTCTAGCTCTCTATTGTAATGAATAAGTAACACTCTCTTGTTTAGGCACTCAGCTTGTCAGTGACCCCTACCGGAGCACTTAAAACATACAATATCCTTGGTAGGATTTCGGTTGGCCGAATTAGTTGATGGAATATTATTGTTATAAGTCTTCGGCGGTACTAGGGAACTAGTCGCACTCTTGGTACCGTAAGTGTGCGGCAAAACCCTAGGTGGATATCACGCACTCTTATTGTCCTTTACCCAAGATGTCTTCTTACACGGCGTAGACTTCACAATTGATGGGTTCGGGTTAGCAAGGAGAACTCTCATCTTCTTTTATTTTTCTATTTTAATAGCCATATGGAGCATCTCCCTCAACGAAGTATAGTGGGTCAACTCCAACGCGTTGGCTATCTTCTTCTGTAACCCATTAAGAAATCTCACCATCATGGCCTCTTCATCTTCATTCACTTGCGCTCTAGCTAGCGCTATCTCCATGTCATTGAAGTACTCTCCCACACTCCTATTTCTTTACGTCATTGTTTGCAACCGCTTGTGAAGGTCACAGTGGAAATAAGAGGGTACAAATCTCTCTCTCATGAAGGACTTCATATCTTCCCAAGTAGCAACCGGACCGACACTCATTCTTGCTCGATTTCTATTGAATTGATCCCACCTATCCACCAAATTCGACTGCTGCTAGCTTGACCTTCTTATCCTCCGAATAATTATGACAAACAAAGATCGATTCAACCTTTCTTTCCCGCATTAGGTAAGCATCCGGGTCGTCGTTAACATCAAATGGCAGAATTTTCATCTTGATGCTACCTATATTAGCATCAACTCGGTCCTCGACTCTAGGTTGTCTCTCTCTCTGTCTTCCATCTCTAGCATGGATATATACCTCATCCTCATTGTGTTCCGAGCATCCCAATTTGCCTGTCGTAACGAGCGTTCGCGCCTTGCCATACGTAATGGGGGTGCACGTGCAAAGGCGCGTCCTTAAATAGCACCCGCGCCTAGTGGCTCACGCTCGGGCCTTAGGAGCTCATCTCCTTTATCTTTTGTATCTTCTACATGACCATCGAGCGGATACTCAACCCTAGGATTATGGTTTTGTACGTTATGCTTAGGTGGCGCGCCATCCCTTAGCACTTCCGCTAGGCGATTCAACTGTTCAGCGATTGTCGTCTTCCAAGCGCTTAGCTGTCCAAGCTCTATGCGCATCTCTCTCATCAAAGCAAGCATCTCTTGCTGTCCTTCATTAACATTCTCCACCATTTTGAATTCCTGAAATTCACAACACGAAACAAACCAAACGTAAAATTCCCCTAGAAAATTTCTAACGCTCCCTCACGTGTTTACTCTCATCTTTAGCTCTCTATTAATCTCACCAATATTCACTCACAATGTTCTCCAATTTGTTCAAATGCTATTGACTCAAGAATTTCAAGGAAAGGCTTCCAATAACATTCGCAAAGAAAACTAGCTTCAAAATAATTTTGGATGCTTAATATTTGGTTAGTCGTAAGAATCAATCAACTAAACAAATATTAGGCGAGAGTAGAAAGAAATTATAGGAATCAAGAAAAGCTCAAAGTGACACAGAAAACTCAATTAATTCGCAAAGTGTGCCTAGGTGCGTTTTAGGTGTCAAGGTTCCTTTTGAGCCAACTTTCAATTCCCTCGTCCGGTTTCGATAATTCTTTTTAAATTGGAACGATACTTGAGTGTAGTATTTTTTATTTTCAATCTCTTTTTAAATTTATTTATTTTTTACCTTTGAATTAACTTAACAAATAACAAATTGACTAAGACTCTTTTTGGGTGTGTGACTTTTTTTTTTTCACGGAAAATTATCCTAATTTATTGACACAACAATTCGCACGGCGAATTGTTTCTACACGCACACAAGCCAAGACTTGATCTAGAACCCTAGATCGACTCGACATAAAGCAAACTAACACAAGCATGCAAGAGATTGGTTATAGAGCGGCGGACGTTCTTGCCGCACACCATTGCGCATGCAAAATTCGACTCAGGCCATCTTCTAAACGCCTCTTGCGTTTGATCTGAAATTTGGACACGATCTCCCTAACATCCCAATCGATTTTGTAATCAGGGCTCACTAAATATCTCCTAAGTCTGAGATGGCTTGTGCGTCAAACTCGCAGGCGCTGACGGGAGCACAAGGTGCGACCATGAGCAACGTTACGAGCCTTGGCTCTCTCCCTCGTAGCACAGCCTCCTCTATGAGTGCCTCGCACTTTAGCTCCTTATGGATGAGCTCTGATAACCTCGCTTGCAAGTCCTTGCCTCGAGCGCGCGTCATAGGATCGTTGGGCGGCACGAGCACGTCAAGCGCGCGCGATGCGCTAGGTTCACTAGGGTTGGTGTCAGGATTCACATTAAGTGGTAATACTTAAGGGGTCGTAATTGCTCTATTTTGGCAATACGATTGCTGAGACACTTCGATTTAAGGGGCACGTAAATGACCTGTTATGGAAATAGTGGTATCGCCGTAACACCTAATCCTAACGCCTTATAATAGTTTTGTGATTATAACTCATTTTTCAAATCATAAGTTTTATGCCATCCATGTTTGACTACTTGTCAAAGCTTTGATCACCGAAGTATGGGTTATCAAAATAATTTTGGACTCAATATGCATTAGGTTATCTTAGTTAGGCAGCAAGATGAAAATGGTGCTTCCATAAGTTTAACCATGGTCATACTTATTTAGGCTATCAAAATAGTTTTGGGCCTAAGGCATGAGATGAGATTAAACATATATGGGTATATGATATCCTAGCTCTCATAATGTTTCTAAAAGTTACATGTGATGCAATTGATAAATGAGTTACCTACCTAAATAACTTGATTTTAAGCGTCATGCTAAAGCTAAGTTTATAAATAAGTGAAATATAGATTTTAGCCCACTTTCTAAATGCAATAATTGTAATTAACATAATTAATCTTAAGGGTAATTAATTGAGTGGGAGTTTTATTAATTGTTACTAAATGTTCTTTGCATATATTATTGTAGATAAATGTCTACTTTAATAACAATCCGATACTATCTCAGCGATCTGTCCTTGAGAAGGACAAACTGACTGATCCCAATTTTCTTGACTAGTTTAGGAACCTAAGAATTTTTCTTATGCAAGAAAGAAAATTGTATGTCCTTGAGGAACTTGTTCCTGAGGAACCACCTGCAAATGATGCAAAAGCTATAAGGGATGATTACACGAAACATTCCAGTGATGCTCTTTATATTGGTTTTGTTATTTTAACCACTATGAGTCCAGACCTTCAGAAGGATATGGAGCACATGGGTACCTTAACATAACCAACCATTTGAGGGAAATATTCCAACAGCAGACAAGGTAAGAAAGGTTTGACACAGTCAAGTCTCTAAATTCATGCAAGATGACTGAAGGTGCATCTGTAAGCACTAATGTTATGAAGATGAAAAGCCACATTGATCACCTTGAGAGACTTCTATTTCCCATTAGTCAAGAGTTGGCTACAGATTTTATTTTGAATTCACTTACTAATAAGTATGATCGGTTTATGATGAACTATAATATGGGGAATATGAAGAAATCAATTACTGAGTTGCATGGGATGTTGAAGACTGCTAAACAAAACATCAAGACAACACCTGCCCCTATCTTGATGGCTCAGAAAATAAAAAAAGGATGAAATGAAATGGCAATAAAGGTGGATATAGTAAGCCTAAACCTAAGCCTATGAAGAAAACAACAAAGGTTCCAAAGGTTATAACTTGTGATTTCTACAATGAACCTAGTCATTGGAGAAGAAATTGCAAATTATATCTGGAAGATCTAAAAATGAAGGAAAGTAGTGAGACTACTCCTTTTAGTATTTATGTTATAGAAATTAATTTTTCTATTCCTACTTCTTGGGTATTGGATACCGGTTGTGGATCTCATATTTGTGTAAATGTGCAGGATCTGAAAATAAGTAGACTGATGGTTGTCGAATCCGTCACAAATAAATGTAATACAACTTATTACAATGAGATGAACACAATATTGTAGCAAGTGACAAGAGGATCATTCCACAGGGATTAATCGTTAATTTTAGTTCCTTCTAATGACCAATTTCGTAATAGTGGTATTAACCAATATAAATGGGAGGTTTTTGGTAGCGATTAATAAAAAGAATTAAATCACAGTAAAAGCAATAAACAACTAGAGTATGAAAGAAATTAGGTGATGAGGTATTCCCAGTAAAGACTCGATCTAAGTCATGATTCTCATGTACTGATCATTGGCGCAAAGATGTTTAAAACTGGACTTCATAGGGAGGCTATAGAAGTCTGGTTCACTTAGATTTCTTGCTCTCCTCCTACTCAAGTAACTTAAAGAGGCACTCTATTAAGCACCCTAACCTCCCTAGGAATCCTAAGGTTCACTTATAGAATTTAACCAAGTGGTTGATAAAAACAGGGAGAGACCTTCCTTAGACCTAGGAGAGAGACCTCCCTATAAGCCTAATTCTTCTCTCTTCCTAATTGAGTCCCAGCTAGCCACAAATTAGTTGCCTACAGATTCCTAATAACAATGTAGCTTCCAACATCATTAGGAAAAGCGATAATTACTCAGATTTAAAACTCAAGTTGATCTGGCTTAATTTAAATAAGAGTAAATTAAGAAGAAATCGAAAAGAGAAGAAATGCAAAGTTCAAGATTAATAAATCTCAATTAGACCTCACAATACTAGAATTATGATTCTTAGAGTCTTCACCATGAATGAATGATTTAGCTAGACAACGACATAACTAAATTAGACAAGAAGAATTGCATAAAATTAATAAAATCACGAAAGATTAAAAAGATATTAAATCCGCAGAAAAACAATTGTATGAAGAAGAAAACTAGAAGAAGAGCCCCCTATCTCCTATGATCCATCCTCCTTTTAATCACCTAGAAAACTAATTTGTTCTTATCTCCTAAGATTCTCAGATAATATCAAAAGTGAACTATTCTTATCCTCAATATGAGAGAGATAGAGTTGTAATCCCGCTAGAAGTCTTCTCTTCAAAACAGACGCGTTGGCTTCCTCTTGGACTTCGACCCAGACCCAATAGAAGAATCATCCTAGGTCTAGGGAGGAGACAGGTACACATTAATCTGCCTAGGCCTATGGAAGAGCCAAGTTCCACTTCTGCTGAGTTCGTTTCCACCACTGTCTTTATTTTGGCTCTTTTTCTTGGTATTTTCACTTTTTTCCTTCTCATTTAGCTCTTTTCTCTTGTTTCTGCAAAAAGGAAGTAAATCCACCAATAATTAGTAGTATCATTATCTAAAAATAATGAATAAGATAATAATTTTATATGAAATTAGCGCTCAATCAAATCCCCTACACTACCCTAATGCTTGCCCTCAAGCATTTCCATCACAGAAACAAACAAACACAAGGAATCAGAAACCCAGAATTTTTCATTCTATCATAAATATCACCATTAGAATTACCTAGACACTTCTATCACCAAATCCATACTAGACTATCAAGGACCAATCAATAACCTGAACATATCTCATCAAACTAGTACCATAACAATCTAACTTATAAATTTCAACCCTTAGTGAAGAAACAAACATCACTATTAAGTCTCAAACACACATATCTGTTAACTCTCATACAAGATTATATACAAACCATGCATTTTGAATTGTATTGCATTGCATAATTATGATAGATTTTTGATTTCTTTGGCCTTTGGCCTCTGTCAATTTCTTTTCTTTTTACTCTATTTTGCAGACAAGTGTTTTGATTAATTATTAGAGCAGGGTTTGTTCTTTTTAGGCACACCAACTCCCAGAACTTTCATTTTTTTCTCTTTTCCATGACAACACTTTTTATTTATATTCATGCAGTTAGAGTGATGCAATTATTTTGAGAATTAGGCAGTTAAATGTGTTCAAAGCTCAACAAGATCTATTTATTTCTACATTTACAGTTTAAATTCTAAGTCAAGTTGTTATAGGACTATTTGAGGAGTAATGTTCTAAGTACATTAGGATATATGCCTTTTATGCATTGATTATGTTATGCTCATTGAGTCCCTTTGTACTAGAGTATGGATTTAATGAAATAAGTTGATAACTATTGACATACCTCCTAGAGCATTTTAGTCCTGACAGGGGTACTATCACCTTCAGCTACTGTAGGGCCTGCCTGGCCTCCTACTAGTCCTGCTACCGAGGGGTGGTCGACGTCAGCGGAGGGGGGGCATCCAGCACGATATGGCGCATATTCCCACCCCCGGTAAGCACACAAGCGGCATCAAGTTCACAAGCGACATCAAGCTCTCAAGCGGCATCTACTCGGCGTTACCCCATGGCACCCAAGCGGTACCTATTAGAGATGACACCTCTCTACTAGATCTCCTATAAATACCCCCCTAGGTAGAAAGGGGGGGGGACTCTCTCTCTCTACTCCCTCTCCACTCTCTCTCTACTCTCACTACTCTCTCTCACTACTACTCCAACTGCTATTGACTTGATCGTCGGAGTATCTGCGCCGGGGACCCCCTCCGGCGCCTTGCTGGTGCACCAGCAGCGAGGACTACCCCCTCAGAGGAGAAGATCTCCAGTATCCTTCCTACCCCGGGTACAATCTCATCCGATTATTATCAAAATAGTGCTTTCGTTGAGAGCATTTAGATCTTCAAGTGAGTTCCTTAAGATCTAAAGGCTCTCCTTTTCGTATGCATATTTATCTCCATCATTGCTGCTGGTTTTTCTATTTATGGGGATTTATCATATTATGATTCAAGGGCTGCTCGGATTTTATTCATGATATGAATATATGTGACCAATATATTATTGAGAGTTATTGTTGCGCACCAAAGGGAGCAGATCTGGAAAATGGTGATTTAAGATTGTTGTGTGTGTGATGATCTCAATTCATGCCAATAATTAATTATTATATGTTCAAGAGTATGTTCAAGAGAAATATCGGATCTGGAAAAGAAAGAAAAGAGAGAGAGAAGCTGTGATTATCTTTGTTATTATTGAGTGTGTCAGAGGAAAAGAAAGAAATATCAGAGCCGTAAGATCAGATCTGGAAAAGTAAGAGAAAGAGAGAGAGGGGTTTGACTTTTGCGTGTGTTATTATTGAGTGTGTCAGAGGAAAATGATATGAGTTTCTGGGAAAAAGACGAAAGATGTCGCTTGTGTGCTAGGAAGTGACGTCAGGCGAGGTGACGTCATATGGAGTGACGTCATGCGTGACCATGGATGGGGTGTCGCCCTATCAGGCGTCCGCTTCGTTATCAGAAGTCCGCTTTGTTATCGGATGTCCGCTTCGTTATCGGATGTCCGCTTCGTTATCAGACGTCTGCTTTGTTATCGGATGTCCGCTTCCTTATCAGAAGTCCGCTTTGTTATCAGAAGTCCGCTTCGTTATCGGACGTCCGCTTCGTTATCAGATGTCCGCTTCGTTATCGGATGTCCGCTATGTTATCAGAAGTCCGCTTCGTTATCAGAAGTCCGCTTCGTTATCGGATGTCCGCTTCGTTATCAGACGTCGGCTTCGTTATCGAACGTCCCCTTCGTTATCGGACGTCCCCTTCGTTATCGGACGTCCGCTTCGTTATCGGACGTCCGCTTCGTTATCGGACGTCCGCTTCGTTATCGGACGTCCGCTTCGTTATCGGATGTCCGCTATGTTATCGGAAGTCCGCTTCGTTATCAGACATCCGCTTCATTATCAGAAGTCCGCTTTGTTATCGGATGTCGCCCCTGCCGTTGTCGCCCTTGCCATGTCATCAGAAGTCTCAAGACTTTCAGCGTTAGCGCCCAGAAAGTTCGTTGCTGGCCAGTCATATCAGGCTTCGCGGGGAAAATCATATCTGTAGGATACTTACTCGGAATTCTGCGTGTGATAGCTCAATTAGAAGAAAATTCGATGGGCTACAATTCTTGTCAAGGAATCTCAGTGAGATATTGAGGTCAACGGGGCGTTATTGTGATTCGAAATCGGGGTTTAAGATTCGTGATTCCAGCTATATCGGGTTTCACGGAAAAAATCGTATCTTCTTCGTGCTTGCTCGGAATTTTCTGGATAATATCTCGATTTGAAGATAATTTAAGGGGCTATAATTCTCATGAAGACATCTGAGTGAGATATCGACGTTTGCCAGGCGCGATTGAGCCTCAAAGTGACGGCACTAATTTGGTTTTCCCCCATGGCGACGGTGGGCGAAATAAATGATGATTCAGAATATTATCTAGTGGATGAATATCTACCCTGGATGAAGGATGATATGATTTATCGGGTGAATATCTACCCCGGATGGATCTTTATATTATTTATCGGGTGAATAGCTACCCCGCTGGGAAAGCCCTCATAATGTCATATCGACATTCTCTCATCAACAAAAAGGTCTCCAACGACATGTCACTCTCCTTCATAAATGCAAGGAAGGGAACGGGAATTAAACAACGGCCGAGCTCCTTGTTTATTCCCCTAAGGTATCACTATCATCTTTAAGATTATCATTTTATTTTCCCCTTACCTCTATTTTTAACATTCTTAGAGGAAGCTAACCGAAGTTAACATTCTTTGCTAGTGTATTTGTACAGCTAACAATGCAGGTACTCAAGTGGAGTACAGATTGAAATCCTGGGGAATGTGAAAGCGTGCAATATTGCAGGTAGCTACGGCATAAAATCGCACAATTTGTAGGTGGCCTATAGTGTAAAGCCGCGTCAATATTGCAGGTAGCTCCGAGCAGCGTGAAACCGCGTCAATATTGCAGGTATCTATGGCGTAAAACCGCACAAATTGTAGGTAGCTTATGGCATAAAGCCGCGGCAATATTGCAGGCGGTTCACAGCAAGGCCGGATCCAATGAGCTTGGATGGGAAAAGCGACATCAACGACACCCCGATATGAAAGTTGATGAAATATTGAAATAGTGAAGAGGCCGGTGCCTCCATGTGAGCTAGTGCCTCCATGTGAGTGATGGCGCCATATGATTCGTGATGCCTCCATGTGAGCGAGTGCCTCCATGTGAGTGATGGCGTCGTATGATTTGTGATTACTCCATGTGAGCGAGTGCCTCCATATGAGCGATGGCGCCGTGTGATTTGTGATGCCTCCATGTGAGCGAGTGCCTCCATGTGAGCGATGGCGCCGTATGATTTGTGATGACTCCATGTGAGCGAGTGCCTCCATGTGAGTGATGGCGCCGTATGATTTGTGATGCCTCCATGTGAGCGATGACGCCGTATGATTTGTGATGCCTCCATGTGAGCGATGGCGCCGTATGATTTGTGATGACTCCCTGTGAGCGAGTGCCTCTATGTGAGTGATGGCGCCGTATGATTTGTGATGCCTCCATGTGAGCGAGTGCCTCCATGTGAGTGATGTCGCCATGTGATTTGTGATGCCTCCATGTGAGCGAGTGCCTCCATGTGAGCAATGGCGCCGTGTGATTTGGGATGCCTCCATGTGAGCGAGTGCCTCCTTGTCGTCAGGTGCCGCCATGTGAACAACTGCTTCCTTGTCAGCAACTGCCTCCATGTTCTTAGTGACATGCCTCCATGTTATCAGCGGCCTCCTTGTCGTCAGGTGCCGCCATGTGATCAGCTGCCTCCATGTTCTCAGCGGCATGCCTCCATGTTATCAGCGGCCTCCTTGTCGTCAGGTGCCGCCATGTGATCAACTGCCTCCTTGTCAGCAGCTGCCTCCATGTTCTCAGCGGCATGCCTCCATGTTATCAGTGACCTCCTTGTCAGGTGCCGTCATGTTATCAGCATGCCTCCTTGTCAGCAGTCGCCTCAGAGTTAGGGGTTGCCTCAATGTTATCAGTTGTCTCCTTATCAGCAGTTGCCTCCTTGTCATTGGTATTGTATACCAGGACCGTTTTCGGTTGGGCTGAGGGCATATAGTTCTTGCCCATTTCGTCAACAGTTTTTGGTTGGGCTCTGAGTCTTGAGGTCTGTGCTCTCATCACCTCTGGTCCGTCACTGCCATATTCTCTCTCTGCATGAAGAATGAATCTTCATTTTCTACTTTGGTTGCGGCTATGT
Organism: Viola odorata; assembly: GCA_963691705.1. Lineage (NCBI taxonomy): Eukaryota > Viridiplantae > Streptophyta > Magnoliopsida > Malpighiales > Violaceae > Viola > Viola odorata. The sequence continues at coordinate 25,336,652 of OY829544.1, read as the reverse complement.
TTTGGCGTTTTCTCGCAAGCCAACCAGATTAGCGAAGCAACAACCTACAATCCGCAAACATGACAACCTAACGGCTTCTGGCAAGCTAGCAGCATCTCCAACTCATTCCTTGGACACTCGACGCTGTTCATGCCGCCCCTAGCCTGGCAGCAAGCCCTAGGATGGTCGACCTCAGCAGGGAGGCTCTCACGTGACACCTACCTCTACAATCGAAGTTCTCCCATCCCAGGTCATGCCGGACGCCACTCGAAAGGACCTTAGCGTTATCTGTCAGAGATAACACCTATCCGCTACAGAGTTTTGACAAGTACGGGAATAAGAATCTATGGCGTGGGCATCAAAGGACGCAAAGGAACTCGAAGATTTTTACAAGCCTGCCGCGACGCAGAAGAGATAGCCTTCATCCAGATACCGAGAATGGAGCCCTTGGTAAACACTCGGGCTCGTTTTCGGTTGGGCTTGTGATAACTATTGACATACCTCCTAGAGCATTTTAGTCCTGACAGGGTACTATCACTTTCAGCTACTGTTGGGCCTGCCTGGCCTCCTACTAGTCCTGCTACCGAGGGGTGGTCGACGTCAGCGGGGGGGGGCATGCAGTCCGATATGGCGCCTATTCCCACCCCCGGTAAGCACACAAGCGGCATCAAGTTCACAAGCGGCATCAAGCTCTCAAGCGGCATCTACTCGGCGTTACCCCATGGCACCCAAGCGGTACCTATTAGAGATGACACCTCTCTACTAGATCTCCTATAAATACCCCCCTAGGTAGAAAGGGGGGGACTTTCTCTCTCTACTCCCTCTCCACTCTCTCTCTACTCTCACTACTCTCTCTCACTACTACTCCAACTGCTACTGACTTGATCGTCGGAGTATCTGCGCCAGGGACCCCCTCCGGCGCCTTGCAGGTGCACCAGCAGCGAGGACTACCCCCTCAGAGGAGAAGATCTCCAGGATCCTTCCTACCCCGGGTACAATCTCATCCGATTATTATCACAAGTATTTTACTGTATTTCTAATGTGTGAGTTCGGTAAAATGACAAAAGAAAATACTCAAAATAAAAACAAAAAGAACAACATCAGAAAATGAAAGATGGAACCTGGGGGAAATCAGGAAGTGGTTGGTGGTGGGAAAGATCTCTCCAGTCTCTCAAGCAGTTGGCGGTTCAACTCATTTGTGGCTCGTTGTTCTTCTAGCAGCCTCTGTAGAATGTTCTTGCCTTCTTATCGTCCCTCTCAACATGACCTCCTCTTCCCTGGGTCTAGGAGCAGGATCATTCTCAGGCATGCTTCCCTAACTTGGGGGAGAGTCTTCTTGTAAATTTTAGGCAGTGGGTGTAGCAGCATCTCCAGTTCCATCCAGTGGTTTGAACTTATATTTTCCCTTATGCTTTGCTCCAAAGATATGTTTAGCTACTGGAGTGAAACTTGTATTACTACATACAAATCCATTTTCGAGGTGAAAGTAACCCATTGCATCAAGTGATTTTAAGTCTAAAAGTTTTAAATTAGAACACTTAAATAAATCAGTTGAAGCAATGCCTAAACCCTTAGAATTAACTGCAATTTAGGTTATTAGTGAACCCATTATCATGTTGGTCTTGCTAACTCGGATCTGGTTGCACTCTCAAAAACCTAAGTTCAATTTATGTTTGTTCATCATACACTATAAGATGAACAATTCCTATTTAAAAATGATCCCAAAAATGTGGGACTTCCCAGCAATTGTCACAGCCAGGCATCTATGTAAGATCCTTAGGGCTGGATCCGCAACGGCATGAGCCTTTGCATTGCTATCATCAAAGATAGTTGTTGGGTTGCCCGTTAACTGTCTATACACATCATCTCTCTCAAAAATAGAGAAATCAGGATAGTCAGTTAAACAATTCTGGTACCAAGCAGATTGCAAATCAGATGCAAAAACAAATCCTAGCTTGATGTTAAACTAATCTAGGGTTAAGTGAGAGTACTCATTCATCAACCTAAAATTAAAAGGTTTGGAATTTCCTGGGTTTCTTTTCCTTTTACTAGAGCTACACTAAAAAGAAGTGTAAAACTCTAGCACAAGTTCTAGGTAGCATGGATGTTTCAGGAAAAATAAGGCCTCTCAACCTATTATTTTTACAAAGTCTATTATCCTATCACTTAATCCTAGGTTTGTGAGCAATTCAAAATCCAGAATAGCACAAGCAGTAACATTACATTGATACTTGACAGCCAATTTTCAACATGTTCAATGTCATCAAAATGTAACCAGCCATTGAGGTTTTCAATGGTTGGTGTTAGTTGGCGGAGTGCTTTGTTGGTTTTGGATTTTGTCCTGGTGTGGACATGTCCTTGTTGCTCCATCGGCAACTCGCTAGTTATGTTGCTGGATGCCAAGCCTAGTGTCTAGACCTTTGAAGAGGGGATGTGGATGTTCTTTTGGTCCCTACGATCAATCACAATCTTCACCCTTACCTTTTGCTTCTTGTTTCTAGTCCTGTCATCTATTCCTTCACTGGTTTCTCTGCCAAACCTAAGAGAAGATTCTCCAAATGCTTCTCGACTTGGTTTGGGGGCAGGGACAGAGGGTTTCTCTTTCGTAGGTCTAAGGACCTTTTGTTTGTACCCAATGACCTTCTTCTCTGCCGGTTCAGCCACTGGTCACCTCGCTTCTTGTTTGTTCCTCTTCAACTGTGACAATGGAATGTCGTCATTGTCGATGTCAGATTCGACTGCTAGGGTTTCGGCTCTAGTCGGCTTGAATGTTGGGTGTGACACCATTTCAGTGCCAGAACTGGTGAAGGAGTCCTAGGAAGCTTCTTTGTCGGTGGATATGGGATTGGAGGCTCTTAAATTGACTGTTCCTTGGTCGATTTTGGCTCCTCCTCTTATCCTAGGTCCAATTCTTCGATCCTCTATGGTTCCTCTGTCCCAATCATCACCGTTGGGGTTCTAATTACAGGCGTCTTATCTATGACGGTTGTGGATGTTGCAGCCTCTATTTGCAACTTTGGTGGGTTAATAATTTAGGGTGGCGTAGGCGATTGTGATGGAATCGGTGGTGTCACCGTCGGGTTTGCAAGAGGAGCAGTCTGTGTTAGCGACAGGACCACTAGAGTGGTCAGAGCAGCTGGGAGAGACGGCTGTGGTGGTGGTAGTGGAGTTGCAGATAGAGTTGTTGTTGGAATTGGAGGGTTATGGGCTTCCTCTGGTGGCAATGGAGGGTATAATAGGCCGCGCCTTGCTGCATTCTTAGTTCTAGGAATTTTTTGTTCGGTCTTGGAGGTGAGGGTTTCTAAAGGAGGAAGACGATGATGGAGTTTCTGGAGATATAGGAAATAAAGGGAGAGTTGTAGTTTGAATGGGAAAGTGGAGAGTTTTAGTGTGGGAGTGGATGAGCAGGTATAGTCATTAAATAGGTGTGTTATTTAATGATGTGGCATAACGGTTTCCCTTTTTGGTATTCTGCTATTTTTATTTAAAAACACATATTCGCGCCCCACTCCTTGTCATTCTATCCATTTTCTAAACTCTATACTAGACTCTTTCCTAGGCCCAGGGAAGAGTCGTGTTAGTATTCTTCTGCTTCCTTGTTGTCCCTGTTCAAAAAAATTCAAACATCCATCAGTCTCGTTATAGAAAAATGACAGTTTTATTGAAAATTAATTTGACTAAAAATTGAAAGAGAAAATGTATGGGTTACCTCTCATGTAGAGTCCCTTTTTAATGTCTTGGACTCAACATTGCTTGCTTAATTTTTAAAGGGTTGATGGACTATGAATTGCTCCACAGTGTGTTCTCTGAACTCTTCATAGAAAGGTTTCAGTCTATGTCCGTTCACCTTGAAAATTCTCTATCTGGAAATCCTAGATATCTATAGCACCGTGAGGAAAAATACTGACAATAATATAAGGCCCAGTTCATCTAGATTTGAGTTTTCCTGAAAAAATCCTAAATCTAGAGTTAAACAATAAAACTTTCTGTCCTATAAAAAAAGTCTTTGTTCTTCATGATCTTGTCATTATAGTTCTTAGCTTTGGCCTTGACAATTGTCGCGTTCTCATATGCATCGTTCCTTAACTCTTCTAACTCTTGGATCTGCAGCTTCCTCTGCAACCCTGCTCCTTCCATGTTTAGGTTGCACTGCTTAATCGCCCAGTAGGCTTTGTGCTCCATCTCTACTGGCAGATGGCATGACTTTCCATAAATGAGTTTGTATGGGGTAGTTTCGATTGGAGTTTTAAAGGTTGTTTTGTAGGCCCATAAAGCGTCATCTAGCCTTTGACTCCAATCCTTCCTTTCCGGGTTCACTGTCTTGGCAAGAATGGATTTAATTTCCTAGTTGGAAACCTCTGCTTGACAGTTGGTTTGAGGGTGGTAGGTCGTGGAAACCTTGTGGGTGATGTTGTACTTTCTAAATAGGGAAGCAACTACCCTATTACAGAAGTGAGTACCTTTGTCACGTATGATGGCCCTTGGCACCTCCAAACCTATTCAACACATGAGTTTTCAAGAACTTAACAATTGTTTTGGCATCATCAGTCGTGGTGGCTTTAGCCTCAACCCACTTGGATAAATAATCTACTACAAGAATTATATGTGTTCCCATTAGACCTAGGAAAAGACCCCATAAAGTGTATACCCCAAATATCAAAAACTTCACATGTTAAAATGTTATTTAAATGGCATTTGGTTCCTAGAAGTTATATTTCCTGTCCTCTAGCAGTTTGAACAATTCATGCAAAATGAGTGGTTGTCTTTAAGGGCAGTGCGTTTCGGTCCAAAATGACATCCACATGCATGCGAATGGCAAAATTCTAGAATTGATTGTACCTCATGTTCAAGCACACAATGTCTGATTACCTGATCCGTCCCAATGTTCCACATGTAGGGATCATCCCACACAAAATACCTAGAATCCCTTCTAATCTTTTCTTTCTCATGGGAAGAAAACTCACCTTGTATCTTACCTATTGCTAAGAAGTTAGCAATTTCGGCATACCATGGTCTCTTCCCTAGGGCTAGGAAAAGGCCCTCATCTAGGAAAAGTTTTGAATCTTGATCCACTAGGATTCTGCTCAAATGATCTGCTACAAAATTCTCCTTGCCTCTTTTATCCCTGATCTCGATGTTGAACTATTACAGAAGAAGAATCTGCCTGATCAATCTTGGTTTCGCTTCCTTCTTTGTCAAGAGATAACGCAAGGTTGCATGATCAGAAACGATAATTACCTTAGTTCTAAGTAAATATGATCTAAATTTATCTAAGGCAAAAATGATGGCAAATAGTTCTTTCTCGGTGGTTGTATAATTTTTCTGTGCTTCGTCAAGCATCGTCGAAGCGTAATAGATGACATGGGGGTCTTTTCCATCCTTCTGTCTAAGAGCAACTCCTACAGAAGAGTTAGATGCACCACACATAATCTCAAACGGTAATCCCAGTTCGGGGCTTGGATTATTGGCGTTGTGATTAATTTTTGTTTGAGCTCGTCAAAGGCGCTTCTACAATCCTCTCCAAACTGGAATTCCACGTCTTTCTGTAGCAGTCTGCACAAGGGTGCAGCGATCTTTGAGAAATCTTTTATGAATCTCCTGTAGAATCATGCATGACCTAGGAAAGAGCGCACTTCGTGCACATAGGTAGGATATGGTAAAAACTCTATGACATCGTTTTTTGCTTTATCGACTTCAATGCCTTTTTGGGAAATAATGTCCTAAAACTAATCCCTGATCTACCATTAAATGGTATTTCTCATAATTCAAAACAAGATTAGTTGCAAGACATCTCTTAAGGACTTTTTTCTAAATTTTCTAAGCATTCATCAAAGGAATTTCCATAAACTGTGAAATCATCCATGAAAACCTCTATTCCCTTTTCAACATACTCAGAAAAGATACTTACCATGCAACATTGGAATGTTGTTGGTGCGTTGCAAAGTCCGAAAGGCATCCGCGTGTAGGCGAAAGTCCCAAAAGGGTCTTGTCTTGGTCCTCTGAAGCAATGGGTATTTGATGGAATCTAGAATATCCATCAAGGCACCAGTAGTGTGTCTTACCATAAAATTGTTCCAACATCTGATCTATAAAAGGAAGTGGAAAATTATCCTTCCTTGTGGTTGTGTTGAGCCGATGGTAATCAATACACACTCGCCATCCATTCTGGACTCTCGTGGGAACTAGTTGTCCGTCACTATTTTCTACCACCATGATCCCTATTTTCTTGGGCACAAGCTGCACAGGACTTACCGTAGAACTATCAGAAATAGGATAAATCATACCTGCATCTAGAAGTTTTAAAACCTCTTTCTTTACGACTTCCATCATGGGGGGATTTAGCCACCTTTGAGGTTGTCTCACGGTCTTGTTGTCCTCCTCAAGATGGATTTTATGTGATACGATCCTAGTTGCTTAGGATGCGTAGCACCAAATCTGATCGTTGTTCAAAGAAGGATTTCAATGCGAATTAGAGAACTTGACTCGTGCGAACATAGACTACCTCGCCAACTGAATGCTAAGAGTTTTAGTTGATTTCACGTCAAGGATCTTGTATCAGATTCTTAGGACTAAACCCAACGATTGTGAGAATCGCACTAAGACAAACGACACAATAATGCAATTTCGGTTTTACTTGTTTGACGACTTGAGTATTGCGGACTTGAGAACGAACAAGGTTCAATTGATGAACAATGGGCAGAGATTGAAGAGAGAAGTCTCAATTTTATCAAATAACAGCCAACCTTCAAAAGGAGGCAAAACCATGTCTTTATACAAGAAACCCTAATCGGATTGCAAGTAGGAGTTCTAAATAAGGTAATTGACTTAATTAACTAATTTAAATAAACTGATTAACTAATTAATTAAATAAATGGAAACAAACGTTGCTGCCATTTATTTAACTAATTAATTAAGGAAACTAATTAACTAATTAGTTAAATAAATGGAAACAGAAGTTGTTGCCATTATTTAACTAATTAATTAAGGAAACTAATTAACTAATTAACTAATCAACTAATTTAAAGTAAATATAAATATAATTAAATACATTCCAGCAGCCCATGTCGAGTTCTCCATTATCGGGCCAAGGTTTGGGCCGAAACTTCAAGTTGTATGTTGTCTCGCGTACAGACTGCACACCATAATGTCGACTTCGATAACTTTTAAACCACTAGGCCAAATGATCTGAATCTTGTCCCAAATGAAAGCTAACATACTGAAGTTTCCAACGAGAGTTTGATCGCACGATGCCGACATGTACACAGACAGCTAGGTTCCGACAAAGTTGCCTGTTGTGTCTGCGCCTAGAACTGCTGTGTGCGAGATTGTCATCTCGAATCTCCTTGAGATCTACTTGTCCGAATGCTCTAAAACTTGGACACAATAAACAAAACACATAGAGGTTTCCATAAAGCCTTTCGGACCTCTGATCGGACTCCATCTGCTCCATCATATCTTGACCCTTTTGTCCATGTAGTCGCATGATACATCTTGGGATAGTATCATTCCCTCCCTCTTCGGAAAGATTCGCCCTCGAATCTTGCTCAGCATAATCTGTCCATGAAAGCTTCACAATTATATGCTCAAACCATACTCTCCATCTCTCGTGCTTCCTTAGTCGCCATCTCTTGCGCTTAAAGGTCAATGCGCTAGTGTTGGTAGGAGGATTCACATCATTCCCTCTCCCTTGGAAAGGATTCGCCCTCGAATCTGATTTTAGACCTGCAGCACAATACCTTAAGTTAGTAATATCAAAGTAAGCACAAATTGAACCATACCAACCTTGTAAATTCAACTTGGCAGCAACGTCTATGAGCTTGTCAATGCGTCGAGTAAGATTATTGCTCCAAGCGGCTACTCTTGCTTGAACTTGGTTTAGGGACTGTCTCTGGCGTAAGCGCTGCTAAACCCTAGCTCTTATCTTGAAGGATCCACTCATCCTTCCATGGTTTTCCAAAGTTGCCATCTTGACACCCAAGCGCGCACCATAGCGGTTGGCTTATCCATGGGCTATCCGCATTACTTCGATCTCTTTGCTACCACTTATACTAAACAATATACTCAAAGGCAGCAACATTAAACCGAATAATGTTATATGAATGAAACCATATATGAGTTTAAGCAATAATCCCAAAACAGTAGCATGTACCGAAAGGAAGTAAGTAAATAAAATAAATTGAAAGCATTGCTTCCATGTAAACTCATACTTACAAACCAAAACATTCCATGAGGACTCAAGTGCCCATGGATCCACATTGCTTGAAACTCCGAATTGTGGTTGACAAGATGTCTCAATTAGCATCTTCGTGCTCGGCCTTCTCCACAATTCCATCCATGAGTCGCTAAGTGACTCCTCCCTGTGATTACTAACAATACTCCAAGGAACAACATGTGAAAGCATAACATCCTTAAAGAATATGTTAGTAAGTTGCACTATATTGAGGTATCAAACCAGCATCATATGACCAATACACAGTCAAATCGTGTAACGAACTACACAACCAAATTAAGCGCTCATGCTTGCTATGATATCCTTTATTCATACAAAACATAGATTTTGTGTCAAATAAATAATCTTTATAGACTTCACAAAAATCAGAATCATTAGCATAAAGATTAACCCTAGGTGTAACCTCAAGCGATTTTTCACTAAGTGACTTTTTATCAATACTACCAATAAGAATCAAAGGAATATCATGTGAAGACATATCATTCCTATAAATTAAACCAATAATATTAAGTAAATCACAGCAGCTCATCAAACAATCATCAAACACATCATGCTCATCAAAATTTCGCAAAAGATCATGCGACCGATATAAGCGATTGCGTCTGAAAAGAGCTCCTCCAAATCCTGTTGACTTAAACACAAAATTTGCATGAAATTCACACTTGGTAGAATAGTTATCTAATGTAAAAACATGTGAGAATCCAATTAAATTTGTGTTAGAGACAACACAATCCATGTCTCTCGGTCAAGCCAACATACCAAACTGTTTTCGCTTTCGCGAGTAAATTTTAAAGGTATATGACTTGACCTTTGGTTCTTGCATATAACCATCATCAATTAATTTAAAATCAGATTGATACAAATCAAGAAGGTTAGTATACTTAACCAAATTAGACTTAGGAAAAGAAAACTGTACCATACCCTTTCGGTTAGGATTTGCCGAAATAGGCACCATGGTTGTACAAGGCTCTTTCCCTCCTCTTGGCAGTAAGGTAAGAGTCTCCTCTTCTGCCAATACTCTCTTCTTTCTCTGCACATGAGGTATGATAACAATTGGATTGCTCCTGACGGCAATCTTGTAGCTACGGCATCTATCCTTGACGAGTTTCTATATGCTTCCCTGAAAAACCAACCTATCGCCCGGGCCGGCGGACGTTTCCTAGGATGGTCGACTTCAGCGGGGGGGGATCTCATGCATCTTTACGCGCACGGCGTCATCCCATCCTAGGGGAACGGAGAGGATGTCGCTCCTGATAGGCCTTACGTGATTATCGCCCGCGATGGCTTACCTATCATCGCTGGAAGCGATATCTTCGGACGATGCTTATCGCTGCACCCTTATCGCTGTCAGGTATCGCCAACTTCGGCCTATAAATACCCCCATCTTTCCAAACAGAAAAAAAGATCGAGATCATCTTAGAGAACCTCTACCATTCTGAAAACCTGAACTGACTTAAGCATCGGAGTGTCTACGCCGGAGTCCCCCTCCGGTGCTTTGCAGGTACCTCCGACGCCGATCGCTTCTCCTCCGACTAGCTGTAGCAACCGTTTCCGACCCGAAGAGATCTCGGATCTTATCAAATGGTGCTTTCGTTGAGAGCTTTGGTGTATTAAGTGAGCGTCCTTAATAGCCAAGCTCTGTTTAGTTGGGAGATCGGAACGGTTATGACAGCCAGATCGGAGCCAGACCGGTCTACATTTTCCAATATTCCTTTCTCAACTCGCAGGCGGTTATTTCCTTTTGCTACTGCTGACCTCTCTATGACGACACAATCGACTATCTCGGGACCTCTGGACCTCTCGGTCGGGATCGCCGGAGGATCTATCTCCTCACAGACGGTCATTTCTTCATCACAGACGGTGGGATCTGATCTTTATACTCCTCTTTTGGAAGGATCTGTGCTTAACAATGAAAATCCCTTTGCTATGGAAATAGCGGCCCTTCGTTCCCGCTTGGAATATTTGACTGAAATGGCCACTAGAGTCACGCCTGGTGCTTCTGGATCTAGCGTTCCCCCTCGCGTCATGTTCACACCATCTATTGTTGCTGATCGACCTTTGCCCCCGTTGTTTCCAGAGAACCCCCAAGTGCCTTTATCCACAGGAAATCCCCCGGTTGGTCACGTACAGCTCACTCAAGGAGGAGTAGAGGCTTATGTACCACAAATGCCGCAAAGACTTCTTCTGCAGGAAGACAGGCAGCTTGAGGCGTTGAGGAACCGTTGGGCCGGACGGAGGGAAGGAACAAATAGGAGTTTATCTCCCGTATACAGTGAAAGATCCAGTAGCAGAAGATATCGAAGTCGTTCTCCCAGGAGTCGTAGTCAGTCTCCCAGGCGACATCATATACCTGAACCAAGGGAAGGAGGGCGACAAGGAGACATATCTCCCCCACGTCATGCGCGTGAGATTCTTGATGATACCTCAGGTCACCCTTTCAGTCGTCGTATAAGACGTCACAGGGTCAGCAGGCGAGTGAAGCTTCCCGCTGATACTTATGATGGTACTAAAGATCCTATTTCGCACATCAACAAAGTGAAGGATTTCGTCCAGTTTCAAACCCACAGTGATGCGGCTTTATGTCAGATATTTGTTATGACCTTATCGGGAGTTGCTCGTCTTTGGTTTGAAGGTCTTCCTGGCGGATCCATTAGTAACTTCGCACAGTTGGAATCCAAATTTCGGAGCAGATTTAGTACAGCAATTCCAATTCGGAAATCTACCGCAGCGTTATTTGACATACAGCGGAAGCCCCAAGAGACATTGAAAGAATTCCTCAGCCGATTCGATCTGGAAATGTCATTAACGCCGGGCGTTACCGTTGATTTCGCCATAGAAGCTCTGAAAAGAAACTGCCATTATGGAAAACTGAAAGATGCATTGATGGTGGATCCTCCAATATCCTTGGACGCACTAAGACTTAAAGCCCATAACTATGCGAAAATGGAAGAAGAAGAAAATAGAAATAGAACATTTAATATGCCGTCTGGGGCACCTCACATCCCTGCCGCTCCCGCAAATCCTCTGGTTGACGATCATTACACTGATGATTACGCTCGACGGAAAGATTACATCCCAAAGACCTACGATAAGCAAAAAGGAAATTCCTCGAAAGGAAAACAAGGTAGTTCCCCTCATCAGCGTCAAGGGAACGCTAACAAAAATCGGGCGTATGATCCGGATTTTCCCTCCTTGAATGTACCAAGAGCGGAGATCTTGGCGATAGCGGAACAGCGAGATCTTCCTATCCGTTATCCTGCACCCACGAAACCTGGAGTGCTTTTAGGCAGAAGAGAAAACGCTTACTGTAAATTCCATAAAGCCAGAGGGCATTCCACAGAGGCTTGCAGAGAATTAAAGTGGGCGATAGAACGCTTGGTGGAGGAAGGATATCTGGGAGAATTTGCGACTCAAGTAAGGGAAGATGCCCGAAACAATCCGATAAGAAGAGCGGCAGACGAACGACCAAGGCCCCCTCCAGTCCCACAGCCGGATAACGCTCCCAAAGGAAAGGGTGTGGAAACCTTCGCGATAGATGGCGACGACATCCCCATAATCAATATCATAGCGGGAGGGATCCCCTACGCAGATGAATCAGAACAGTCGATGGTGGCGAAAGGGGAAAAGCGTAAGCGAGACGGCATGACAAAGAAAGGTGGAGCGATAGACATACTTGATCGCATGATCTTATCCTTTTCAGAAGAGGATGAAAAAGGCGTTATCTACCCCCATAATGACGCCTTGGTAGTCACACTTGTCATCGCCAGTCATGGTATAAGAAGGACTCTTGTGGACAACGGGAGTGCCGTGAACCTTTTTTCGCTGGAAGCTTACAACCTCATGAAACGCCCCCACGATGAGTTAACGCCTAGTAAGAGACCCATAGTCGGAGTGGATGGGACCCCTATCCCTGTTACGGGAGTAATCACCTTACCCGTATACTTCCGAGAAGACACTTATAAACGGTCAAAGAATTTGTTGTTCCTTGTTGTGGATCTGAATCTGCCCTATAACGTCATACTCGGACGGCCTTTCCTCAATCGCTTTGGAGCGGCGATATCACAAAAACATCTAAAGATGAAATACCCCTCCTGGGACGGGGTGGTATCGATAAAAGGTGATCAGAAACTGGCGGCAGAATGCTATTCGCTCATGACCCAGACAAGCCGCGATAGATACGTGTGTATAGCGGCAGACCCCTATGAGCAGGGTGATGAAAAGCGTGCTCAACCCCTTGACAAGATGGTACCCGTATCAGTAATAGGCAAAGAGGGAGCCAGCTTCCTGGTCAGCGATAAGCTCAGCCCAGCGGAAAATCTTCAACTGGCACGGCTGTTGAACAAATGCCAAGGAAATTTCGCATGGAAGCCCGCCGATATGCCAGGTATATCACGAGAAATAGCCGAGCACAGGCTTAGCGTTGACCCTGACGTCAAGCCAGTTCAGCAAAAACGACGGGCGTTCTCCACCGAAAAAGCGTCGGCTGTGGAAAAGGAGGTTGTAAAGCTCCTTGACGCGGGTTTCATTCGCGAAGTACAGTATCCCACTTGGTTAGCCAACCCGGTTCTTGTTCCTAAACCCAATGGAGACTGGCGTATGTGCATTGACTTCACCGACTTGAACGACGCTTGTCCTAAGGATTGCTACCCGCTTCCTCGCATAGATCAGTTGGTTGATCAAACCGCTGGATACGCATATCTAAGCTCATTGGACGCCAATTCCGGATATCATCAAATCCCTATGGCCCTAGAGGATGAGGAGAAGACCGCCTTCCTTACTCCTAAAGCCACGTATTGCTACACAGCGATGCCATTTGGACTAAAGAACGCGGGGGCCACGTTTCAGCGAATGGCAAATAAGATTTTTGAGGAACAGATAGGGAGAAATGTGGAAGCATATGTTGACGACATACTGGTGAAGAGTGCGAATTTTCATGATCACCTGCAGGATCTAAAGGAAGTTTTTGATGTGATGAAAAGGTATCGCATGAAGCTAAACCCCCGGAAGTGCATGTTTGCATTCCAGACGGGTAAGTTCTTGGGCTACGTAGTTAGCCAGAAAGGTATCCAGCCTAATCCTTCCAAGGTTAAAGCTATACATGATATGATATCGCCGAGAACCGTTAAGGAAGTGCAAAGGCTAACGGGGCGCGTTATCGCTCTGGGACGATTCGTCTCCAAGCAAGGAGAAAAGTGCCTCCCTTTTTTCAAAGTCATACGACGGAAAGCCACGCTTGGGTGGACCCCAGAATGTGAGCAAGCATTTGTGGACTTAAAGGACTATTTATCATCTGATTTATTATTGACAAGGCCCGAGTCCGGCGATACCCTATACTTATACTTGAGCGCGGCGGACGAAGTGGTCAGCGCCGTCCTTGTTCGTGACGATAACCACACTCATCGCCCAGTTTACTTCGTGAGTCATGTCTTAAAGGACGCGGAACTGCGATACGCTCATATTGAGAAAATAGCGTTCGCCCTTATACAAGCCGCCCGCAAGATGGACCGATACTTCCAGTCTTATCCTATCGTTGTACTTACAGACCAACCCTTGAAGAGGATATTTCGAAAGCCTGAATCTTCGGGAAGAATGCTGATCTGGGCCCTAGAACTCGAACAATATGGTTTGAGGTACCAGTCCCGGCCATCCGTAAAGGCTCAGGTCCTTGCTGATTTTATAGCAGAGTGTACTTTCACAGAGGACCCTTTGAGTGGTGTACCTGAAGCGGAATGGAATGATATGGATCTCCCATTCCCAGAAACATATACGGATCTTTGGATCGTTCATGTAGACGGAGCCAAAAACCAAGAACTGGCGGGAGCCGGAGTCTTCATAAACGGGCCGCACGATATGCATATACGGTATGCTATTCGAATCTTGCAGCCTTTGTCTAATAACGCAGCCGAATATGAGGCGTTGCTAGCTGGACTCCGAATAGGAAGAGAGTTTTCTTCAAAGGGAAGGCGCGATACCGGCCAAACAGGAGATCTGCGTCTAAAAATTTGTGGAGACTCCAAACTGATAATTGACCAGGTCTCAGGACACTCTCAGGCTCGAGAACCTATTATGGTGCAATACCTCTCTAAGGTAACGCGAGAACTAGTGGAAATAAAGAAAGAGGGCATGCAAGTCAGCTTCGAGCACGTTCCCCGAGAGGAAAACGCTGAAGCCGATTACCTTGCCAAGCTGGCCGCGAATCCTGAAGCATCCATACCTAAAGATGTGTATTATCGTGAGCTATCGGTGCCGTCCTTCATGGAGGAACAAGCCTCTTTGTGCGTGAATGAGCTCGAGAATGATTGGCGGATTCCAGTAATAAAATACCTAATGCACGAAGAGCTGCCTGACGGTAACGCTGAAAAGATGAAAGTGTTAAGACAGGCTGCTCGTTGCACGTACTATAACGGGGATCTAATTAGAAGATGTTTTTCTCACCCCGGCGCCAAATGTATAACCGAACAAGAGGGCCTTCACACCTTACGCGAAATCCACGAAGGGATATGCGGAATGCACGCGTCAGGCGGCACCATGGCAGCACAAGTTTTCAGATCAGGATTCTACTGGCCCACCATACGAAGGGATTGCCACAATTATGTACAAGCTTGCCCCAAATGCCAGGAATTTGCTAAAATTCCTCGACGTCCGGCCACGGAAATATCGGAAATCATCGCCCCTTGCCCTTTTGCCAAATGGGGGATTGACATCCTGGGTCCATTTCCAAAGGCAAGGTCCCAACTGAAATTTGTGATAGTGGCTGTGGACTATTTTACAAAGTGGGCGGAAGCTGAAGCGGTCGCCACAATCACGGCAGAAAAAACATGGCGTTTTTTCAAACATCAAGTTATCATGAGATTCGGGGTGCCTCGTATCCTTGTCAGCGATAACGGGACCCAGTTCACCAGCCAATTCTTCAAAGACCAATGTTCAGAATTCGGGATTGAGCAGAGATTCTCTTCCGTGGCTCACCCACAAACCAACGGACAGGCAGAGGTAACTAATAGGAGCATCCTCAGCGGTATTAAGAAAAACATAGAGGGGTCTAAGAAGAAGTGGGCTGATGAATTGCCATACGTGATGTGGGCATACCGCATGACCGAAAAAGTTAGCACTGGAGAAACGCCTTTCGCGTTGGCTTTTGGAACTGAAGCCGTTACGCCAGTGGAAATTGGGGCCATGAGCCTACGGGTGGCCCACTTTCGTGAGGAACGAAATGAGGAACGGTTACGTGCTAACCTGGACGCATTACCAGAGGTTCGAGAAGAAGTCCTACTGAAAATGCAACACTACAAAAGAAAAATGGCCCGTTATCATAACAGGCAGGTCAAAGAGCGATTGTTGAAAAACGGTGACCTGGTGCTCCGAGACAGGCGAGCAACCGGACAACGTATGGGAAAGCTTAGTCCTAACTGGGAAGGACCGTATCGCGTAACCCACGTTGTCGGAAGAGGGGCCTATCGCCTTGAGACACTTGACGGTACGCCCTTATCCAACTCCTGGAATATCGCTCGTTTGAAGTTATATTATCCTAGAGTTTAATTTTATCTGCACTATTTGGATTATAACGACCCTAACCGTGGCTAACGCTCAATAGGAGAGTTTTCGTGGGTTTGTGGTTGCTTTTGTGCAGATAAAAAGGGGGGTACTCTGGGAGTGAAAAGTCCTATCCTTGTGATGGTCGGTCTTGATCAGATGGCCCACTAAGTGAGGGCACGACCCCAGTGTATCCTTGATTAGCGTCGGATTGAAAGATCCTTGACGCCCCCGGGGGTGAAAAGTCCTATCCTTGTGATGACCGATCTTGATCAGATGGCTCACTAAGTGAGGGCACTGCCCGGTATCTTTGGGAGTGAAAAGTTCTTTAATGATAACCGATCTCGTGGAGACGGTACATCAAAAAAAAGACACGCCCCAAAGAGTTAGAAACTCTGTTTAGAAACAAGAATCCTATCTTAACGGTCGGGCTGGTGCAACTAAACCATTAAGTAAGGACACGGTTCTAAAGGAGAGGACAACGCCTATAAAAGTGAAAATTCCCTAGCCTTGTGATAGCCGTCCAGATCCGACAGCTCACGAGATGAGGCACTTAGAAAGGCCGAACGAGAGATAAGGGAAACGTGAAGGATCGCGTAATTCCAGCTAGTAACCGGATGAGTAATCCCTGGCGAAGTATAGAGCCGAGGGACAACGCGATTCGAAACGGGTTCCGTGATAAAGCCCAATGATGGCAGCAAATAGGCTCCTACGGGTAATCACTGCCTCTCAAATCTCGTTTTGTTATTGACGATCTACAATTAGAAATGTGCAGAATACTTCTGAGCAGCGGAAGGAGCGGTGGTCATGATACCGATAGGCTTATCGAAAGGCCAAACCGACATAGATCTTGGTCATCTTGGTATAAATACCAAGGATCTGCTCAAGAAAGTAAACGCACCGTGAGGATAAGGCAACCTCAGTGACGAGAGAAGTCTCGCGATGAGAAAAATAAAAGAGGAACACCGATAAAGGGATTGTCTAGAAATATTAAAGGCATCTCAAGGATTTACAAAGATTCACTGTTCAAAATATTTATGCTGCAAAGGCAAAAGACAAAAGCCAAGCGATATTTGATCGCTGGAGGGAACGGCAAAATATCGCGACACATCAGCTCTCGGGGTCTTTTCGTTTCCAGCCCGCTGCCTTGGCTTGGCGATAGCCTGCCTCGTTGATATGGGCAGAACTTTATAGAAAGGCTTTCGCGACATCTTCGCCCTTGTACGCATCCACCCCATGAATTTCTTCGAAACACTTAACTAGAACACGGGCGGTCTGTTCAGCATGCCACCAGCCCATATCGACTGACTCTTCCGCCAAAGCTGCCTTCTCCTTTTCTAAAGAGGACTTCTCACTCTCCAAAGCAGTCACTTTGGCCTGTTCCTCTGACAAAGCCGTTTCCAGAGCGGAATGTTGTTTCTGTAACTCGTGGTGAGCCAGCAGTATCTTGGAACGATCTGCCAACACCTTTTTCTTTTCATCTTGCTCCTTGGACAGCTCCGCCGAAACAGAATGGAGGGAAACAGTCCGATGCTTCACCTCCTCCGCCCAGTAGTGAAATTTCATCATATTGGAGAAAAGGCTAGCACGGAAAGAGTTCACTTGGTCATCTTCCGCCAGGGAAAGGAAAGCTTCCCGTTCTGCAGATGAGGCCAGAATTTGAGAAGCCAGCAGCGCAGAAACCTCATCTGAACCATCAACCTGATGGGTCACTTCGCCGAGCCCGTTTAATGGACAGAGATCCGCCGCAAAATTGAAAGAGGTTCCGGCTTCATTATAGCGTTGCCGCCAAGGAACGCTAGAGGGAACGAAAGCCAGAGGACCAGGGGCGCGAACCTGTGAGGAAGAACTGCCCGGGGGCAGGAAGGTACCATGAGGCTGATAGCCCGAAAGGTCCTGCAAGACGTCTTGATAGCCTAAAGAAGAGGAATAATGATGCACAGGCCCACCAAAGGAACTGGGCGAAGCACCAAAGGGGTCCGCACCTCCTAGGTCCCCCAAAACTTCCGCGGAATGTCCACCTGGAGGAACCACTGCGGAATTAGGAACGTTAACGGAACCACCTTCCCCCGCGATGTTAGAGGAGGGTATGTTCTCATCCTCGCCTTCTATCCGGGCCCTCTTCGCGGAACCCCTCAGCACATAAGAGAGATTCATATCGCCTGAAGGAGCGGAAGCAGTAACTACAACGGCCTCCTGCAAGGAGTACAAATTGAGAAAAAAGGAAAATAGATCAAATGACGAAAGATATTGAGGCACAACACGCTTACGGTAGCGGTGTTGAGGGAAGGTAGTGCCTCAGAAGAACCCGCAGCGTCGGGAGAAGGAGTAAGAGTGGCGATACTCCGTGTTCTTTTCTTCTTTTTTCCTCTGGCAATGGCCTTAGGAGCCTGAGAAGACGAGGGAGCAGCAACGGCGAGTCTTTGCCATGGCAGGACTAAGGAAATAGAAATGAAGAAGACGAGGGAAAGGAAGGGAAGTACCTTTGAAAGGAAAGAACTTTGAAAGCCTTGAATGGAGGTGAGAAGGGCAAGACGGCCGAGAGATAATATGAAAAAGTGGAGTGAAAAAGAAAAGGGAAGAAATAAAGAGGGTTTATAACCCTAGTAATTAAAAGGAAACGACGGATGCTGCAGTCGTTGTGTCGAAGCGGCATGAGGGATAAGACTCAAGCAATGAGTACGACTTTAGAAGAAGCGCGACAAGCGCTTCGATCTTGTTAAAATTTCTAAACACGCTAAGGTGGAGAGGCAGAAGAAACGAACACGTGTGTCTGCACCATCATGACTTTTCCCGCGCACCGACGGAAGGGTCGCGAGCATTAAATGCTCTGGAAAGAAGATGTGACCTTTTGATAAAAAGCAAAAGCGATATCACAAGAAAGGAAATGATACAAATCGGCGTTGAACAAAAGAACAGTTCTCAAGACAGTACAAGAGAGCGAAATAAAATAAGATATCGCCCGAAGAGCAAGGTACCGATATCGCCGCGAGATAGGACGTTATTACAAGACATGGAAAACAAATAGCAATGTTCTTCAATGGATCAATTAAGAGTCATCGCATGCCTCGCCGTCATCATTCCCTTGCTTTTCCCCAGAAGAAGAAAAACCCCTTTCGCGTTCACTAAGATCTTTAATTTTTTGGGAAGCGTAATCGGCCAGCATGGATGAATCGACGGCGCCTCGGATATGGAGATCCACAAATCCAGCGATACAAACCTCGATGGTCTTATTCTTCCACCAGGCTATCCTCGAAGGAACTTTGGCCAAATCGGCATCACGAGATGACAACTCTTCACGAAGGAAGACGTTCTTTTTATCAGCCACCACCAGTTCCGCCTCCATTAGCTCTGCTCTCGCTTTCCCCTTCGACTTCTCCCGAGAAAGTTCAGCGCGACAATCCTCCAACTCCGCCCGAGTTCGTTCTTGCAACTGCGATAGCTCCTTCGCCTTCGCCAAGGCCGCGTCTAATTGATCCTGCAAATCCGAAGAGGGTCGAGTTTTGTTACGCTGGTCTTCAAGAAAATAATGAAATTTCCGAAAGCTAGCCAGCATGTCGTTCATGAGGTGTGATTGTCGTGTCTCGGGAGCATGCTGTAAAAACTCTTCCCTGTCCTTGGAAGAAGTAAACATCTGTCCCACTATGGGACCCACGGGCTCTTCTCGCGATAACGGATCCGATATTCCTAAGGCACGAAGCCCGTCAGTGCCGAAAGAGGACAAATCCAGCTGATATCCAGTGGGGCCCTGGGACCTCTGAGGAGAAAGGTTGGCGATATAAGGAGGGGAACAACTTTTTGCGCAATCACCAACGCCCGAAATTGAAGACAGAAACAAAAGGGGAGGCTTCCGTGGGAGAAGTTCAGGAGGAACGCTTAAATTCGAAACCGGTAGGGTTGCCTCTGGGATAAAAGAACCTATCGGGGAAGCAGGATGGCCCGATGACAAAGGAGAGGTCGCGGCTGCCGAGGTCTCATTGTTTTCGATAGAAACGGCGGAAGGTACCCTGATAGCTTTGATATTTTTCACCACTTGCAAAGTACTCGCGGCATGAGAAGCGTTAATATTCTCGGGGGGGACCGCGTTATCTCCCTTCAAAGGGGGAACTGGGGGGTTAGTTTTCTCTGTGCGAACCTTCTTTACGAGACGCTCCGTCTCTTCTGCAATTTCTTCGCTATCATCCTCAGCCGATTCCGCCGTGTCATCATTCCTCCGCGACCTAAGTTTCATCCTTTGAGCAATAGTAGCATGACGTAATTCAGGACCAGTGTCCATGCTCTCGCTATCGCTGTCGATTTTCTCAAACACAGGATCGCCTTGAGCTACCCTCTTGCCACGGGACGGAAGCCAATTTTCAAGGAAACAAGAAGGTCGAGTGGAGGCTCTGCGAGTTGTGACGGTTTTAGTCCTTTCCCTTCCAGGCAGAATGGGTGGGCGGCGGGAATTTTCAGGCGGAGGAGAAGGAGGCAGCGACTGGAGAGGTGTTACGTTCAAAGGGGCGTCACTTTCCCCAGAAGAACTACTCTCAGCGTTACCTGCCAACAAAACATATTAGCAAATTAAGAAGATTGAAGCGATAAAGAAGAAAAAGGAAACTCACCCACAACGCACTCTGACAAGGGCCTGAACCGAGCAAACTCCCGGATACGGAAAGACCCTTCTATTTCTAACAAGGCGCTAACGTTGGAAATATCCTGGCTTGACAGCGCTTCCGGTCTTTTCCAAACGCCACTATTGATTTTTCGATTGAAACCCCCGCGCCAGAGTCGTGACGGCAAACGAAGGGTGAAAAAGCCAGACTTCTAGTCATCTACGCGTTCCTCAAAACCTTGAAAGTTCCGCCAGAACAGTTGCATAATGACATCATCCCATCTGGGGGTAATATCTACCAGGCAGTCGCGACAACTCAAGACAAAGAACGTGCGGAATAGATCAAGCGATGGAGCAAATATACGCTTCATCTCGCATGAACGAAGGAAAGCGTAAATACCACACCAAGAGGGTGGAGTAATCTGGACGGGATTAAGGTCGTAATGATCTAGCAGTTTCAACAGAGAAGTATGGAGTGGGAAACGGAATCCGTAAGTAAACATCTTGAAATAAACTAACCGGAATGTTCCCCACATGGCGTCAGACAGCCGAGTGTCCTTCAAAGAGATAAAAGGGCGATAGCCCGTGGGAAAAGTAATACCACTCTCCTCTAATTCAACCCTCAAAACCTCATTACAATTGAATATGCTGCGAGTTCTCCTAGCTTCAGGATCTATGGGGTTTTCAACAGTTGAAGACATAAGGGGCAGGGAAAGTAAATCTACGGCGGTAGAAGGAGTAAATACCTAGAGCAAAAAGCCAGTGAGCGGTCGCAGTAAAACCTCTCGAAGAAAAGAAGTGCAGAAGAGAGAGAAAATGTGCAGAAACTCAAAATATTTGCAAAAGCAGTAAAAGAAAGAGATGATTTCCTTATAAAGGAAAGCTTAAAGAAGAGACAGCCTGTAAAAATGAAACACGTACAGAACAGAAAAAGACACGTGGATAGTCATTTGTGCCTTCCGAAAGAAGACAGTTACCGATTAGAAGTTGAAGGCAGTTACCCGTAGCGAAAGGGATGCTTCCGCGATAACCCAGAACGCTCAGAAAGAAACAATAAGTAAGCGATGAGAAGCGAAAAGGAAGTAAAATCATCATTCATTATTATGAGGAAGGCCATATGGCATCTACAAAAAGAAGGATTAGGCCCTACTCTTCACCGTCGGACCAAGTAATGTCGTAGCAATAGACTACGTCCTCTTCGTCATCGCCACCCCGGAAGGGTGAATCCACAACAGCAGGGGGAGAAGACTCACCGACCCTCTTTCTAGCGGCAGTAGTCGACCCGGTTGTTTTCTCCTTAACGCTTGGCGATACTGCATCAACGGCTGAACCAGCAGAAGGAACCCACGGAGGCGAATCACTCAAAAGAGGAAACGATTTTTTCTCCTCCCTAGCCAGAGAAGCCAGAGAGTCGAAAAATGACTTAGAGGCCTTGGCAGCCTCATTCCTTCGTTGTTCAACTTCCTTCCTCCGCCTCTTGCGACCTCGCCGGCGGACAACCGGCCTCCAAGGAGGCGATGGGGGAGGATTATCTGTGTCAGGGGAAGTCGGAGGAGTTGGCGGTGAATTCCCCGAAGCCGTACCTAGCAAATAAGAATCAGCCATGAGACTCGCAGAGGATCTATAACGAAGAAAAATAAAGGAGAAAGAAATGGATAAGAATGAAGGAGGAAAAGCCTCATTAAATAGCCGGGAAAAGAAGAAAAGATACTCTTCGATCCTCCAACCCGACTCTTGAAGATTGGCACGTGTACAGTCTAAAGTGCAAATGTAGATTTGCAGTCACGCCTGTTGAAATCTCGCGCAAATCAAGAATAATGCTAATATCTGCTGATCAGTTGTTATAATGAGGACGGCGCGGAGTTAAGGCAGAACGATCAACCGAAAAACCGCCCAATGGCAAGACTGTTTTCAGTTGGGCTAAGAATATTCCTTGGAACATGACAAAGAGCGCAGTAAAGAAGAAGAACAGTTACAAGGCGGACTGATTGAAACGATTTATTTATTATGGCCTACCGGCCGAAAGATACAATTACAAGGCAAGAGGAAAAGAAAAAGGCCCAAAGGGAGCCACCGTTATCAGGTGTCAGAACCAGTATCCTCGGGCACCTCAGGAAGGTCCCTCAAGGAATCCATGACCAGGACAAGATCATGGGAAGTGGCCCTCATCCCCTTCAGGCAGCACCCCAACATGTCCTTACGCTGCTGCAGCATGGCGATTACTACCTGAATCCGAGCGATGGAGGCGGACAGCTTTGATACGCTCTCCAAAGGACTGAAGTCCTCCAGGGAAATGGCCCCCAGCCGGGAATAAAGCGGAGTCAGCATTCCTTGCAGCTCCAGAATATCCTCAGAAGTCTTGACCAGCATGTTCGCCAGGAAACCGACGTCACCGTCGTTGAGGTTCCTGAGTGAATGACCCTTGGAGAGAAGAAAATTCTTAGTCAAATGATCCATGATGCTAGCTGATAAAGATGAGGAGAACGTGGGTGGAGAAAGCTCTCCGATTTATAGGCTCCAGTGAAGGGAGGCCTTGGGAAAAGAAATTGAGGTCCTCAAAAGACGAGCCACCCCGATAACCTCGAGGATTGATAAGCGTAGAACGAAAGGGACGGGTGACGTTCACGATACAGATACTGGAAGGAGTATGAGGCAGAGTCTGAAAAACGTTGAGAGGCACGGTGTCACTGGTAGCCCTGACGCTAAAACCATAAGGTTACCGGTATCCACAGTGTAAGGCCGCGTTGATGTCGCAGGTGGCCCTGGATGCGTAAAACCGCGATGACATCACAGGCGTCTGGTGGTATGAAGCCGCGCTAATCATAAGGTAGCTAATGGTATAAAGCCACGCTGATACCGCTGTTTTCTCGAGCGTAAAAGAAAAATTGGGCTCGTATAACCTCGAACCTCTATAAGTATAAAGTTTGCTAACTTCTATATAAGTTTCTATCTCCTCTGTGTCTTTGCAGAACACTTGGAGGGACGATAGACCCGAAATATATGCCAGCCCATGGTACGGCCTGGTTGAATATACGCGACGATATCGCAAGCGACCTATTGACGGTCCTTCCATGACTCGAACAAAGCTGAGACTTCATAAGTCCTATTGGAAGGCCAAATGGGCCAGTATCGCTGAATAAAAGTAAAGCCTTCAGAATCACGAGCGCCCCAGCGGCCTCCTAGTAGAATTCTTAATGTCTCGAGGAGACAGGTCTTTTTGACAAGAAACAAGGACGAACTTGACCGAGTTAGTGGAAAGTTGTGGATCTAAGCCCTCGTTCCGTATTGGGATTGATCAGCCTTTGAACAATAAAGAAAGCTCAAGCCCTCTGTGGAAATATCGCCTCATGACAGAGCAAACCCCTATCTAAAGATATCAGACATGGATAGCCCTTGGTGAACACTCGGGCTAGTTTTCAGTTGGGCTTGTGATAACAATTGGATTGCTCCTGACGGCAATCTTGTAGCTACGGCATCTATCCTTGACGAGTTTCTATACGCTTCCCTGAAAAACCAACCTATCGCCCGGGCCGGCGGACGTTTCCTAGGATGGTCGACTTCAGCGGGGGGGGATCTCATGCATCTTTACGCGCACGGCGTCATCCCATCCTAGGGGAACGGAGAGGATGTCGCTCCTGATAGGCCTTACGTGATTATCGCCCGCGATGGCTTACCTATCATCGCTGGAAGCGATATCTTCGGACGATGCTTATCGCTGCACCCTTATCGCTGTCAGGTATCGCCAACTTCGGCCTATAAATACCCCCATCTTTCTAAACAGAAAAAAAGATCGAGATCATCTTAGAGAACCTCTACCATTCTGAAAACCTGAACTGACTTAAGCATCGGAGTGTCTACGCCGGAGTCCCCCTCCGGCGCTTTGCAGGTACCTCCGACGCCGATCGCTTCTCCTCCGACTAGCTGTAGCAACCGTTTCCGACCCGAAGAGATCTCGGATCTTATCAAGGTAAAACAACACTAGAAAGGAAAGAAAATGGGTTAGGGTTAGTGAACTCGAAGCACAATGGCCAAAATTTTAGTTTTTGGTGGCTTGCGCCAAAACAGATTTTGTACACACCAAGTGTGTTCCTTACTCCTCTCCCTTACTCCTCTCCCTATGGCATAATCACTCTCCTCTCCTCTCCTTTTGTATCAATGCCAACTAACGCATGCTCACTCTTTTCATGCGGGTTGTTTTCCTCACTTTCTCTTTTCCCATGCTCACTCTTTTCATGGGGGCTCTTTTTTATTTCATCTCTTTTCCCATGTTCACTCTTTTCATAGGGGTTTTTTTCCTCGTTATTTCTCTCTTTCTTTTCAGCACTCAACTCTCCTCTTTTTCTCATAATATCCCTTATGATTTCAGACTCGGCATAAGCTTTCACAACTCACTTTTGCTCCTCATCTTTCGCCTTTGACTTAGTAGGCCTGATACTAGGATAAAGAGACCTCTTCTTCCTTTGCTTCTCTATACTGATCACCGTTTGTAACATATCCTCTAAGTAGAAGAACTCAGTGTAATACAGTGGATCAGTTATCTCTCGGTTGAGGCCTTCGAAGAATCTTGCCATCGTCTCCTTTTTGGTCTCCTTGACTTGTGCTCTCTCCAAAGCAATCTCCATCTCATCAAAGTACTCTTCAACACTCTTATTTCCTTATGTCAAGGTCTCCAACTTTCGGAGAAGCTCACGGCTGAAGTGAGTATGGACAAAATGGTGTCTCATAATCTGCTTCATCTCCTCCCAATTCTGAACTGGAAAACCCATGAGAGAGGTGCGCTTGTGATTGGTTTGTTCCCACCAACATCTAATGTCTCCACTAAACGCAGCTGCTGCTAGCTCTAGTTTCTTCCTTTCCGAATAATCATGGTAGCGAAAAATAGATTGTACATCTCGCTCCCAATCCAAGTAAGCATTCGGATTGTACACTGGTTCAAAAGGTGAAAGTCTTACCCTTGACTCACCTTTGTTATATGTCTCAGCCTTATCTCTCAAACCAACCGAGATCTTCCTCCTTTCACGCCTATCATGCTGCCCTTGCCTTGGATAGGCATCATCCTCATAATCTCGCCCCTTAGACCATTGTGTGTAAGACATTTTGTAATTCCTGTAAATTCACAACACGAAAAGAAACGTAAAATTGCACTAATCCTAGCACTCCCTTACGTGTTTACTCTCGTGTTTGAACTCTCTAATACTCTCACAAAATTCACTCAAATAATCCCTGCAATTGTTCAAGTGTTAGTAAGACTCAAGAGTTCAAGAAAAAGGCTTCCAAGAAGACTCTCAAAGACAACAAGCACTGAAAAGAATGGTGACACTTGATATTTGAGTAATTGCAAGAACAACCAATCAAGCAAATAGCAAGTAGAGTAGAAGGCAATTTCAAGGAATCAAAGAAAGCTCAAACTGACTCGAAAGGACTCAAACAAATTCAATGTCAGTTCTGATTTTAATATCCAATCGCACTTCAATTCGCTTCCTTGATAAATCTGACTTTTGTGGTGCAAATACTTCTATATATTTTTGTATTTGCAGAATCGAATTCCTTTTTTTTTCTTTTTTTTTTTGGAATTTTCTCTTTTCTCCAATTTTTTTTTTTTTACTATGAACACAGTTTAGTGTTTTGATCATAACTTTTTACTTTGAACTCCGAATCGACTGATTCTTTTTGATTTAGAAGCCCAACAAACACAGCTTTCCAACGGATCCTTTTTCACTCAAAACTGACTTAAGTAGGTATATATTAAAATTCAATTTTCAACTTGACAGAAATTGTGCAGAATTTGGCAGAAAACACAATTTAGTAAATCGGCTATAGCTTTTGACTCCGGTGTCCGAATCACTTGATTCTTTTTGATTTGGAAACCTAACAGGTGCAGCTTTCTAACGAGACCTTTCTCACAAAAATTGGATTTCAATAACTATATATTAAAATTCAATTTCGACTTGACAGAAATTGCACATATAACGAACCAAGCACAGCAAAGAAATCAGTTTTGAATAGAGTAGAAGAAAATACCGATTTCAGCAATGAAAACTTGAAACAATTTAGATTACTTACCAATCTTTGAATGCCTTAAGCTCCGCTACCAACTAATATGATCCTAGTTGCTTAGGATGCGTAACACCAAATCTGATCGTTGTTCAAAGAAGGATTTCAATGCGAAATAGAGAACTTGACTCGTGCGAACGTAGACTACCTCACCAACTGAATGCTAAGAGTTCTAGTCGATTTCACGTCAAGGATCTTGTATCAGATTCTTAGGACTAAACCCAACGATTGTGAGAATCGCACTAAGACAAACGACACAATAATGCAATTTCGGTTTTACTTGTTTGACGACTCGAGTATTGCGGACTTGAGAACGAACAAGGTTCAATTGATGAACAATGGGCAGAGATTGAAGAGAGAAGTCTCAATTTTATCAAATAACAGCCAACCTTCAAAAGGAGGCAAAACCATGTCTTTATACAAGAAACCCTAATCGGATTGCAAGTAGGAGTTCTAAATAAGGTGATTGACTTAATTAACTAATTTAAATAAACTGATTAACTAATTAATTAAATAAATGGAAACAAAGGTTGCTGCCATTTATTTAACTAATTAATTAAGGAAACTAATTAACTAATTAGTTAAATAAATGGAAACAGAAGTTGTTGCCATTATTTAACTAATTAATTAAGGAAACTAATTAACTAATCAACTAATTTAAAGTAAATATAAATATAATTAAATACATTCCAGCAGCCCATGTCAAGTTCTCCATCATCGGGCCAAGGTTTGGGCCGAAACTTCAAGTTGTATGTTGTCTCGCGTACAGACTGCACACCATAATGTTGACTTCGATAAATTTTAAACCACTGGGCCAAATGAGCTGAATCTTGTCCCAAATGAAAGCTAACATACTGAAGTTTCCAAAGAGAGGTCAATCGTACGATTCCGACATGTACAGAGCCGGCTTGGTTCCGACGAAGTTGCCTATTGTGTCTGCGCTTAGAACTACTGTGTGCGAGATTGTCATCTCGAATCTCCTTGAGATCTACTTGTCCGAATGCTCTAAAACTTGGACACAATAAACATAACACATAGAGGTTTCCATCAAACCTTTCAGACCTCTGATCGGACTCCATCTGCTCCATCATATCTTGACCCTTTTGTCCATGTAGTCGCGTGATACATCTTGGGATCGTATCATTCCCTCCCTCTTCGGAAAGATTCACCCTCGAATCTTGCTCAGCATAATCTGCCCATGAAAGCTTCACAATTATATGCTCAAAGCATACTCACCATCTCTCGTGCTTCCTTAGTCGCCACCTCTTGCGCTTAAAGGTCAATGCACTAGTGTTAGTAGGAGGATTCACATCATTATGTGTGCAAATGGAAGGTGAGATCCCCTTAATGTCGGCTATCGTCCATCCAATAGCCTCCTTGTGCTCGTTCAGTATCCTCACAAGTCTTTCTTCCTCTAATTTTGTCAGCTTGCTAAAAATAATTACTAGCAGGCTCTTTCCTCGGCCTAGGAAAGTGATCGAGCTCAAGGGTCATAACTCGTATTCGCGCGAAGGCTTCACGAGATGACCGAGCAACCCATGAAGACACTTGCACAAGGCCGCGCCAAACCCTAACATACCATGAGTCTCGCCGCACAAGCCCATTCGTCAACCCTAGCGTCCGCCTAGGCCCAAGCACCAAGTCGCTCGGCCAAGCCAAGCCCACCATCACAATCCCGCGGCCTCCTAACTTAAGTGAAGGGTAGAGTAGGGTTTTTCCTTGTAATAATGCCCAAGCTATAAATAGAAGGAGATAGCCTCTTTTATAGCTTGTCTTTGATTTAATTGTGAGTTATCTCCATTTCAAGACCAATTAGTTGGCTTTGCCCTAGGGATCTTAAATCCAGTTTTCCTTCAAGCAATTAACACCTTTCGGCTTGATCATTGTGATCAATTAAGGGAAGGTTTCGATTGTTCATCCTTGTAAACATTTGTGTGCAAGTTTAATCTATTGTTTTCATAAATCCTTTTCACTTTCCTCCATCTATAATTCGCTGCCTTCAATACTCCCTAACATCCAAATATTCCACACTCTTTCATCCAATCTGAGTTCATCATCCTCTCCAAGAAGAGTAGATCCGAAGTTGTCCAACCATTCGGCCTCAATCCATACAAAGGAGGGTTGAATGTTATCAGAAAGAGTACTTCAGGTGTTCTGGTAAAGTTTTCAGCTCCAAATCTAGTACCTCCAAAGTTGAAGGGAGAAGTCTATTGTGAGTTTCTAGCAGTTCTAAAATCTTAGGGGCATCAGTAGAGGGTTTAAAAACATCAAGTTCAAAAATAGCTTATTTGATTCCCTCCCTAATCTCTAAATCATTCTCCATTTCTATCATTTATGGTTTGTCGATACTTCTACTTAGAATATAATCCAAGGGGTCAGTAGTATTAAGCTCATAGACATTATCAATATCAGGCTCAATAACATCTAAAACATTAACACTATGAATGTCATTGGGAAATCTCATGGCATCATACATATTAAATCTAATGATTTCGCCACTAAATTCTAACATTAAACAAATCCCAAAGACATCGATCTTTGCCCTTATTGTTCTAAAAAATGGTCTGCCCAGCAACACCTCTGTGAATTTTGTTGAATGCTCGTTGTCCATATCTACAATATAAAAATATGCAGGAAAAACAAAGTCATTCACTTGAACTAACATATCCTCAATAACACCTACAGGATAGATAATCAATCTATCTACCAATTGAATTACAACACTTGTCTCTCTAAGTTCCCGAATGTTCAAAGTATTAAAAATAGTCAGTGGCATAACATTAATTCCAGCGCCTAAGTCACACAATGCTTTTTCTATACTTTGATCTCCAATCTTGCAAGGAATGACAAATGTTCCTCCATCCTTGCACTTGTCGGGGAGTTTTTTTTCTGAAAAACAACTGAAACGTTCTCATTTAGATTGATCCTTTTTATACCTACAAGCTTCCTTTTATTAGTGCACAGTTCTTTAAGAAATTTGGCATACTTGGGTACTTGAGCAATCATATCAATTAAAGAAACATTAATAGCTACTTTTCTAAAAATATCAAGGATTGCCTTCTCTTCCCTTACCTTCTTGGCCTTGTCAGACCTTTTCTGGGAAGGGTAGAGGGATTACCTGTTGTTCCTTCTGGCCATGATTTTTTGGGATGTCATTTGTCTAGACTGGTTTTTCTAGTGTCACTTCTGCCTCTGGTTCAAGCTCTGTTGGTAGTGGTTCTGCTTCTGGGTGGCTCTTCCCTAGGCCTAGGGAAGAGTCATTTCTGTTAGGAATATTTTTTCCACTCCTTAGCGTCATGGCACTAACTTTATGTTTTGGATTGTCAACTATGGTCCTGATACGATCCCAAGATGTATCACGCGACTACATGGACAAAAGCGTCAAGACATGATGGAGCAGATGGAGTCCGTTCAGGGATCAGAAAGACTTGATGGAAACCTCTATGTGTTGTGCTTACTGTGTCTAAATTTCAGGACGTTTGAACAAGTGGAGCGTCCAAAAGATCAAGCCAACATTCTCGTTAACAGTAGTCCTATGCAGACAAGGATTCCAAGACGCATTAGGCAACTTTGTCCGAACCTAACCGGCGTTGTACACGTCTCAATCATGCGATCAAAAATGTTTTGGAAACTTCTGGATGTTAGCTTTCGTTTGGGACAAGTTTCAACCCATTTGGCCCAGTGGTTTGAAAGTTATAGAAGTCGACATTATGGTGCACAATGTGTACGCGAGACAACATACGACTTGAGGTTTCGGCCCAAACCTTGGCCCGATGATGGAGAACTCGACATGGGCTGCTGGAATGCATTTAAATATATTTATATTTACTTTAATTAGTTAATTAGTTAATTATTTAATTAGTTAATTGAGTAATTAATTAATTAAGTCAATTACCTTATTTAGAACTCCTACTTGCAATCAGATTAGGGTTGCTTGTATAAGAACACGGTTTTGCCTCCTTTTGAAGGCTGGCTGTTATTTTGATAAAATTGAGACTTCTCTCTTCAAGTCTCTGCCCATTGTTCATCAATTGAACCTTGTTCCTTCTCTAGTCCGCAATACTCGAGTCGTCAAACAAGTCAAACTGAAATTGCACCCTACTTGTTCGTCTGTCCTAGATTGATATCCACAAGGGATATAGGCTTAGTGATTCAACAAGGATCCTCCCTTGTTCGGACTTAGGTTGGCTGGTGCTTAGCGATCAGCAGGCTTACGTTGTCTAAGTGAGTTATCTTCTTCTGCATCAAAATCCATCTTTGAGCAACGATCAAAATTACGTGCTACGCATCCTAAGCAACTAGGATTGTATCAGTTGGTAGCGGAGCTTAAGGCGTTCAAAGATTGGTAAGTATCTTTAATTATTTTCAAGTTTTCATTGCTGAAATCGGTTTCTTCTACTCCATTCTACAACCGATTTCCTTGTGTGCTTGGTTCGTTACTTGAATAACAATTGGTTGTATTTTCAGTCCAGTTTGTTGTGTTGAAATTAGCTAAATTACTTGCATTTTCTACAAACAAAGAGGTCACGAAATACAAAAGAAATTCTGTGAAGATTCTATCAAGTCAAAATTGAATTTTAATATATAGCTACTAAAGTCTGATTTGAGTAAAAGAGGATCCATTGGAAAGTTGTGTTTGTTGGGCTTCCGAATAAAAAAGAATCATTCAATTCTGAGTTCAGAGTAAAAAGCTGTGATCAAAACATTAAACTGTGTTTATAGTAAAAAAAAAAAAAAAAAGGAGAATTGACAAATTGGATTCTATTCTGCAAATACAAAAATATATAGAAGTATTTGTGCCACAAAAGTCAGATTTAGCAAGGAACGAGTTGAAGTACAATTGGGTATTAAAATCAGAATTGACAAATTGGATTTGTTGAGTCCTTTCGAGTCAATTTGAGCCTTCTTTGATTCCTTAAAATTACCTTCTACTCTACTTTCTATTTGTTTAATTTGTTGTTCTTGCAATTACTCAAATATCAAGTGTCACCATTCTTTTTAGTGCTAGTTGTTGATATGCGTGTCTTTTCTAGATATTTTCTCTCTAATTTTGTATGTTTTCCCCTCCTTAATGCTACTAACTTGCTCTGTTTTCAATACTTTTTGCCATATCCAGCCCTGGAGGAGAAAAAGACAGAAAGCACACATTTTGGGATGGAATTGAGCAGCTTTGGAAGTCTCCCAGTCTTCGTCGCGGCCTAGACGTATTTCCTCAGTCGAGCCCTAGATGCGCGCATTCGTGTCCAGCCCTGGACTATCTTTGAAGCCAAAAAGTGCTGCGTTTTGCCCTCGATCAGAAGTCGCACGTGCTTGCAATCCTCCTTGGAGCGCACGAAGAGAGACGCCAGCAAGATTCCTCTCTGATCCCTTTTGAGCGTCTTAGGAATATTCTTCCTGGGACATGCTTTACAGTCCAACTGTCCCTTTCCTCCCATTTTGTCTTCTACCCTTAGCTGGATTTGTCCTCTAGTTAGCTTAGGGTTGTATATAAACAGTAACTTTAGGATTTTTAGGGTAGGCAACATTGGTTGGAGGCAGAAATTAGCATACTTTCTATTTTTCAGTCTTCTTTGGGGATTTGTTCCTCCATCCTCAAGCTGTAGCCGTCGGCCAGCCTTACTCTTTCACCGGAGCTTTTTAGCTCCAACTGGTATTTAATAGTTTTCTTCCCATTTTCTCGTTTTCCTTTTATACTTGCTATCAAATCTATTTATATTTATGTTATTATGAGTATGAGTAGCTAGATCTTTTTGTCTTAGCAAAGGTTTTCCAAGGGTTGCAAGGGTAGTTGTGAAGCCTTAATGTTCTTCATAAACTCTTATGCGTGTATTTAATCTCTTGCCATTTTACTGTCATATTGCACTGGATCTATAGAAGCCTGATCAACTGCTGTATTTTCATTTGTAATTACTGCCATTTCTTTAGAATCAGTAGGCACCTAGCCCGGAGTCATCAGGTTGCTGGTCCAATCCGGCTAGGGCTGGAAGTTAACTACGGTGGATCTGATAACGTCTTGCCCTAGACGTGCCTTCCTCCACTTCATGGGCCTCTGGATCTCCCTATAAGCAAACCTTGGGGAAGGACGGAGTGTCAAGGTCTCGCCCACAAGCGTACCTTGGGCGAGACTTCTCTTACGAAGGTAGACAGGAGGCCTAAGCGTACCTGGCCTCTATAGCACGTCTGCACCGTAAGAGTGGAATATCCTTGAGTTGATGACCAACTAGACCTAGACGTAACCCGCAGAATCACTTTGCTAAGACTCTTTCCTATTATCTGATTTACCCCTCTTGTGATACTGTTTTATTGCCTTTAGATAATTTTTACTTTATTTAGTTCACTTGTTAGCTTTAGTACCCAAATCTCGCTGGTTAATTTCATTAGCCAGCCCAAAACCCCCCTAGAGTTACTTGCTACTGTTTAGACCTGGACATACACTATGAACAAAATATTACCATTAATCCTTGTGGTTCGACTCTGATTTGCCCTATACATATTTATTGTGCATTTTGCTAGCAGAAAATATTACTTTTGAGTGACGATCAAATTTTGGCGCCGTTGCCGGGGATTGAAGGATTCTAATATTTTATTTTTACTTGTATGACCAGGAGATCTGCTTTAGATCTACTGCCTTACGATCCAGAGCTCACTAGGACAGAAAGAGAACTCCGAAGGCAAGCTAGAGGATTATCTCTTCTCCGGAGTAGAGCTCCTGTCCCTCTTCTTGAAAGAGACCTTTCAGATCTTGATACTCTTCAAAGCCTATTTCAGGAAGAAATTGCATCTTTACATCGAGCCCTCGACAGTTTTGAGTCTACCCAGCTCTCGACGCCTGAAATGGAAGATCCACCACTACCTCCGCCTGGAGGAAATGAGGATGTAGTTCCACCTGTTGCTCAGACCATCGATGATCTTAATGCCGCCCCAGAAGCGCCCAGCAGCTGCATCGATTGGCCTGAAGTACCTCACGACTGGACACTCAAGTCCGTTGTCATGCACCATCTCCCCATTTTTCAAGGTGCTACCAAGGAAAATCCTCATCGCTATCTTCAACAGCTCCATTCTATTTGCGAGGCAATGAAACCTATGAACGTCAGTATCGAGCAGGCCAAGCTCCGAGCTTTTATGTGGTCACTCAAAGATTCAGCCCTCGATTGGTTTTATGATCTCCCTCCATGTTCGATTCACTCATGGGCTGAGATGAAAAAAGCTTTCACGGATAAGTACTACCCCGCATCCAGGGCGATGGTGACAGTCAAACAACTTGTATCTATTCTTCAGAAAGAAGACGAGACCCTTGACCAGTACTATGAACGCTTCAAACGCATGCAAGCCTTGTGTCCCTCTCATAACCTGACTGAGCACGGTCTTATTCAGTACTTCGCCGAAGGATTGAGACCCTATGATAAAGCCTTGTTGCATGCAGTCGCTAATGGATCCCTTAGTGCTCTCACTCCAGCTGCCGCCAAGGCCATAATTGAGCTCATGGCCAAAAATGTCATTCTATTGGGAGGGGCAAGTAGCGACCAGAGTGCTCAGGTAGCTGCTATGCAAGGGCAATTGACTTCTATCCAGGGCATGCTACATACCATGACGTCTCAACAGCCGATCCAGGTCAAGGCATGCCCAATTTGCAATTACACGGATCACCCCACGGATGCTTGTCCTCATATCCCAGACGAGATCCAAGTGAATGCCGTTGGATATTACAATTCACCCCCTGGCCAGAACTACAACCAGGGCTGGAAACAACCAAGCCTAGGGTGGATACCCAGCCCTCAACAGCAAAACCCTAATCAACAGCATTATCCTTATGGAAACCACCCCCCTCCTCTCAACATGCAGTACTTTAAACCTCGACCACCGTACCCTAACCAGCAATACCAACCCTCACCACAAATAAACCAACCTTTTCCTTCACCTCCATCACCGGAAGATTGCAATCAATACAAAGACATCATCACGGAACTGCAAAAGGAGATGGGTACCATGGTAGCTGAAATGAAAGAAAGAAAGAATAAGGGCAGGCTCCCTGGACAGACCGAAGCAAACCCCAAGCACGAGGCTTGTGTTGTCACTCTCCGTAGTGGGCGTGAATTGCCATCTAAAGTGAGTCCAGATCTCGACGCCGAACAAATAGTCGAGCCCGGGATTAAGCCAAGAAAAAATGAGACGATTCTAGATGTCATGATTGACAGAATCCGATCTCCTAGAGGTTCTCCAAGGAATGACAAGAAACCCCCAGAATTCACTCAAGATCCTTGAGCCTCCATTTCCCCAACGGTTGGTCAAATCGAAAAAGGAGAAGGATGATCGAGAGATATTTGATATGTTCAGTAAGGTTCTTGTCAATATCCCTTTGATTCAAGCAATAAAAAATGTGCCCCGTTATGCTAAGTTCCTCAAAACTCTTTGCACCAACAAATATCATTTGGCCGGGGTTAACAAGATAAGTGTGGGAGCAAATGCTACTGCCCATATCCAACAGAAACTGCCCCCGAAATGTAAAGATCAGGGTATGTTTGTTATCCCGTGTAAGATTGGATCGACCGAACTTGGAAAATCTATGTGCGATCTAGGCGCAGGCATAAACATTATGCCTTTGACAGTTTATAACAGTCTAGGCCTGGGTCCATTGAAGGAAACCCGCCTTGTTATCCAGTTGGCCGACCGATCCATTGTCTACCCCGAGGGTATTCTAGAAGATGTCCTCGTGCAAGTAGGAGATTTTCTATACCCTGCTGATTTTTATGTTATTGCCATAGCTGAAGGAGAACCAACCAAGCCTTCGGATGTTCTCCTTGGACGCCCGTTTCTTGCCACAGCGCATGCCAAGATTGATGTCCATGATGCATCGATTACTCTTGAATTTGATGGTGAGATCATCAAATTTAATATGATTGAAGCTATGCGACATCCTACTGATTTTGCCAGCGTTAACTTCATCGATATTGTTGACTCCTGTGTTGAGCTTGTTTCCGATCCAACCATGGACAACCCCCTCCAACTCGCCCTTGAAAAAAGTATTACTTCGGAAGCGCTTGAAGGGATTGCCATCGCGCAAGTTACCACTCCAGAACTCCATTCTATTGTCGCATCCCTTGATGCTCTACCTATTGACCATTCGACATCTCCAGCCCTCGCTCCCTATAATACCGAGCATGTCAAGCTTCCTTCTTCTGTCATTCAAGCTCCCACCCTGGACTTGAAAGAACTACCTTTACACCTGAAGTATGCCTACCTTGGTGACAACAAGACCCTTCCAGTGATTGTCTCGAACAAATTAAGTGAGAAGGAAGAAACTGAACTAATCGATCTATAGAAAGAATACAAGCAAGCTATCGGCTGGACTATTGCCGATATTAAGGGCCTGTCTCCAGCCCTGTGCGCCCACCGAATCTATCTTGATGATACCAGCAAAATAGTTCGTCAGCCTCAACATCGGTTGAACCCTCCCATGATGGAGGTAGTGAAGAAAGAAGTGCTGAAATTGTTAGATGCTTGTGTCATCTACCTCATATCTGACAGCCCCTAGGTCAGCCCTATCCAGGTCGTGACAAAGAAATCTGGCATTACCATCACTCTAGGCCAAGATGGTGAATCATCCCTATCCGAATCCAAAATAGCTGGAGGGTGTGTATTGACTATCGACGTCTCAACGCCGCTACAAGAAAGGATCATTTCCCGCTTCCATTCATCGACCAGATATTGGAACGTCTCGCGAGCAAGACACACTACTGCTGTCTAGAAGGCTATTCTGGATTCCATCAGATCCCAGTTGCTCTGGAGGACCAGGAAAAGACCACCTTTACCTGCCCTTTTGGGACCTTCGCTTATCGTCGGATGCCCTTTGGTCTTTGTAACACCCCCACTACTTTCCAGCGTTGTATGATGAGTATTTTCTCAGAATTCGTCGCGGACGGTATCGAGGTCTTTATGGATGACTTCATGGTATATGGGAATTCTTTCCACGAATGCTGTCGCGCCCCACGAAAATTAACAGAGGAATGCTAATTCACGAGTGTGCAACGAAATTCGGGACCTTACAATGCTCAGCGTAGATGGACGCCTCGCAGCATGCAATGAAGTCGCCACCCTAATTTGGTTGCTAGGCTTAGGGAACCCTAATCGTCATGGCATAGGAAATATAATAAGTAAAAAACTAAAGGCACAAAAAAAAGGGGTTTGGACCCCAGACAAAGGTTCGGGGTCGTATTATGGTCTCGGGAAGGTGTTAGGCACCCGAGTCACATCCGAAAACGGTTACCGGTTGATGAGAGAGGTGTTTTAAAGGTGTTTTGATGAAATGCGTTTTGAAAAGTGGGCCCTCAGAGGAATCGTCACTTTGGTCTTATCTATGATCGTAATCGTTCAGGAATAATTAAGACGTCTTTCTAACGGGGTTACCGTTTATCAAGACCAATTGATTATTCCTGATCGTAACGTGATGGGACTGAAATTTCCGTAAGACTGAATGAGCGCCCTCTTTTTTCATCATCGGGCCATGCATGATTAAATTAATTACTACGTGATCCTAACATGGATTGCTAACAGAGTACCATTTTAAATGATGGATTTAAAACGATAGTTTGCTGTGGGATCGAAAGTCCCCATGTACATGCAGTCAATATAAGCGAGAAGTAAAATCACATGAACGCGGCATTTTAAGAAAGTCTTTAAACACGTTGTGCATGTGGGTTGATTTTAGTTCTAGCAGTTCTATATATCATGCATACGATGGATATTTGCAGAAAGCATCGAATAAATAAAAAGGAATCGAAAGGCGTACTTTCGAGCGAAGCTTGAAACTAAAACCTGCAAAATGAGAGTGTTAGCGATAGCTCGAGAAATAAATAAGCAATTTATGAGTGCAAGAATTTAAATGACAGTTGATTGTATACGAGAAATGATGGATTTCACGCATACGAAATGAGATGCTGAGTTTGGTTGTATGCGAAAAATGATTGATTTTAAGCATACGAGAATTTATCGCTAGGTGATTGCATACGAAAAATGATGGATTTTTCGTATGTGAGAATTTAAATGCTAGTTGATTGCATGCGAAAAATGATGGATTTTACGCATGTGAGAATTAAAATGCTAGTTGATTGCATGCGAAAAATAATGGATTTTAAGCATGTGAGAATTAAAATGCTAGTTGATTGCATGCGAAAAATGATGGATTTTAAGCATGTGAGAATTAAAATGCTAGGTAGATTGCATGCGAAAAATGATCAATTTTAAGCATACGAGAGTTTAAATGCTACGTGGATTGCATGCGAAAAATGATTAATTTTAAGCGTGCGAGACTTTAAATATTACGTTGATTGCCTGCGAAAAATGATTAATTTTAAGCATGCGAGAATTTAAATGCTATGTTGATGGCATGCGAAAAATGGTTAATTTTAAGCGTGCGAGACTTTAAATATTACGTTGATTGCCTGCGAAAAATGATTAATTTGAAGCATGCGAGAATTTAAATGCTATGTTGATGGCATGCGAAAAATGATGGATTTTACGCATGTGAGACTTTAAATATTACGTTGATTGCATGCGAAAAATGATTAATTTTAAGCATGTGAAAATTAAAATGCTGACGTGATTGCATGCGAAAAATGATGGATTTTACGCATGCGAGATTTAAAATGCTAAGTGATTTGCATGCGAAAAATGATTTATTTAACGCATATGAATATTAAATGCTAAGTGATTTGTATGCGAAAAATGATTTATTTAACACATACGAGAATTAAATGTTGTTTTGACAAGTGCAAGAATATTTCAAATGTAGCTGACGATTTACAGGGGATTTAGAACAGTTTGATAATTTGCAGAAAGTAAACAGTTGATATTTGCGGAAAATAAAACAATTGATATTGCGGAAAATAAAACAATTGATATTGCGAAAGAATTTCCAGCAGTTTTGCGAAAAATTAAAGCAGTTGATATTTACAGAAAATAAAAGCAGTTAATGTTGCGACCGACCATGTAGGCGGTATTGAATTTAAATTGCTGAAAATAAATTGCCGAAATTTAAAGTGCGGAAAAGTAAACAGTTGATAATTTGCGGAAGGATTTCCAGCAGTGTGCGAAAAATTAAAGCAGTTGAATGTTTACGAAAATTAAAATGCGACCGACCATGTAGGCGGTATTGAATTTAAATTGCTGAAAGTAAATTGCTGGAATTTAAAGTGCGGAAAATTAAACAGTTGATAGGTGCGACCGACCATGTAGGCGGTATTGAATTTAAATTGCCGAAAGTAAATTGCGGAAAATTAAAGTGCGGAAAAGTAAACAGTTGATAAGTGCGACCGACCATGTAGGCGGTATTGAATTTAAATTGCTGAAAGTAAATTGCAGAATTAAAGTGCGGAATTTAAACAGTTGATATTTTGCGGAAGTATTTCCAGCAGTTTGCGAGAATTTAAAGCAGTTGAATATTTACGAAAATTAGAAAGCGACCGACCATATAGGCGGTATTTTAAATGACTGAAGTTAGATAACATGAAAATAAATGTCAGGATAAGAAATGAGCAATTCACGTATAAAAACAATTCAAAAGACAACTTGACGCAAAAATAAGCATACGAAATATTTTACGAAAAAAGTGAACTAAGCAATTCATGTATAAAAATATAAGAAAAATAGCACGTATCACAAATAATAATCATACGAGGCATGCTAGCATTTTTCGTAAAAAAATGACGAATCGAAGGCTCGGAAAAATATAAATGGGTTGGGCCCAGTTTAAAATTTGAAGAAATGGGCCAGGAACAGTTCCTGGCCCAAGAAAATTCATTTAAATGGTGATGGGCCAAGCCCATCACCTTTCTTTATTTCGGCCGAAGGGCCAAATGGCCCATGAAGTCATCATCTTCAACCTCCCATCGCCGGCGCCACTGCCGGCGACGGAGGTGACGGACCAGGCGATGGATTCGCCTGGTTCTTGGCTCAAAAAAATCTGCTCTCCTCCAGCAGTGCAAACAAAGAATCACAGCAAGAAAACGGCCATGAAAACAGCAATATTTTCGAAGAAAACGGAGAGATGCATATTTACGTTAATTATCGAAACAATTAATCTAAACCGCGATAATTCAAACGAATGTCAGCACGGTGAAATTAACTTAAAACTCAAGCAATTGGGACATATTTGAGCAATTAAACTAGCATCTAAGGCAAGAACGGAAGTTAGAGCGAAACCGCAAGTGAGAGAGAGAGAGAAAGAAGCTTACCGTGATTGTTGCTGCCGCGAACGAACGGACGAACGGGAGTGAGGCTTGAGGGTGCGTGAATTGGTCCAGGAAAATGAGAGGGAGAGTGTCGTTTTTTATGCAAAATTTTTCGGCCCGTTTGCGAATGAAGGTGGTCGGGTTTTATGGGCGAAAGACGCGTGGTGGCCGGACGCGAGGGACGCGCGTGGCTTGGCCGGACGTCGAGGTGGCGGAGCTACGGCTAGGGCGTGATGATGGCGGAGGGACAAGGGCTATGGGAGCAGTTGGCTTGGGCGAGGGCTGCTCCGCTGCGTGTTGCTTGGCACTGTGCATGTGCATTATGCACATTAAATTGTCAACCGTTGATCTGGTTGACTTTCCTTGGTTGACCAGATCAACGGTTGAGATCAAAGGCCATTAAGTCTCATTTAAATGGCCTCGAGCCGAGTCTCGCGGGCAAACGTACTGACTTTTCGAGCCGGAGGTGCTGACGCGTAGAGAAAAATGCGCCGGTTTTAACCGTCTACAGCGAATGACGAGAATTTCTCGTTTAACGTATTTATTTTCGCGTTCAAAAACGTGAAATGTTTGAACGGAAAAATAATAACGTTACGCCGAAAATTACATGAAACGCTGTAGACCGTTACGAGCAGAAAAAAAACTAGCAACTAGTTGATGGAAAACATTTTGAAGTCAAGCTATTGTCCGAGCAGACTTACTCGGGTCCAATAACAGCTCGAATAAAAATAATAATAAAATAATAAAAATACTAAAAAATGTGCTAAAATATTAAAAATCCTAAAAATCATGAGGTGACCTAAAACGAAGGAAAAACTAGTAAACGACTGCCAGATAGTCAAAAATGTGAGTTTTAAGGCTAAAAATAATAATGATAATAATAATGAAAATACTTGCCGAACAATTAAAAACACGATTTCGAAAGCTGACGAAGCTAACGATGATGCTAAACGCGTTGAAAACCCTAAAAATGCTAGCGATAGTAACTTAACTACAGACGACTGTAATTTAAGTAAAAATGACGGTAAATTAAATAAATGACAGAAATGCTATAATTAAGTAAAAATGACGTCAAAATTCGGGTATCAACAGTTGCCCCCTCTTTACTGTCTTATCGAAGTATTTGATAAGCAGTAAAGACAGTTGCCCCTAGATATTCGAATTTTGGCGACACAGCAAGTCTTACCTTAAACTTACAGTGATGATGTCGCTCTGGGAGGAGGTAGTTGATGGATGCTGTCACTGGGGATACAAGGTGCTCGCTTGATGTCACTCTGGGAGGAGGCATGCTTTGACATCGTCACTCTGGGAGGAGGTAGGTTGTTGACGTCACTCTGGGAAGAGATAGGTTGTTGACGTCACTCTGGGAAGAGATAGGTTGTTGATCCTGCAAAGATATATATAAATTTAGATCTATTCGGATATCGAGAGAAACATAATTTGCAGAAAATGTAAATGACAACTACTCTATCGGAAATCGAAGGTATTTTTACGAAAAAATAAATGACGGCTCCACTGGGGGGGGGGGGGGTAATTGCTTGACATGTGACTGGCGTTGTTTCAAGAGGATAATGCGCGATTCGCATGAAGTGTGAATAATTTGTCCTAATGATGTCTCTCTAAGAGGAGGAGAATAATTATGCAGAAATGTAGAATTATGTGAAGGATGACACTCTGGGAGGGAAAGAAATACCAAGGCTGAAAAGGTAAAACTTCGCTATGCTATCACTCTGGTAGAAAAAGAAATGCTTGATGCTGAAAACTAAACCTACGATGTCACTCTGGAAGGAGAAGAAACGCTACGCTGGAGACTAAACTATGCTGTCACTCTGGGAGGAGGAGAATGCTAAGGCTGAAGACTAAATAAAATCAATTCCCGTA
This sequence comes from Viola odorata, assembly GCA_963691705.1. Lineage (NCBI taxonomy): Eukaryota > Viridiplantae > Streptophyta > Magnoliopsida > Malpighiales > Violaceae > Viola > Viola odorata. Next base: position 25,295,161 of record OY829544.1, on the reverse strand, counting down.
GGAGAAGACGCGGAATGCGGAAACTAAACTAAGGTCACTCTGGGAGGAGGAGATGCTATGCTGGAAACTAGGCTATGCTGTCACTCTGGGAGGAGAAGATGCTAAGGCTGGAATGCAAATAACGTCAATTCCCGTATGAGAAGACGCGAGATGCGGAAACTAAATTAAGGTCACTCTGGGAGGAGAAGATGCTATGCTGGAAACTAGGCTATGCTGTCACTCTGGGAGGAGAAGATGCTATGCTGGAAACTAGGCTATGCTTGTCACTCTGGGAGGAGAAGATGCTAAGGCTGGAATGCAAATAACGCCAATTCCCGTAGGAGAAGACGCGGAATGCGGAAACTAAACTAAGGTCACTCTGGGAGGAGGAGATGCTATGCTGGAAACTAGGCTATGCTGTCACTCTGGGAGGAGAAGATGCTAAGGCTGGAATGCAAATAACGCCAATTCCCGTAGGAGAAGACGCGGAATGCGGAAACTAAACTAAGGTCACTCTGGGAGGAGGAGATGCTATGCTGGAAACTAGGCTATGCTTGTCACTCTGGGAGGAGAAGATGCTAAGGCTGGAATGCAAATAACGCCAATTCCCGTAGGAGAAGACGCGGAATGCGGAAACTAAACTAAGGTCACTCTGGGAGGAGGAGATGCTATGCTGGAAACTAGGCTATGCTTGTCACCAGTGGTGTTGATACGATCCTAGAATGCGCCTGCATCCTGCTCAGGAGGTAACGACCCCAAGAACAAGACTTTCCCACAATTTGCAGCCGTAAGCAGTCCTCACCTGATATTAGTGTTTGCACTCACGCTCTGAAACAAGGCTAAGTGTTTAACGCTCATAAAAATGCAACTAACATGATACATAATTTACAGTTCGCAATGTCAATCCGAGTGAATAGACTTCGACTGAAGATGCACCTGCATGGGCATTCTAATAATCGATGGGACTTTTACGGAAAAGAATGAAAGGACCTGACAAGTCCGGAAAGAAGTTTGTTTTGGGAGAGCTTGCTTTGCTGGGGAGGCTTTTGATGAAGGTGATGTTTCGCTGATTGTCCCGGATGTGGGCAATGTCTTGCTAAGTGGCCCTGATGTGGGCGAGGTATGCGAACTTCTTCGTGTTTTGCTGAGGATGCCTTCTTGATAGAGTGCATGAGCTCTGGGATCCTTGCTGGGGGTGCTTTTCTTTCGGCCAGGGGCCCTGTTCTTGAGTCTTCATTGGGGAGTGTCGTCGCTGCTCTTTTTGCGACTCACTACCTGAGTTGGCCTGGGGCCCTTTTCTTCTCATGTCCTTACTAGGGAGGCTTGCTTTGAGATTTCTCGAGTTGGCCTTGGGCCTCTTTTGCTTGACTTCCTGGGGAAGGATGCTTTGAGCTTTCTCGAGTTGGCCTCGGGCCTCTTTCTCTCGAGTCCATTGGGGAGGTTTTCTTCGAGATTTCTCGAATTGAGTTGTCCCCGGGCTGTGCTTGCTTTGGCTCTTCGATTGTTCAAAGATCTCTGAGCATTTTCTTTCTTTTCTTTTCTTTTCCCCTTTTTCCCCTCTCTCCTTTTTCTTTTTTTTTTCTTTTTTTTTTTATATATATATATATCCCTCCCCTTTTTGATTTGATTTGAAATGCAACAGAGCAGAGCAAGCACAACCTTTATCTTGATCTCTTCCCCTTTTGTCTTGAGGCCTCGGCCTTCGTCGTTGCTGCTTCTTCGGTGATAGTCCTTAGCGATCTCCTGGTGACCTTTTCCGTCTCCTTGGTCGTGAACTCGAACTTGGCGTGCTTTTACTTCCGGCTGGCAATTTTAGCTGAAACTGCTCTTTGGCTCCCGGGGTATGAGTGATAGCGAAGGTTTGGGGGAGTGATGACATTTATGGTGAAAAGAGGGAAGAAACGAAAAAAGTGGAGAAAATCGTAAAAGTCCCATGTCATTTTATAGCTATCCCATGTCTAATTGCGCATGTACCCTGGATATTATGCGAACTCAACTAGTATCTAGTCAGGCCCTTACACTCGTGAAGGATAAGGCGCGTTGGCTCAAAAATGCTTACCGGGGTTTGTCTATGACTGCTTACGTTGGTGCAAACCGCGGATATAAGGGCAAACAGGTCATATCATGCATGGCATGCAACTTAGATGGATGTTTTTTTTTTGGAAATGGGATTGAAAATTCTCGATCTATGCAATGCATGAAAATGCTTATGAGAGTAGTATGCTTTTTTATTTTAGCTGGGCTAAAAAGGGATTTGGATTGATTTTTGATTTTGACTGATTGATGGTTTGACTGCTGGGTTCGATTGCTAGTCGTTGGATTGCTGGATGTTTGATTGCTGGATGTTTGATTGCTAGACGGTTGATTGCTAGAGATGGGGGGATGACTTATTTGCAACATTCTAATGGGAATCTAAGGTTGCCCCCCCAGTGGGCCAGACGACCGTACTCGAATTAAAGCTAATAAAGCGAGCCGGAGTGAAAATAAAACTAAATAGGGGAAAAGAAAGATAGACTCCCCTGAGATGTGCAGCGGGGCTGCAAGAGCGTCTTCCACAAGCTTTATGAGGATGACAATGAGATGATTCGTGTCCCTGCGAGATACAGAGGGGACAACAGAGTATAAAATTAACTCAAAACTGAGATAAGTTCAAGGATTCTCCCTTCCTTTAACTCGGCTTTTCGAGGGTGCCTATGATGTGGTCCCAGCTCCGGGACACTTTGCTTTGATTGGTTTCTTTTTCAGCTGCTTTGCGGGAACCAACGATCCAAGTCGGAGTGAGGACGAGATCTACAGCTGGTTCACTTTGCTTACCGGTCATTGCCGGACCTATGTTGATTGGCTTCTTGATTGCTTGGGGATAAAGGGGAAGACCCTCTGTCTCCAAAATGTGCAGCGGGGCTGCATGGGCGTATGCTTACCGTTCTTATGCCGACAATGAATGGGGGTAACCCGGTTCCTGAAACAGACAAGGTGATGACAAATGAGGAGTAAATACAAGACCATTTTTGGTGAAAGTAATGCGATGGATAAGTTTTTAAGCTCTCCCTTTTGGAGGGGCCATCCATAGGTCACTGTGGTGTGACTTGTGTTGGATGTTTGTTGATGATGGCTTTGCTCTAGAGGCTTGATCACAGCTCTTATCTTTGCTCGGGTGATATCGTCAGTCAGCCGCTGGTGGCCCACAAATTAGAGGATCGATCTTCCTCGTGCTGATTCTGTTGAGGAGCTTCTTGAACAAGACCGCATCATGTATGTTGATTGTGATCCTAGGGGGGATAGGCTTTTCATCGCGCTTCTTTTCTGGTAGTTCTGCTTACGAAGGTGCGCTGGGCGACACTGGCGTTTTGGTGATGGGCTCCTCTGAATTGGTGACAGAGATGGGAGCCAATGTTGCTAGTGTTCCGACAGCTCAGTCGGCGTTGGATGGGGTTTGTGACTTTGGTCCAGCATTCAGTCCTTGGAGATGGGCCGTTTGCGATGCCGGTTGTGTTGGTAGCACTGCGAGGAAAAGAAAGTTCATTTTAGATGGTGATGGTTTGTCTTAAAATCTTTCCTGATTCGCTCTTGAAGGTGGCCTGCTATGGCAATTCAACAGCTCCTACGAGCGGAACTCTCTGGTTTTATCGTGACGACGATTTGAGGCGTGAGACCTTACGTCCCTGCAAAACTGAAAGTTGATTAGTGGCGTTAGTCTAAGTGACGCGTCTTGCGTCCCGAGCTACTCCTGGGGATCCATCCATGCCATGCCTCCTTTTGTCATCTCACAATTTTAAGAAAAAAAACAGGGGACAACAAATTTTAAAACAAAGCATCTCTTGAAAAAACTTCTTTTATTCATTTCAGGACAAATGTTTGTGCTAGATTGTCATGATAAAACCCTATGTCTTTGGCTAACCGGACGCTCTGTCCACGATGCTTCAGGCGAAGTATCTCTTGACTGCATCGGCATTTACCGGTTTCGGGAGATCGTCTCCATCCATGTTGGTTAGCATTAGGGCACCCCCTGAGAATGCACTTTTGACCAGGTACGGGCCCTCGTACCTTGGGGCCCACTTTCCTTTGCTGGCCTCCTGATGAGGGAGAACTTTCTTTAGCACTAAATTCCCAGCCTCGAATTTGGGAGGTCGCACTTTCTTGTTATAAGCGTTGACCATTCTTTGCTGATATAATTGCGCATGGCAGATAGCGGCCAAGCGCTTTTCGGGAAGGAGGTTCAGCTGCTCGTACCTCACTCTCGCCCAATCAGATTCTTCTACTTCAGATTCTGCCAGGATTCTGAGAGAAGGAATTTCTACCTCGAGGGGAATTACGGCTTCCATGCCGTAAACTAATGAGTAGGGAGTTGCCCCTGTGGACGTACGGGTTGCTATCCGATAAGCATGTAGTGCGAAGGGAAGCATGTCGTGCCAGTCTTTGTGAGTGATTACCATCTTTTGGATGATCCTCTTCAGGTTCTTGTTTGCTGCTTCGACTGCGCCATTCATCTTTGGTCGATATGGCGACGAGTTCCGGTGCTTTACCTTCCAACGTTGACAAAGACTGTCGATCAATTTTCCATTGAGGTTAGTGCCATTATCCGTGATGATGGTTTCTGGGACCCCATGACGGCAAATGATGTTTCTCTCAATGAATCGCATGGTCGTTTTCTGGGTGATGCTGGAGTAAGAGGTGGCCTCTACCCACTTAGTGAAGTAGTCGATTGCTACAAGGATGAAGCGATGGCCATTAGAGGCTGTGGGATGAATTTGGCCGATGATGTCGATTCCCCACATCGCAAAAGGCCAAGGCGATGTCATGCTGAAGAGTGGGGCTGGAGGGACATGGAGATGATCCGCATAGATTTGACACTTGTGGCACTTCCGGAAATAGCCGATGCAATCGCGCTTGATGGTAAGCCAAAAATAGCCTTGCCTCATGATCTGTCTGGCCATCATGTGCCCACTTGCGTGAGTGGAACAGACTCCTTCGTGGATCTCTGCTATGATTTTCTTCGCTTCGGTCATGGTGACGCAACGAAGCAAAGCTCCATCCGCTCTCCTCTTATATAGAACCTCGCCATCGAGGTAGAAGTCTAGTGCCAAGCGCTGAAGGGTCTTCTTGCTAACTCGGCTTGCCCCCGGTGGGTATTCCCGATTTCTGATGAATTGTACCAAGTCGTAGAACCATGGCTTCCCATCGGGTTCTTCTTCTAGGATGACACAGCAAGCCGGAGTTTCTTTGACTTCCACTCTCAATGGCTGAAGCATTATCCCGCACTCTAACTTGAACATTGATGCCAATGTGGCCAATGCGTCTGCGAAGCGGTTCTTTTCTCGGTCGACTCGGTCGAACTTGGTTTCTTCGAATTCTCGCGTGAGCTGAGTGAGCAACTTTTGATAAGGGATGAGCTTAGAATCCCGTGTCTGCCATAGATCCTGGGCTTGATAGATGACGAGTGCTGAATCGCCGAAGATTCGGAGCTTCTTTACTTTTAAGTCGATGGCTGCTGTCAGACCACTGATGCATGCCTCATACTCGGCGACGTTATTGGTGCATGGGAAGTTCAATTTGCATGCTATGGGGAATTGACGGCCATCTGGGGCTATGACCACGGCTCCCACTCCCTTGCCCGAGAGGTTCACCGCACCGTCGAAGAACATGGTCCACCAATCGTCTTCTCAGAGATTTTCTGTGATCTCATCTTCAATCATTATGATGTCCTCATCGGGGAAGTCGAAGCTCAACGACTCGTACTCGTCCGAGGCATGATCGGCCAAGTGATCGGCGAGGGCGCTTGCTTTAACCGCTTTCTGAGTCACATAGATGATCTCGTGCTCAGCTAATAAGACTTGCCATCTACAAATGCGACTTGACAGGTACGGCTTTTCGAAAATGTATTTCAAGGGGTCCATGCGAGAGATTAGCCAAGTCGTGTAATACAACATGTACTGCCGGAGCCTTCGGGCGCACCATGCTAGGGCGCAACAAGTTCGTTCCAACATGGAGTAGCGCATCTCGCACTCGTTGAATTTTTTGCTGAGGTAGTAGATGGCTTGTTCACGCCTTCCTGATTCGTCGTGCTGTCCCAAAACGCACCCCATGGCGCTGGCTGTGACTGTCATGTACATGAGCAGGGGTCGTCCTGGCGTTGGGGGAACCAGTACTGGTGGGTTTTGCAGATATGTTTTGATTTTCTCAAAGGCTTGCTGGCAGTCTTCGTCCCATTCGGCTTCTCCGTGTTTCCTTAGCATTTTGAACATCGGCTCGCAAGTGAGTGTTAACTGGCTGATAAAGCGAGCGATGTAGTTGATACGTCCTAAGAAGCTTCGTACTTCTGTTTCGGTGCTGGGAGCGGGTAGTTCTTGTATTGCTTTTATTTTATCAGGATCCACCTCTATGCCCCTGTTGCTGACGATGAATCCTAACAGTTTTCCGGAGGTAACCCCAAAGGTGCACTTAGCTGGGTTTAGCCGTAGCTGAAACTGCCTTAGCCTTTCGAATACCTTCTTCAAGATGTCCACATGATCTTGCGTTCCACGGGACTTGGCTATCATGTCATCGACATATATCTCCAATTCCTTGTGCATCATGTCGTGGAAAAGGGTGACGGCAGCACGTTGATAAGTGGCTCCTGCGTTCTTTAATCCGAAGGGCATTACTTTGTAGCAGAAGGTTCCCCAGGGCGTGATGAAGGTTGTCTTCTCACTGTCTTCGGGTGCCATCTTGATTTGATTATATCCCGAAAATCCGTCCATGAAGGAAAACATGTCATTTCTGGCGGCACTATCTACCAAGATGTCGATGTGGGGAAGTGGGAAGTCATCTTTGGGGCTGGCTCGGTTTAGATCCCGAAAGTCCACGCACATGCGGACCTTCCCATCTTTCTTAGGTACCGGCACTATGTTGGCGATCCACTCGGGGTACTCGGCAACTCTCAAGAAACCCGCATCTAGCTGCTTGGTAACTTCTTCTTTGATTTTCAAAAGGATGTCCGGATGCATCCTCCGAAGTTTTTGCTTGACAGGTTTGTACTCAGGCTTCAAGGGGATGCGATGCTCGACTATCCCAGGATCAAGACCTGGCATATCGGCGTACGACCATGCGAATATGTCTGAGTAGTCTTTGAGGAGAGAAATCAACCTTTCTCTCTGAACTGCGTCCAAGGTAGTTCCGATCTTGACCAACTTCTGATTCTCTTTGCTTGCCCCCAGGTTTACTTCGTCCAATTCCTCCTGGTGAGGAGTTATTTCCTTTTCTGAACTTTCTAGTAAACGGGCTAACTCGTTGGGGATTTCGGCTTGGTCTTCGGTTGTAGCGACGATTTCTTTGTCGGTAAAGACATAGGTTTTATCAAGACAATCCGAATTAACACTCATCCTGAAATTAAAAATGCGAAAAGAAGAGATGCGTAAAATGAAAATTGCATATATATTGATTTTTAACAAAAAAAGGGAACATGAGTCCCTACAAAAAGGTCTTCGTAAGAAGACGTGCAAAAACGTATGTATATTTTTCGAAAGGAGTGATTACGGAGAGACATCTGGAAGCATGGCGATGGTCCAGTTGCGCACAGACTCCCCTGACTTCTTTACGAAAATGACTGAACTGAGTGACGGCTCTTCTTCACCCAGAGTGCAGATACGGAGGTCTGATACCCTGATTGGATTTTCATTGATGGTTTCGGCTGCGAAGGGGAACGTGGTTCTGATATGGGGAACTTGCATTTTGCTATCTGGCGCAGAACGTCCAAATAACTTAGCTAGTTGCTTTGCTTTCTTTTCTTGGGCAATCCTGGCGAAATCAGCCTTGCTGGGTTGGTACCCTAACCCGAAGCGACCTCCGAAGCTTTTCGGAGGTGCCCAGCCTCTTGCTCCTTGCAGCTCGGCCCCTAGCCGCTTTCCCAGTCGGAAACTTCCTTCTAGGGTTGACTTAGTTGTTGCTTCGGCTACCTCAGATTTTGAGGTTTTGCAGATGGGGGATCCTTCTTCGATCCAATCTGCGTTGACAATTTCGAAGGCTTGGAAAGAACTTTCCAAGGTCTCAGCAGTTTCGATGTAAGGCACGGATGCATGCTTGGCCAAGATTAAGGCCTCTTCTGCCTTGATTGTGACAAGGGCGTTATCTTTGACGTATTTGAGGCACTGATGCAGGGAAGATGGGACAGCTCCTGCTGAATGAATCCAAGGCCGTCCTAGAAGCATGCTGTAGGCGGGTTGGATCTCCATGATCTGGAACGTCAAGGCGAACGTGTGGGGTCCGATGACCATGTCCAGCTCAAAGTTTCCGAGGATCTCTCGAGTGGTACCATCGAAAGCCCTAGCCATCATTCCGCTAGGCTTCATGTGAGAGAGATCGACTGGTAGTTGTTCGAGGACATGCCTGGGCATGACATTCAGTGCCGACCCATTGTCGATTAGGGCTTTTGCTATGACATGCCCCTTGCATTCCACCGTGATGTATAGGGCCTTGTTGTGATCTCTTCCTGCGGGGTCTATCTCTCCCTCAGAGAAGGAAATGCTACTTAAGGCTTGAATCCTCCCAACGAGGTTCTCCACCCCTTCCGTGGTGATATCTTTAGTTACGAAGGCTTGCTTCAAGACTTTTAAGAGAGCTTGGCGATGAGGCTCTGAAGTGAGAATCAGCTCCATGATGGAGATGCGAGCCGGGGTTTTCTTTAGCTGTTCGATGATGCTAAACTCGCTCTGTTTCATGATCTTAAGGAACTCGGCTGTCTCGTCCTCAGTTACTGGTTTGCTCAAACCTTGAGTCTCCTCTGTCATCTCTTCGCGGATCACAGGGTTTTTCCCTTTGGCTTGTCTTTGTTTTTCTACCTCCTCCGATATGTAGCATCTCCCTGTACGGGTCATGCCCCCGATATGAGAGGTTTCGCCGATAGTCAGCTCTGTTGGTGCGATTGCAGGAGGGGTAGTGACCACCGTGTATCCGTAGTTAAATGGGACTGCATGCAAGTCTCGACTAGGGGTATTCACAGCCAATGTGAATACTACCTTGCGAGGGGTTGTAGCTGCACCCCCGGTTTGGGCCGTGTATTCGAAGGAGTACGGTGCTGGAGGATTATCTTCTATGGCGTTGATTGCTCCTCGGGTTGCCCCTTCAGTTTGGATGATCCCGAATGTCGTGAGTTGCTTAACTTTCTTCCGAAACAGTCCGCAGTCCTGGATGTCGTGCTTGCTCTCCCCTTGGCAGAATAGGCATTGGGCCTGATCATTTCCTGGGAATGGCAGATAAGCGTTGTTGGCTAACGCGAAGAATAATTCTTCGCTGGGTGTTTCCTCTATTGAAGGGGGAGGAACGCCGATTCCCATGGAAGCAATGTCGCTCTTCCCAGGCTTATGGTGTGGCAGAGGGCTGGTTGTTGCATCAAGACCCCTCACCAGACCTCTGGACGAGACTCGTCCTTGTCGGGTCAGATGCTCGACCTTCTCTCTAAAGGCGTAACAATCCTCCAGGGAGTGTCCTCGGGTTCCGGCGTGATATTCGCAGCTAACATTCGGATCATACCAGCTAGGGTAGGGAGTTGATTGAGGTGAGAGTGGGGACGGTGTGATCTGCCCTTCTGCCAGGAGGCTTGCGTAACTTTCCTTCAACGGAAACGGAGGAAACGACCATGTCGGTGAAGGGTATGACTCGGAGTCTGAGGATTCCCAAGAGGGTAGTAAGGGCACTGTGCTAGAATAGGAGGGTGGTGCCGAATACTTGACGAGGTAGTCGAACCTCCCGAAAGGTTGGCCCAAGGTGTCAATCTCGCGGTCTCCCTCATCGCGACGCCTGGAGAACCGTTTACCCGACGAGGTTGATCCTTTCTTTTGGATGTTTTGGAGTGGGGTTCTCTTGGCGTTATGTGGGATAGGAACCCCTTCTCCGATGGTGTGGATGGATCCTTCCTCGTGTGTTACTTTCTGGGTTTGAATTACTCCGAGGCTCGAGAGTTGTCTCACCTTTTCTGCGAACAAACCGCAGCTTTGGATCTTGTGACCGTTGCTTCCCTTGCAGTACATGCAATGACCTGAGTTGTTTTCCGAGCATGGCACATACCCTCCTCGAGCTAAGGCCAGGAAAAGTTGTTCCTGTGGCCAGTCTGATGCTGAAGAAAATAGGTCGTTGCTCTCTCCTGTTGAGATGGCGTTCACCCCTCCCTTTCCTTGGGAATGATCGGGGAGAGGGTTGGTGGAGGTGTTGGGTCCTTTTGCTGCCCTTTCGAAAGATACCCATCCACTTTTGATCAAGTGATGGACTTTCGTTTTGAATGCGAAGCAATTTTCCAGAGTGTGGCCTGGGGCTCCGGCGTGATACTCGCATCGTGCGTTAAGATCATACCACTTCGGGTAAGGAGGCAACTGAGGCTGCGCTGGAACTGGTACGATCTGTCCGGCTGCTAGGAGATGCTTGTAGATTTCTCCCGCAGGGAGGGGGAGAGGAGGCAAAGGCTCTCGGTTCCACCGATTGTTCGATGTGTTTTGGTTATTCGGGTATTTTGGTGGGTTATATGGCTTGGGTTGCATGGGTTGTGATGCTTGTACCGGAGGCGGCGAGAAATGTGTAGGATTTTGAGGCGCGGTATTAGCAACAGGTGGTGATGTGAAAGGAAAGTAGGTGGGTTGATATAGCGATGGCAAAGGGTAGGGCGATGACGATAGATAAGGTGGAGGTGATGGAAATGGCTGCCCACGATTAGCTTGGGGAGCAACAAACCCCACATCTTTCTTTGCGATGGATGCCTTCTTGGGTGCAGACTCTGGTGCCGAAGGCGAGATTCGTCCAGATTTAATCCCTTGCTCGACTCTTTCGGCGATTAGGACCATGTCGGAGAAGCTATTTGAAGGATTCGAGATCAGGTAGGTGTAGTAGGGAGCCTTGAAGGTGTGTAGAAAGATCGATAAGAGTTCCTTGTCGCTTAAAGGTGGAGAGATCCTAGAGGCCAGCTCTCTCCATCTCTGAGCGTAGGTCTTAACGGACTCGCCGACTTTCTTTTCCAAACTTTGTAGGTCGGCCCGGTCGGGAGCTACCTCCATGTTAAACTTATATTGCCGGTAGAAGGCATCAGACAGGTCTCTCCATGTCCTGATTCTGGCTTTGTCTAGACCCATGTACCAAGTTAGGGCATGCTTAGTCAAGCTTTCCCGGAATAGATGGATCAACAACGGCTCGTTGTGAATCATCTCTGCCATTTTGTTGCAATATGCTCTGAGGTGGGTCTTTGGGCACTCGACCCCGGTGTATTTCTCGAAGTCAGGGATCTTGTATTTCAGTGGGATGACGATCCCGGGGACCATACACATATCGGCAGGGCCAGTAGGGTCGAAAGGATCAGCACCTTCAATCGCTCGGAGCCTTTCCTCAAGCAAATTCAGTCGGTCGCTTTTCGGTTGCTCGACTCCGAGGGGGTTATACCCGCAGGGTAGCATTGGTTCTGAGGAGAACTGGGGTTGTGCTGGATTGAAAGTGAGGAGCTGAGTTCCCACAGGTCCGGGAATTCTGCTCGGAGGAATAGGAGGGAGATACAAAGCCTCGAGGTGAGCCTGGCTTTTATTGGGGTCCACAGCAGGATTGATTGAAAGGTGCTGAAGCGACGAGGAGATCTCTTCACCCGCCTTAACCGTAGAATTTGCAGCGGTGGGTACAGTGAAGGGACTGACCCATCTCCATTGGCCCGGGGGTCCAGAAAGTAGTGGGGGTACGGAAGGTCCTGCGACGGTGAGCGAAGAGGGAGGTCCTCTTGCTTGAGGGGGATCGAAACCCGGTGGGAATTCGGTGGTAGCTTCATCCCTTTCCTTTTCGGCCCTGGCGGCCCTTTCTGTAGTAATCCGAACTTGCTCCTCTAGTTCGGCGATTCTAGCCGTTAGTACTTCGTCAGCCTTAGCTTGTTCAGTTATTTTTCGTTTTTGAAGTCTAGTTAGGGGGAGCCTGTGCGGAGTAGCGCGCTTCCGAGGAGCTATCGCGAACCTGAAAAGAAAAAGAAAAGCACAAAAAGGGTGAGTACAAAGTCATACACAGGTGGTGTGCAATCCCGAGGTCCCCACATTTGCTCATTCACTTTCCGGCTGTGCTTTCATTTGATATTTCCAGGGCGGTTGGAGAGGCGAGGAATCCCAGTTGTCGACAAGATACGAAGGAAGCCTCTATACATTCCAACGATATGAAGTAAATCTGAGATGCTAACGGCGAAACCCAACTCCGCAGGGGCAACCAATGCCACCATGCTAAGAAGATCTCTTTTACCCTATGCTTTTGACGATGCGAGGCCTGATGCCTGGTGAACCCTGCCAGGGGGGGAGACGATGATCTATGCTATGAACTTGGAGTGTTTTGTGATAAGCTAAGAGGATATGGCCATGAGTGAACGCTACTTGGCTGTTTTGAATACTTGTTCTGATTTTTCGGAATTTCGGTGAGATGATTGTGTTTTACCCCGGGGGATTTTTTTTTTTTTTTTTTTTTTTGAGTTTGTATTGAAGGGATAGTTGATATGGAAAAGATGAGTCGATTTAATAAATATCCGAAAGAGTACGACTTTATTAAAAAGCGTTTACAAAATATGGTAAACTTGCCAACTTCCTAAATTCATCAAAAATGGCTAGGATAGATGAAATTAGGGGTCCTAGCTAAAAAGAACAGATGGGCCGATCTCCGAGCCTTTCCCTGAAGTTTTCATTCCTGGGCGTCCGAGTCCTGCTGCCAAAGGTACTCCATCGAAGCCAACTCCCCTTTCTTCATCTCTAACTCAGCCTCTAAGGCGGCAATTCGGCTTTGCAGTACTTGGTTGTTCCTTTCTCCCAAGTCTGCGCGAGTAGTCAAAACCCTTATCGTTGAATCCCTGTCTTCAATTATGGCACTTGATGCTTCTCTTTTGCGGGTTTCACTGCTCAAGCGTTCCTTAAAGTCCCTGAGGGCCACATTCTTTTGTACTGTTTGTACGCGGACGAAATCCTTGTGCTGCCTGTCCAGTTCATTCATCTGGACCTCTAAGCCACATTGACGAGCTTGGGCCATATCCCTTTCCTCTACCATCAGATCTCGTTCTTCTTGTGCTGCTAGCATCTGTTCTACCACTTGAGCGTAAGCCATGACATCCATTCCTTCGCTCACTTGCGATTCCCCTTCTTCTTCCATCAGTTTTTGATTTTCTGGGCGAGGTAAGACATTACCATTAACTCATCTCGACCTCCACTGTGGATATTCTGGTATTGTGGTTGCGGAGATGCCGTGCCCTTTGAGGCAGAAAGGGTGGGCCCAGTCATGGGCGTACAACTGAATGTTCTGATCTTCTCCAGCGTGTGGCAGGTCTGATTTCGTCATGCCAAAAGTTACTGGAATGATTTGGGTGATGCGAAACTGTCTGAGGACGAGGGCCGGACAATAGTGAACGCATCCCCATGCTCCGATCAAAGGAACCCAAGGTAAGTGTCCGCAGCAGACGATGGGATTGGAAGTCTGCAGCCACTTGGCGTGCCAACTGAAGTCTTCTTCTGAGAGATTTATGAATCGGTTGATCCAGACATCCTTATTTTCCATCTCCCATCTATCCGTGGTCATTGCATTGATAACCCTGAGAAGAGGGCATGACCTTATGTAACTTGCGAAGAAAATGGTCTGATCAGGAATCTGCTTGAAGTGGCTGACCAACCATACTGTCAACAACTGGGTGCAACATGTAAGTCTCCCTTTCCCTTTTCTTCGACAAGAGTCCAAGGAGCGAAAGGTCTCGGCCAGAATGGCTGTTGTAGGATTGATGGCATTTGTTTCCATCTCGTAAAAGATGTTGGCTGCTGCAAAGTCGATGGCATTCCTCATTTTCGGAAAGAGGACAAATCCTACAATGGCGAAGGCCAGAATCCTTAAGCGTTTCTTTCCGTTGGACAATCGAAAGCGTGCCTCGATATCTGACCAGCACCAGAAGTAGTCCCCCTCTCTGACACGAGTAGTGATTCCTAACAGCTTATCGAGCCTTATTTTGACACTTGAGGAGTCGAGTCGAACATTCTGGTATATGGCCGATATAGGAGAGGTGAAGCACATCAGAGCTGAGTACTCCTCTAGCGTAGGGGTCAAGTCTACCTCTTTGTCGAAAGAGAAGCACCGATAATAGGGATCCCAGAATTTCAGGGCTGCCCGGATGCAACCCCTAATCAGTCTTTACGTCGACTAGGGTCAGTAGCTTTCCATAAATCCCCTTAAACTGTGTCTCTTCGTTTTCAGTCAGCTCATTTCTCAACATCCGAATCCTAGTTAAGTCAAAGTCCACGACTTCTACTTTGATCTTAGTGGTGATGTCAGGGGCGAACCCACGTTCCAACAGATCTCCTTGTACGGCCTGATCGTCGAAACTTCGTCCCCCGAAAATATTAAATGAAAGTAGTGTAGGCGCAGTCATAGCGAATGAGCAAAATGGGTCCTGTTGGGGACGAAAGTAAAATTCAAGTGCTAAGTAAATAGTGTGAGAAACCCGCAGTTTGTATAACAGGAAAAATCAGGTCAAAATGCCATCAAGACAAATAGAGCCACGAAAAACAGTTATAATCATGATGCACGTGCTGGGGCTCTGATTCCGACACCTCTAACTGGCTTGAATGGTTCCCGGATGACACAATGAAAAGGTCCCTAAAGTGTCGTCCAGTCGCCCGATTCCTTGCGAAATCGTATAACCTTTCGACTGGCTTGAGGGGTTCATCCGAGTTGGGATTGGTGAACACTACCCAGGACATGTGTCCTAGGGCGTCACTACTACCCTCCTATTTTGGTAATTGTCCCCGGGGTGTAGGGCGCTATGAAATGCATATGACAATTGATAAAGCAAATAAATAAACAGGCCAGCAATTGATCAAAGCAAATAAATAAACAAATAAAACACCTCTCTAAAAAGATAAAACCGGCTCCGACCCTAGAACTTTCCCCAGTGAAGTCACCAAACTGTCGCGCCCCACGAAAATTAACAGAGGAATGCTAATTCACGAGTGTGCAACGAAATTCGGGACCTTACAATGCTCAGCGTAGATGGACGCCTCGCAGCATGCAATGAAGTCGCCACCCTAATTTGGTTGCTAGGCTTAGGGAACCCTAATCGTCATGGCATAGGAAATATAATAAGTAAAAAACTAAAGGCACAAAAAAAAGGGGTCTGGACCCCAGACAAAGGTTCGGGGTCGTATTATGGTCTCGGGAAGGTGTTAGGCACCCGAGTCACATCCGAAAATGGTTACCGGTTGATGAGAGAGGTGTTTTAAAGGTGTTTTGATGAAATGCGTTTTGAAAAGTGGGCCCTCAGAGGAATCGTCACTTTGGTCTTATCTATGATCGTAATCGTTCAGGAATAATTAAGACGTCTTTCTAACGGGGTTACCGTTTATCAAGACCAATTGATTATTCCTGATCGTAACGTGATGGGACTGAAATTTCCGTAAGACTGAATGAGCGCCCTCTTTTTTCATCATCGGGCCATGCATGATTAAATTAATTACTACGTGATCCTAACATGGATTGCTAACAGAGTACCATTTTAAATGATGGATTTAAAATGATAGTTTGCTGTGGGATCGAAAGTCCCCATGTACATGCAGTCAATATAAGCGAGAAGTAAAATCACATGAACGCGGCATTTTAAGAAAGTCTTTAAACACGTTGTGCATGTGGGTTGATTTTAGTTCTAGCAGTTCTATATATCATGCATACGATGGATATTTGCAGAAAGCATCGAATAAATAAAAAGGAATCGAAAGGCGTACTTTCGAGCGAAGCTTGAAACTAAAACCTGCAAAATGAGAGTGTTAGCGATAGCTCGAGAAATAAATAAGCAATTTATGAGTGCAAGAATTTAAATGACAGTTGATTGTATACGAGAAATGATGGATTTCACGCATGTGAGAATTAAAATGCTAGTTGATTGCATGCGAAAAATGATGGATTTTAAGCATGTGAGAATTAAAATGCTAGTTGATTGCATGCGAAAAATGATGGATTTTAAGCATGTGAGAATTAAAATGCTAGGTAGATTGCATGCGAAAAATGATCAATTTTAAGCATACGAGAGTTTAAATGCTACGTGGATTGCATGCGAAAAATGATTAATTTTAAGCGTGCGAGACTTTAAATATTACGTTGATTGCCTGCGAAAAATGATTAATTTTAAGCATGCGAGAATTTAAATGCTATGTTGATGGCATGCGAAAAATGGTTAATTTTAAGCGTGCGAGACTTTAAATATTACGTTGATTGCCTGCGAAAAATGATTAATTTTAAGCATGCGAGAATTTAAATGCTATGTTGATGGCATGCGAAAAATGATGGATTTTACGCATGTGAGACTTTAAATATTACGTTGATTGCATGCGAAAAATGATTAATTTTAAGCATGTGAAAATTAAAATGCTGACGTGATTGCATGCGAAAAATGATGGATTTTACGCATGCGAGATTTAAAATGCTAAGTGATTTGCATGCGAAAAATGATTTATTTAACGCATATGAATATTAAATGCTAAGTGATTTGTATGCGAAAAATGATTTATTTAACACATACGAGAATTAAATGTTGTTTTGACAAGTGCAAGAATATTTCAAATGTAGCTGACGATTTACAGGGGATTTAGAACAGTTTGATAATTTGCAGAAAGTAAACAGTTGATATTTGCGGAAAATAAAACAATTGATATTGCGGAAAATAAAACAATTGATATTGCGGAAGAATTTCCAGCAGTTTTGCGAAAAATTAAAGCAGTTGATATTTACAGAAAATAAAAGCAGTTAATGTTGCGACCGACCATGTAGGCGGTATTGAATTTAAATTGCTGAAAATAAATTGCCGAAATTTAAAGTGCGGAAAAGTAAACAGTTGATAATTTGCGGAAGGATTTCCAGCAGTGTGCGAAAAATTAAAGCAGTTGAATGTTTACGAAAATTAAAATGCGACCGACCATGTAGGCGGTATTGAATTTAAATTGCTGAAAGTAAATTGCTGGAATTTAAAGTGCGGAAAATTAAACAGTTGATAGGTGCGACCGACCATGTAGGCGGTATTGAATTTAAATTGCCGAAAGTAAATTGCGGAAAATTAAAGTGCGGAAAAGTAAACAGTTGATAAGTGCGACCGACCATGTAGGCGGTATTGAATTTAAATTGCTGAAAGTAAATTGCAGAATTAAAGTGCGGAATTTAAACAGTTGATATTTTGCGGAAGTATTTCCAGCAGTTTGCGAGAATTTAAAGCAGTTGAATATTTACGAAAATTAGAAAGCGACCGACCATATAGGCGGTATTTTAAATGACTGAAGTTAGATAACATGAAAATAAATGTCAGGATAAGAAATGAGCAATTCACGTATAAAAACAATTCAAAAGACAACTTGACGCAAAAATAAGCATACGAAATATTTTACGAAAAAAGTGAACTAAGCAATTCATGTATAAAAATATAAGAAAAATAGCACGTATCACAAATAATAATCATACGAGGCATGCTAGCATTTTTCGTAAAAAAATGACGAATCGAAGGCTCGGAAAAATATAAATGGGTTGGGCCCAGTTTAAAATTTGAAGAAATGGGCCAGGAACAGTTCCTGGCCCAAGAAAATTCATTTAAATGGTGATGGGCCAAGCCCATCACCTTTCTTTATTTCGGCCGAAGGGCCAAATGGCCCATGAAGTCATCATCTTCAACCTCCCATCGCCGGCGCCACTGCCGGCGACGGAGGTGACGGACCAGGCGATGGATTCGCCTGGTTCTTGGCTCAAAAAAATCTGCTCTCCTCCAGCAGTGCAAACAAAGAATCACAGTAAGAAAACGGCCATGAAAACAGCAATATTTTCGAAGAAAACGGAGAGATGCATATTTACGTTAATTATCGAAACAATTAATCTAAACCGCGATAATTCAAACGAATGTCAGCACGGTGAAATTAACTTAAAACTCAAGCAATTGGGACATATTTGAGCAATTAAACTAGCATCTAAGGCAAGAACGGAAGTTAGAGCGAAACCGCAAGTGAGAGAGAGAGAGAAAGAAGCTTACCGTGATTGTTGCTGCCGCGAGCGAACGGACGAACGGGAGTGAGGCTTGAGGGTGCGTGAATTGGTCCAGGAAAATGAGAGGGAGAGTGTCGTTTTTTATGCAAAAATTTTCGGCCCGTTTGCGAATGAAGGTGGTCGGGTTTTATAGGCGAAAGACGCGTGGTGGCCGGACGCGAGGGACGCGCGTGGCTTGGCCGGACGTCGAGGTGGCGGAGCTACGGCTAGGGCGTGATGATGGCGGAGGGACAAGGGCTACGGGAGCAGTTGGCTTGGGCGAGGGCTGCTCCGCTGCGTGTTGCTTGGCACTGTGCATGTGCATTATGCACATTAAATTGTCAACCGTTGATCCGGTTGACTTTCCTTGGTTGACCAGATCAACGGTTGAGATCAAAGGCCATTAAGTCTCATTTAAATGGCCTCGAGCCGAGTCTCGCGGGCAAACGTACTGACTTTTCGAGCCGGAGGTGCTGGCGCGTAGAGAAAAATGCGCCGGTTTTAACCGTCTACAGCGAATGACGAGAATTTCTCGTTTAACGTATTTATTTTCGCGTTCAAAAACGTGAAATGTTTGAACGGAAAAATAATAACGTTACGTCGAAAATTACATGAAACGCTGTAGACCGTTACGAGCAGAAAAAAACTAGCAACTAGTTGATGGAAAACATTTTGAAGTCAAGCTATTGTCCGAGCAGACTTACTCGGGTCCAATAACAGCTCGAATAAAAATAATAATAAAATAATAAAAATACTAAAAAATGTCCTAAAATATTAAAAATCCTAAAAATCATGAGGTGACCTAAAACGAAGGAAAAACTAGTAAACGACTGCCAGATAGTCAAAAATGTGAGTTTTAAGGCTAAAAATAATAATGATAATAATAATGAAAATACTTGCCGAACAATTAAAAACGCGATTTCGAAAGCTGACGAAGCTAACGATGATGCTAAACGCGTTGAAAACCCTAAAAATGCTAGCTATAGTAACTTAACTACAGACGACTGTAATTTAAGTAAAAATGACGGTAAATTAAATAAATGACAGAAATGCTATAATTAAGTAAAAATGGCGTCAAAATTCGGGTATCAACAAATGCATCTCCAATTTGAGAAAAGTCTTGCGCCGATGTGTTGAGACCAATCTAGTCCTGAACTTCGAAAAATACCACTTTATGGTCGATCGAGGTCTCGTCCTTGGTCACATTGTATCCAGCAAGGGAATCGAAGTTGACAAGGCCAAAGTCGAGGTGATTGAATCCCTTCCATACCCATCTAGTGTGCGGGATATTTGCTCCTTCCTCGGACATGCTAGGTTCTATCGACGCTTCATTAAGGACTTCTCAAAAATCACCAGGCCCGTGTGCCGATTATTGCAAAAAGATGTGGAGTTTCTATTCGATGAAGAATGCAGGGTTGCGTTTGATTTGCTAAAAAGCAAACTCATTTCCGCTCCTATCATTCAAGCCCCCGATTGGACCCTTCCATTTGAAATTATGTGTGATGCAAGTAACCAGACCCTGGGCGCCGTTTTGGGTCAGAAGAAAAACAAAGAAACCTATGTTATCTATTATGCGTCTAAACTTCTAGATCCAGCCCAACAAAATTACACCACTACCGAAAAAGAGCTCCTAGCAGTTGTCTATGCCCTTGATAAGTTCCGCCAATATCTCATTGGGGCCCATATTATAGTGTATTCTGATCATTCTACTCTCTGGTGCTTGTTGACTAAGGCTGATGCCAAGCCACGTCTCATAAGATGGATCCTCTTGCTCCAAGAATTTGATATTTTGATCAAGGACAAGAAAGGATGCGAGAATCTTGTGGCCTACCATCTCAGCAGGCTTCCAGCCCAAGACGACAATTCCAGGGAACCCATCCGAGACACCTTCCCGGATGAGTACCTTTGTCTAGCCCAAGCTGTTCAGTATCCATGGTTCTCGGATATAGCTAACGTTTGTGCCACTGGATCTTTTCCAGCAGATGCTTTAGCTTCAGAGCGAACTCGCATTCAGAAGCAGTCCAAGAATTACATAGACCAGATTGTTAGGCGGTGTGTTACACTTGTTGAAGTGCCCTCGATCCTAAAATTCTGTCATTCCTCAACGGAAGGAGGCCACTTTGCAGTAAAGAAGACAACCCTCAAGGTGTTGGAGGCTAGATTCTATTGGCCATCAATCTTTAAGGATAGCTACATGTATTGTGCGTCCTGCCCTAGATGCCAGGTCACGGGTAATATAGGTGCACGGAACCAGATGCCTTTGACGAGTATTATCTCTTGCGAAATCTTTGATCTATGGGGCATCGACTTCATGGGCCCGTTCCCGAACTCCCATGGTAACACGTATATCCTCCTTGCTGTGGACTATGTCTCGAAATGGATTGAGGCCAAGGCCACTAGGACTGATGATTCCAAAATGTTAGTCGAGTTCTTGCGCACCAATATCTTTAGCCGGTTCGGAGTCCCTAGAGCACTCATTAGCGACCGCGGCACTCATTTCTGTAACCGTGTTGTATCATCTCTATTGACCAGGTATGGAGTCACCCATCGGGTTTCTACAGCTTACCACCCCAGATAAATGGTCAAGCAGAGGTGTCTAACCGGGAGATTAAAGCAATCTTGGAAAAAATGGTCAACCAGTCCCGAAAGGATTGGAGTCTGAAGCTAGACGATGCTCTTTGGGTATACCGTACTGCCTACAAGACCTCTATTAGGATGACCCCTTATCGCCTTGTCTATGGCAAGCCATGCCACTTACCCGTCGAGATTGAACACAAAGATTTTTGGGTAATTCGCAAGGTTAACATGGATCTAGGCCAGGCCGGACTGCAACGACGCTTACAAATTCAAGAGCTCGAGGAGCTCCGAAGCGATTCCTATGAGAATGCCCTAATTTACAAGGGTAAGACCAAGGACTACCATGACAAGATGCTGAAACCAAAGTTTTTCAAAATTGGCCAGAAAGTTCTGCTCTACAACTCCCGTTTTAGGCTCTTCGCGGGCAAGTTGAAATCCAAATGGACTGGTCCCTACCTAGTCACTACTATTCTTGATCATGGTGTTGTCGAGATCCAGAGCATGGATACAGGAGTCCTATTCAAAGTGAATGACCACAGGCTCAAACCCTACTACGAAGGATTTCGTCCCTTCACCATCGATAAGATGGGATTGGAGGATCCTCCCATCTCGCCTTAGACTCCGTTGAGAACGTCTAGGCCTGGACGTCAACGCCAAGGCCAACTGAACGGGCATTCCGCATGTCGTTCCCCTCTCTTTCCCTTCTCTTTATTCTCTTGCCCTGAACATTTAATTTAATTTCTTGTCTGATTGTCTATTTTATGTCCACGCATGCGCTCTTTTTTAATTAATGAGGATTTAATTTGTTTCTCTTTTTACCACGCATGCAATTACTTTCCTTGTTCCTTTCCCATGTTTATCCCTTTGTTTCTCTCTTTTTTGTCTTCATGCGCATTTGAAATTTGAACCCACTTACATTTTTGCAGGAGGACGCTGACAAGGAGCACGCTACACCAATCCCCAGCACTCCACGTCCACGCCATGTCAGACGCGGATCGCATCTGACAGCGTGTCGCACCCCCTTTTTTGGATTTAATCCTAATGCGACACAGGTTTGGGACGAGATGTGAGACGAAATTGGACTCATCTCACATAATGCAATGAAGTCGCCACCCTATTTTTTTTTTTAGGTTTAGGGAACCTATTGTCATGGTATAAAAATAAAAATAAAGCTAAGGCAAAATGGGCCTGAACCCAAGAACAGTGGTTCGGGGTCGATTTATGGACTCGGGAAGGTGTTAGGCACCCGAGTCACATCCTAAAAAGGTTACCGGGGAGAGGTATTTAATCATGCTTTTGGAAAGAATAAAAAATCCTAATTAAGCGATCGTGCCTAATGGATTAAATTTAAGAATTTTAAATGTTCATGTATACGAGAATATTTGTGTAAGAAAAGGGCGAGGAATGGGTGTTTTATCTTACAAAGTCGAGATGATTAGTGCGAGTAAATAATGATCAATGAGCAACTAAATATTTAATGATTTATCACAAGTAAACAAAATAATTAATTTTGGTAACAAAATGTGAATAGAAAAATTATTTAAAAGTACACCAAATAATTAATTAATTAATTAAAGGGTATGAGCATACGAATAATCAAAATTAGAATTATTGTACATAATTAATTCTAATGATCAAACGCAAGTGGAATAGTAAATCATGCAAAAGCATATGAGAATATATAATAATACGAGTGCGGAAAAAATAAGTAGTACAAGTGTGACGGCAGCAAAAAATAATGGGGCAAAAATTTTGGGCCTGGCCCACTGGGCCGAAGGTGGGCCTAGCCCAGCCTAGCCCAGCTAACGGGCTGGTGGGCTGGAGCAGCATGGCTGCTCCTTTTCACACTGGGCCTGCGCGGCCCAGCTCTCCCTTATGCGTAGCGCCAATCCTTTTCCTTCTTCCGCATAGGCCTGTGCGGCCCATGGCTTCCCCTTTTCTTTGAGCGCAACAACGCTCTCTTCTTTCTCTCAGCTGGGCCAGGCGCGGCCCAGCTCCCTCTCTCTTGGCGCACGCAGTGCCCTTCCTTTCTTCTTTCATTTATTTATTTTGGGCCAAGCCCATCACCTTTCTCCACCCAGCACTGTCTATTTTCTTCCTCCTTGGATAGCCAGTACCATGGCTGACAGCCAAGGAGAGAGCCACTCACCAAAACAGCCAACAATTGCTCATATTTAAATGTACCCACAACAGTGATTTAAACAAGCTATCTACGGTGCAATTTAGACAAAAAACTAAGATTAATTTCAACAAATAAAGAACAAGCTAATTAAACTAGAGTTAAGCTAATAAATAATTGAGATCATGAACAATTAAATGGAGGACAGAAACATGAAATTGACGCAAAAGTAGAGTGATTACATGTGTTTTTAATGACTAGTTAATTGTTTAAAGGAAAAAACTCAAATTAAAGAGGGAGACCACTGCACCTTGCTTTTCTTCTTACTTGTTACTGGTTCGGTTGGCTTGCTGGAGCACGAGTGAGATAGTGAGTGTTTTTTTATTCTTTTTTTCTTCTTCTTGCCTTTTTGCTTGCTTACTGCCATGGTATTTATAGGGATGAAGGGAGGGAAGAGCTGTCAAACTGCTACAGTGCGTGGATGAATTTACAGCAGCAAAACATAGAAATGGACTGAGGTGGCGTTAGGAATAGTGAACAAAATGAATATGCATTAAATGCTCGGGCTGCTGTGAAGGGAAGACATGCATGAATCCACATGCTAAATTGGATGGCCGTTGGATGAGAGGAAAAAGGGGTCAATATTTGATCAAGGGTTGTGATGGCTTGACTTTTGGAAAATATTTAATATTTATTTAATTGGTTCGAACTATCAACACACTTGAAATCAATAAAATCCCGAACCGAAAATACTAAAACGTGCCATAAAATGTAACAAAATGAATAGTAATCAGTAAATAAAGAAAACGTTCAATTTATGGTGCGTATTTACTCGCTCGGGATCCTTAAAAGTTCGAACGAAAGATAAATGTCATAGCAAAATAAATTAGATAAAATAACATGAGATGATGCGAATGAAAATAATAGTAGATAATTATCAATTAAAGAAAGAATGCGTTCGATCCACGGTCCGAGGAAATTTATTCAGGACCGATAGAAATTCGACCGAAAAGACAGTAAAAATACGAAAAAACTAAAATGACACAAAATGGTAGGAAATATTAAAATAAATTGCCTAAGATTGAAAATTGATAGAATTTCGATCTAAATGGGCTAATAATACGATAAACAAAAAAAGTGCGAAAAATATGTCAAAAATCAGGTAGCAACAGTTGCCCCCTCTTTACTGTCTTATCAAAATTCGGTGTAACCGTGATTTTTGATGAGCAGTAAAGATGGTTTCTCCCGAACTAGCGATGGTTTTGAAAATAATGCAGACTGACCTGGGAGTGGATGATCCCTAGGTTGGTGCTAAAGATGTAAAATCAGCTCCGGTGAGGGTAGTACTCGTAGTCCGTTGCTGTTGCAAGAAAAGTAAATTCAGCTCCAGCGAGGGTAGCACTCGTA